>CM026201.1:2921001-3033501 GCA_014839995.1 Xenentodon cancila
TGGCACCACCACTAGCACCACCACTGGCACCACCACTGGCACCACCACTAGCACCACCACTGGCACCGACACTAGCACCACCACTAGCACCGCCACTGGCACCACCACTAGCACCAGCACTAGCACCACCACTAGCACCAGCACTAGCACCACCACTGGCACCACCACTGGCACCACCACTGGCACCACCACTAGCACCACCACTGGCACCGACACTAGCACCACCACTGGCACCACCACTGGCACCAGCACTAGCACCACCACTAGCACCACCACTAGCACCAGCACTAGCACCACCACTGGCACCACCACTGGCACCACCACTAGCACCACCACTGGCACCGACACTAGCACCACCACTGGCACCACCACTGGCACCAGCACTAGCACCACCACTAGCACCACCACTAGCACCACCACTAGCACCGACACTAGCACCAGCACTAGCACCAACACTAGCACCAGCACTAGCACCAACACTAGCACAACCACTGGCACAACCACTGGCACCACCACTAGCACCACCATTGGCACCACCACTGGCACCACCACTAGCACCACCACTGGCACCACCACTAGCACCAGCACTAGCACCACCACTGGCACCACCACTGGCACCACCACTGGCACCACCACTAGCACCACCACTAGCACCGACACTAGCACCAGCACTAGCACCAACACTAGCACCAGCACTAGCACCAACACTAGCACAACCACTGGCACAACCACTGGCACCACCACTAGCACCATCATTTGCACCACCACTGGCACCACCACTAGCACCACCACTGGCACCACCACTGGCACCACCACTAGCAACGACACTAGCACCACCACTAGCACCACCACTGGCACCACCACTAGCACTGACACTAGCACCGACACTAGCAACACCACTAGCACCAACACTAGCACCACCACTACCACCAGCACTAGCACCAGCACTAGCACTAGTACTAGCACCAACACTAGCAACACCACTAGCACCGACACTAGCACCGACAATAGCACCACCACTGGCACCACCACTAGCACCGACACTAGCACCGACACTAGAAACACCACTAGCACCGACACTAGCACCGACACTAGCACGACTACTGGCACCACCACTAGCACCGACACTAGCACCGACACTAGCAACACCACTAGCGCCGACACTAGCACCGACACTAGCACCGACACTAGCACCACCACTACCACTGACACTAGCATCAGCACTAGCACCACCACTAGCACCAACACTAGCGCCAACACTAGCACCACCACTAGCACCGCCACTGGCACCACCACTAGCACCGGCACTAGCACCGACACTAGCACCACCACTGGCACCACCACTGGCACCACCACTAGCACCACCACTAGCACCAGCACTAGCACCAGCACTAGCACCACCACTAGCACCGACACTAGCACCACCACTGGCACCACCACTAGCACCAACATTAGCGCCAACACTAGCACCACCACTAGCACCGCCACTGGCACCACCACTGGCACCAGCACTAGCACCAGCACTAGCACCACCACTAGCACCGACACTAGCACCACCACTGGCACCACCACTAGCACCACCACTAGCACCACCACTAGCACCAGCACTAGCACCACCACTAGCACCGACACTAGCACCGCCACTGGCACCAGCACTAGCACCAGCACTAGCACCACCACTAGCACCGACACTAGCACACCACTGGCACCACCACTAGCACCAGCACTAGCACCACCACTAGCACCACCACTAGCACCGACACTAGAACAACCACTGGCAACACCACTAGCACCAGCACTAGCACCACCACTAGCACCGACACTAGCATCACCACTAGCACCGACACTAGCACCGACACTAGCACCAGCACTAGTACCGACACTAGCACCACCACTGGCACCACCACTAGCACCACCACTAGCACCACCACTAGCCCCACCACTAGCACCGACACTAGCACCACCACTGGCACCAGCACCTATTTTTAGTTGGTAGAAAAGCCCTGGTCTGGTCTATATGTAAGTAGCCTGGTCTGACTCCTAAGCAGCTTTAGGAAGGACCCTGTTTTGAACTTAGGCAGTAATGTTGCAAGACACTGCAACCCAAACTGATCAATTTACTTCAAATTCTTTGATGGAAAAACACCACACATCTTTAGCCTAAGTATACGGCGAAATAGTGACAAGTGTTTAATGAGACATTTTAAATATAAAGTTAGTCGATGTGCATATCATTAAATCCAGCATGTATTTTGCATCTTTAGTCTGTGTATCTCATCCTTTAGTTTGCATGGACATAGGTGTGTGTTTAAGTGTATTTGTATGTGTGCAGGTCAGCATCATGTGGCTTCTCTCCATCCCCACAGTGCGTTGCTCAGTGTACCCTGTCCTGGCCATCTGCCACTGTTGGCCCCAAGCAGGAGGGTTGCAGGCTGGGTGTTGTGGCCCCATGGACCACTGGTTGAAGGGTGGTAGACAGAGTACAGCAGGACCAGTCATCAGACTGTGTTGACTAAAGAATACAGCGATGTACATTTTCATTATTTGCACTTTAGTATTCCACAATAATAATGGAAATTCTGGGGAAGGTTTTATAAATCAGTAATTATCAAATCACTGTAGTATGTAAAATGGTTTTTTGTAAAACTTCAAACTTCAAAACGTCCAAAATGATTTGAACGGGTTGTGATGAGGTCTACAATATAAGCTTGTATTTTAAATGAACCTGCTGTTATTGTTAGTTCAAAAAACAAAGCAAAGCTAAAGTAGTTGCCTTTATTTGTATTATTATTATTATTATTATTATTATTATTATTATTATTATTATTATTATTATTATTATTATTATTATTATTATTATTATTATTATTATTATTGTTAGTGGTAGTAGTACTAAAATTAAATTTATTACATTTAAACCTATTGAATTTGAAATGCCTTATTCAATAGTACTCTGGCCAAAACATAAAGCAGCTAGGAGCAACAATTATCAATTGTAAAGGAGACTGTGGTTGATATTGATGGGTCGTCCTTAAGACATTAGTGTAGCCATGCTCAGTGATGCACACACCAGGAGTGACCCACATTAATACCGTAGGCTTCAGTTAATTTTCCATCTAGTACAGTAAAGCGACTCAACTGTGACCCACGCTCGCACAGCCAGCTCTGTAAATGTCACCCATATGGCCCACTCATTCATTTTCCACAAAACAAATTCCCACAAAAGACTCAGTATAAGTGTATTTAAAAGGCAAAAGCAGCCAGAAAGAACGGTCTTATCCATATCTCATTTTTTCCCATGAGCTAGAAGTGCTCTTTTAATTTTCTTCTCTGAAAGGTCACTCAAAATGTTCTCCATCTCCACCTTAATTGATTATTTAAATGTAGCTCTGCCTCTGCATTGAAGCCAAGTAAGGAAACTGCTGTGGTGTTTGCCTACCTTCACCTGGACCTCAAAGCTAGGTTATGTATTTCTTTGGGATGTAAAACCTAGACACAACATTTTGTAAATGGAAAGAAAATTGTCTTTTTGCCCAAATGGTTAAGGTGAACTTGTTTCCTGTTAAATTCACCAGAAGAGGGATACGCTTGGACAAATCTCTGGAATTTTCTCTTATAGGCTTTGTTAAAAGCTTTTTACTAGAATTAAATTTTATTTTTTGCAAGAAAATAAAGTAGATCATATAGACTCAGTTTAAAAAAATGTATAAACCACTTTTAATATCATACATGCATTTTTTTTAAACAACATACATCCATCTTCACCTTGAGGCAGTAAAGCAAATTACATAAATAACACTTTTATTCATTGAATTTTTTTAACTCAAATTTGAATTTGAATGGTTTAGCTAATTTTTCCTTTAGGTGTAATTGAATTTGTTTCAACTTAAAAATGTGAGGGAGGGTATGGGTTAATTGACTGAACTTGTGTTAACTGTTTTTTATATGTGTTTTTGGACATTAAAGTAGAACAAGAAAGTTTTTTTTTTCCATGTAAAAATATCTGTTTTAGTTTAATGTGAACTATTATTGTATTACTTAAGGAATTTTCATCTATCGTGATCTCCCATCCGTACTATCAGCAAAAACTACGTAAAGTAATTTTGGATTTCCATCATCTTGTGCAATAAATGCCTACTGCTTTACAACACAATGAAAGACACTCAATTTAACTAGCTGAAAAGGCTATAGAGGACATCAAAATAAGAGGCTCGAGAAAGTAATGATGGAAGAGAAAACAATAGAACAACCAAGCTGAGTGAACAAGAATAAATCTTGGACAATGTGGAAAATACAGGTGGTACTGCCGAGCTAAAAATGACAAAAGTTCCTTGGTGTCTCTTTAATCTGCTCTTTATGTTCATCAACTTACAGCTTTTTTTTTTTTTTTTACTCTTTGCATCCCTTGAACTTATAGTAACTGATGAGGCCAATTGTGTAAAGTCTGCTTGTGTAAATCTGTTAATTGAATTACTTCAGTTGTTTATTTCAATTCAATTCAATTTTATTTATATAGTGTCTATTACAACACAGGTTGTCTCCAGGATCTTTCCAGAGACCAGAACATGACCCCCGAGCAATTATTACATAAACAGTGGCAGGTAAAAACTCCTCCTAGTGCGAGAAAAACCTTAAACCAAACGTTTTCTGAACACCACCGAGACAACCAGCGACGGAGCGATGATACGCAGCTAAACCTGTCATCACTACTCAGATTGGAAAGGGGACCAGAGAAAACTACGGACATAAAGAATACCATAAAGAATTTAAAACAAATCATTTTTAGCGCTTAGACAATTTTTTTCATGACGAAGCTGTAGTCAGGGCTTGCTCAGGTGAAATATCACTAACTTCTGAGCCTGGAATAGGCTCCCGGCTGGTCTTCGGCAGGAGGGTCGCCCCTCATGATCCAGGTCCTGCTCAAGGTTTCTTTCCTCCTAAAGGGGAGTTTTTCCTGCCACTGTTGGTTTAAGGTTTTTCTTCCACTAGGGAAGTTTTTACCTGCCGTTGTTTATGTAATAATTGCTCGGGGGTCATGTTCTGGGTCTCTGGAAAGATCCTGGAGACAACTTGTGTTGTAATAGACACTATATAATAAAATTTAATTGAATTGAATATAACATGTTCATCGTTAGGCGACAGTGCTAACCAGCCTACTTCTGTGCAACTCAAAGTCCATTATAATGCCAAACCTTTTTGCAGTAGCTTTACTGAACTTTTCAGAAACATTCTGTGGCCTTGTTTCCTTTCGTAATTCTTGTAACAAATCATGTTGGTATCATCTTTTGGTGTTAGTGTAGTGTTCCAAAATGTGTCTTCGTCACATTGTCTATAGATTATGCCATACTGAATTTTTGCAGGCTCTTCATCAATCTGTACCCTTCTTTTAAAGTCTGTGAATGTAGCATTATCTTTATTTTGTGTTACATGGGCAGCTAATGGCCTGAAGGAGTCTGGTGCCTCCTATTCTGACTATGGTCAACTCATCACTCAGGTTGTCTCCTGCATCTCCCAGTGCTGTGGTTGTGTTTTCTGCTCTCATAATATACTTGGTGACACTCTCATTGTCTGCGATGCATAGCCTGGTCAAGGTTATGCACACATTTATTATACTTGGCTTGCTCTTTCCAGAGTTATACTCTTTCAGTAATCTAAGTGTTTTCATACCATCATTAGTAGCGTGGTGTTTTATTAGTGATGGTTTTATAGCTGTTTTTAACTAATTTTAACAAAAACTCAGGAGCGCTCCAGATACTATAAAGTGGAGATTTTCATTCTAACAGCGAGGAAGCAGTTATATACAGAGAGTAATGCAATTGCTTTATAAGGATATATGAGGATTTTCTTATATCTCATTACAGATGAATACAACTTTATAATCATGCACTTTCGTATTAGTCACATATAAAATAAAGTTCTAGCTCGGAATCATGAGTTCAACATATGTCCAACACGACCTGACCATAAATGTTGGTAACAAAGGAATCACATAAGACACTTCCATTTGGTCACAAAAACTTTAATAAAATATCTTTCTGGAAGGACGACAACAAATATTAGTATACTCGTCTATCAGTTTTATCACTTTAGTATAGCAGGAAGGAAGCGTATTAAAAGATGAGGGGGGGGGTGGTGGTCATTTTCTTCACCAGTTCTAATAAGCCAGGTTTTAAAATGGTGCAGTTCTGTTATAAAGTATGTAATACAGACAAAATAAATAGATTTACATATTGTTTGATGAACTCCTGCTTATGTAAATGTTGTTCAAAGAAAGAGTTTGTCTTTGGAGTGTTCAGCAACCGTCCTTTCCTGTTTGAGGGCTTCCAAATATTTGTGATTATTAATTAGCCCTTTACAGCATCTGGAGCATTTACTGATAACAATAAAATGCATATAGAGACAATGAGGCACACAAATTTGGCCATTAAGTTTCATCCTGGGCTTTCTCAGCTCATCAAGTGTGGTCACACAGGCAAGTCAGTCATGTAACTGGCTACTACCTAACGTTTTGAAATTACCTGCTTTTGTTCTTATTCTTAGAAGTTTCTTTTTATCATTAAAAGCTTGCATTTGTAATATTGTTTTAAATATGAAGGCATTTTGTCTAATAGGATACCAGGCACTGTTTGAAAAGCCTTCAGAGCGTTTCTCTAGTACTACCTGTAGGTGTCATTAATGTTGGGTACACAGTCCATCCATTCATCCATCCATTTTCTAATCCTGTACAGGGTCACGATGGTCTGCCAGAGCCCATCCCAGCTCATTACAGACCAGAGACAGGGGTACACCCTTGACAGGTCGCCAGTCTATCACAGGGCCACATATATAGATAAACAACCACACACGCTCTCACTCACACCTACGGGCAATTTAGATTCATCAATCAACCTAACATGCATGTTTGTGGACCATGGGAGGAAGCGGGAGACCCTGAGGGAACCCACGCAAGCTACCGTGCTGCCTGGGTACACAGTCAAATCAGATAATTATATTTATTTAAATGATTATATATGTATTTGACATGACTGACCCTAACAGTTCAGCCTCTGCATGGTTGGGAACTATTTGGCAGCAAGCTATAGACAAACACAATGTGCTTGAGCTGCATTGTGCAGTTATAATCACACAAACTGTTATAATTGATTTTGTCTTAATTGAACACACTCATTACACATAGGACCCTTGCTGGATGAAAAACGTAAATAAACCTTTGGAGTTAATGTTGGACAATTTCCTCACATAGCACTGCTTCAGCCAAGACACGTTTTGTCATGTCTCCGTGTGTTTCTGCGTTTTGTCCTGTTTTTACTCATTGTGTGGAGGGCTGTGCTGTGTGGAGGATGGGCGTGTCCTGGGATCTTGGCTGAGTACCCACACCTGCAGCTGATCAGGGCTCCGCTTTAATTACCAGGTCCAGGCTGTCATCCTTCGCCAGATGATTCTGTTTCCCAAGAGGTTCAGTACCTGTGGCCAATCCACTTTGTAAAAAAAAGCTTAGTTCTTGTAGATAAGTCTTTGTTCTGTTTTTTTTCCTTATGTGTGGATCTCAGCTGTTTCGAATGCCAGTCCTGCCGCCGATCTACTCACTGTACTTACCCAGACACGGGTTAGACACGGATCCTAGAGATAAGGTTCACTGGTCTGTCCATCTAGACCTTCTTCGTATTGTCTGCAGTCGTCAGGATTACATATCCTGTCTCCTTCATCTCAGTGGATCACTAACCAGATAATTACCCACTGTTTAGATTCTGCTCCGTTGGTCCGGCCCGCCACTCTGGAACATCTGCCAGCTCTAGTTTGCCTGTCGTCCTTCACAACCCCTACTGACTGTTTGATTTTTGCTCCCAATTTAAAAACGTACCTTTTTCCTGGAAATCTTGTGTTGTTACAGGCTTCTTCACTGGTTGGTCATTACACATTTGTAGGACGTCTGGAGTGAATGACTCTCTTGAGCTCATTTCACAGCAACATTTTCACAGCCCTCACTTTGGGATTAGGGTCCGGGCTCTAACTAAAATGTGGATTTATCATTATTATTATTTAATAACAGTATCATTTAACACTTTGCAATGTTTCTATTCTTTCTCACTAAAAAATCTAGACGTAGTGCTAATTAATTAATTTTTTTTTATTTGCAGGTACATCTATCTACCATCCACTGGAGCTCAATATAGATGCTCAAAAGTATTGAAGAGCCAATCAAATAAGTCTGTCCTTGTAACACTCCAAACTTGCGAGTCGCCTAGCCTTTTACATTTTGCTGGCCCTGCAAAACACAGATCTCTGAGGGGTACACTTAATCGTGGGTCAAGACTAATAATAATAATAATAAATCAACACATTACAGAACTGTGACCATAACTGGCTGCTAAAATGACAAGATAAAAACACAGACTCCACACCAGACTCTGTCATCCAGGTCTTTATGGACCTGCTTTGTGCTCTGGTGCACAGTCATTTTGGAAGAGGAAGGAGCCAGATCCAAACTGTTCCCTCAAAGTTGGGAGCTGGAATTGTCCAACATGTCTTGGTATGCTGAAGCATCCAGAGTTCCTTTCACTGGAATTAAGGGGTCAAGCCCAGCTCCTGGAAAACAACCCCACACCATAATCCCCCCTCCACCAAACTTTACACTTGGCACAATGGAGTCAGACAAGTACCGTTGTCCTGGCAACCACCAAACCCAGACTCGTCGATCAGATTGACAGATGACTAAGTGGGATTTGTCACTCCAGAGAATGCGTCTCCACTGCTCTTAAGTCCAGTGGCGGCGTGTTTTACATCAATGCATCCAACACTTTGCATTACACTTGGTGATGTATGTCTTGGATGCCGCTGCTCGGCCATGGAAACCCATCCATGAAGCTTTCTGCACACTGTTCATGAGCTAATCTGAAGACCACATGACCTTTGGAGGTCTGTAGCGATTGATTCTGCAGAAAGTTGGCGACGTCCTTACACTAAGTGCCTCAACATCTGCTGACCCCTCTCACTCAGTTTACATGTCCTACCACTTTGTGGCTGAGTTGCTGTCGTTCCCAAACACTTCCATGTTCTTGTAATACAGCTGACGCTTGACTGTGGAATATTTAGGGTTTAGGAAATTTCACCACTGGATTTGTTGCACAGAATTCACTGAGCTCCTGAGAGCGACCCATTTTTTCACATATAGTTGTAAAAACAGTCTGCATGCCGAGTTGCTTGATTTTAAACACCTGTGGTCATGGAGGTGACTGGAACACCTGATTCTGATTATTTGGATGGGTGACAGAATACTTTTGGTAATATAGTGTGTATATCCATTTTAATCTTGGAAGAGAGGGGTTTTTTGTGTAAGCATGGGTGTGTTTCCTTCACCAGCACTCTTTACAGTCTGCCCTTTTTTTATTGATCCTCTAAGAAAAAGAACAATAATTCTGCCAAAGAGGATGAAGTTCACTAACAGTGGGACGTAAAAGGTCAGGAAAGAGTGGGACATGAAAGAACAGGAAAAATGTGTCTGTGTATTGTAATATATGGGTATGTGTCTATGTATGTATATATATAGCTTACAAAAGAAGAGAGAGAGAGAGATACTTTTACTTCATTTTTAACAACATCCAAATTATTGCTGCTGCTCTTGTACTGTTGTGATTCCATTGGCTTCTTTGAGAGTGTGACGACTATTGACCGAGGCAGTCTGTGAGTGATGATACACGCCAGGCCATAGATTAATGATGTGCATCAGCTCCTCTAAACACACTTGTGAAAACTCACTCCTCAAACCTTCTCTCTGCAACGAACCTCCATCTCTGCTTATCAGGCCATCATTGTAATGGTGCTGTTGTAACTGATGTAGACCTTTTCAGCAGCAGCCCTGGGTCAACCTTCCCACACAAACACTCAAGCACACTTACTGTAATTGCTACTTTCTTTCTACAGCAATACTCCTAACTTGCAAGCCAGCACACTCCCAACGAAATACGTTTTGTGTAAGCATTTTTCTCTTACATTTAGGATCTTTGTATCTGTGTTGGGGTATTTTCTGAATGTAGTGTTTTCTTTTTTCATTTCAAAGGTTTTACTTCCATGTGTATGCACATCCTCTAACCCTGGTCTCATGATTCTAGATCCTGTGACTGTCCCTCGTCTCTCTTGTGGTGGGGTATAACCTAAACAAGAAGCCATTTCATACTTTACGGTCATGGTTACAGTTATAAACACATTGATAATTCTGTGGCTCAAGTCTATCTCAAGCCCCCCTCTGATTCTGTCATACTATGGTTACTAAAGAAGGCATAGTGAAACATAACTACAGCTAACCTCACACATGTACTGCTGGACTGAAATGTGTCAGATGTTTTATCCAGAAAATGCATATGTGAAATTGACTATATCTGAATCAGTCAGGCTGCAAATCATGCGCAGTTCATTTTTCCAGCTTCCTGATGCAAAGTGCTGATTATGTCTGATGGGACTAATGCGAATACAGTGGAACATTTGGCCTGATGATGTTTGCTGTGCTATACTCTTTTCTCGTCACTTGTGTGTTGCTTTCCACCCTGCAGTAAATGTTGCATATGCATCCAAATTCCTGTGGTACATTATTACAGGACAAGCAGTCACTATCAAGTCCAAACAAACATCCAACAACCTTAACATGCTGTTAATATAACAGTATAATTTTCACAGCTTTTTGCATTAGGCCCAGTTCTGGGGTACTGCCGAAAGTGACAATGCATCACTCCCAAGTATATCTCCAGTGTGAAAAGACAAAATGCTGAAAACGTCTAGTACTCTAGTACTAGTTTTTATGAAATGTTTGCTTTCAGAGCACAGAAATATAGGTTAAATGTAAAAACGGCGGGAGTGGTGGCCTAGTGGTTACAGTGGTGGTTACAGTGGTGGGCTTGGGCGTGGAGGACCCAGGTTCAAGCCCAGGGCTGCCCACAATGGTAAATCACTGGGGGCCCTTGAGCAAGGCCCTTAACTCCCAATTGCTCCCCGGGGCGCTGCCCTGCTAGCAGCCCCACTGCTCACTAGTGAAACTAGTTGATGGGTTAAAAGCAGAGACTAATTTCGGTGTGCATCGTACATACAGCGTGTGCACGATGTCCACACTGACAAAGGGAAGGAAGGAAATTCATGATGCATTGAATGACCTGACTGAAAAAAAAAAAAAAACAAATTGGGCATATTCATTAAACCTGCATCTGGTGCGTAACTGCCAGTGATGTCCTTGCAGCTGAGTGAAAATGTGTGATTTTAACATAACCAACAGTTGTAGTCTTACTTCTTATTCAATATAAATCCAATGGGCACAGGAATACCAATATTCATATATATGCAGCATTACTGTAGTAATACTACAATGTTAGACATATCCTTAATTTGAAAATATGCAATCCTTAAATCTGGCAAACTCTGTAACAAAAGAGTATGTTGGAGAATTTGTCTTAGTGTGCTAAGTGGAATTAAACTGAGCTTTTAGAAAATAAATGGAAAAACATGCAGATTCATTTTAATGACATTATCACTGATGAAACTTGTAGAATCCTAAGTCACTGTAACCTTGATTTAAAAAGTGTTTAACTTTTATACTTTCAATGCATTTAACAGCAGCAACACTCCACAGCTTCCTTTGCTCCTGACCTTCCAAGCAAAGGTTTCAGTTTTCAGTGGACTAAAGCAGCAGATGAAACTTGGTTTACTTTCCTTGTTGATGGTTAATATGGAAAAACAACATATCTAAAGAAGTACTGCCACTCTTTAGCTTAATACTGTTCAAAGTTGTAATAATTAATTGAAACTGAAGGAACACTCGGACCAAACAGTTCTAAAGGTTCTCTTGGGCTTGTGGAGACTGGGTATCTCCCTGGAGGACAAATTATTTTCATATGCGTATGCACTGCTGATGTAACATCCAGCCAGTCAGGGGATGATAGACCAGTAAAAAATATGTCATAATAATTCTTTATTGCATTGGCTTAACACACTCTGGGCTTCACTGTGCTCCATTACCCTCGTTTGTTTGGGTTTTTAGGCGATGGGTTGAGAGATGTTTAGAGCTATAATTCATATAACTGAGTTTTGTTTACCAGCATATTCAAGTTTTTGTTTGTTTTTTCTGATGTGACACCTATACATTCAACCACTCACTGCACAGTTTAAACGTCTGAATCGGTCATTTCAAATTCATTGAGCCACAGTAAAGTTGTGTTTTAACGCTTCAACCTATCCCAGAAATTATAGAAATACTAACAAACAAGCTTCTATTCTTAGGCCAGTCATTTCAAAACTTTTTCAGGGGTATGAACCCTTTTACAAAGAAAAGCATTTTTGCATAATGCTTGTGTAGGTTTTTACTGGGTACGCTGACCCCTGGCATACAAATGTATCTTAGGTTAATTATTGATTTTAAAGTGACCACAGGAGTGACTGTAAGTGTGTGTGCTTGTTTTTCTGCATGTAGCCCTGCAATGGATTGCTGATCTGTCCAGGGTGTACCCCTGAGACCACATGAAGACAGCTGGGATATCCATGCAACCTTAAATAGAAAGAACCAAAGCGCAACAAGTGGAAAGCTTAAGAACTGAAGTGATAATTCCATCCTTCTGCTGTTGTGATTTGCAGATCAGACTGTAATAGAAGCTTAGCGTGCATTTTTAGTGCAGCAAAGTGTTAAGCTGCTTCTGGGAGGAGCATCTGATGCAATCAAAACCACTGATTTGAGAGACTATTGATCAACCCCTTCAGCCCCATCCAGGTTTGTACACCAGATCAGGTAATCGGGTGTAACATTTCTCTTAAAGGACATGAAAAGTTAACTCCGTGCTGACAATAGGCAAAGGCCAAGCAAGGTTTATTTGTAGCGCATTTCAGCAACAAGGCAAGTGTTTTACATAATGAAAACATGAAAAGTAAAGAAAAAAACAAGATTATGAGTTACAGTGCAGTGGCATAAGAAAGAAAGATATAGAAATGGCATAGAATCACTCAGCAATTTTGAGGAAATCTGGCTTCATGGGGGAAAACATGCCCAAAATACTACGAATATAGCTTGTAATTTATTCATAAACCACCATGGCTGCCTTTGTTGGAAGGACCCTTTGTAATGGTCTTTGATTAACAGAAGCATGTGATGTTTGAGTTTCTTTTTAAATTGTCAGACTTTTATTTCATTGACATTTATCAATACAGATCATCATGAAGCGGACCATAGTTTGTTTTTTTTATGTCAGTGCATGAGAGTATGTATTTGGATGTCTCAAGTGACTAGTAAATCAAAAACCTGACACAACAAACCCGGACATTTTTGGGGGGCTGCGTAAGTCTGAAAATAATAGATTTGCTGGGAACATCTGGTGGAGGAAAAGATCCTAACTCCCATCTCAAACAGAACGAATGTGGGTCCAGTTTGGTGGCCTGAAGATTGCATCTCTGCTTTTTGCAGATGATCATCAAGTTGCAATCACTGCCTTCCACTAGAGAAGTCCCCAAAGCTCTCTGTTTACCAGTCATTTTATATTCAGGTCCTCAGTTATGTTCATGAACTGTGGGTTGTGACTAAAAGAATGAGAGTGTGGATACCAGCAGCTGAAATAAGTTACTACGCAGTAAGGCTGGACTCTCCCTTAGAAATGATGTGATGAATTCCACCATTCAGTAAGGGCTCCCAAATACAGTGGGAGAGTGAAAGCAGAGTCAGTGTTCCTCCATATCAAGAGGAGCCAGTTGGGATGGTTTGGATTAGGATGTTTTCCTAATTGCGTTCCTAGAAAGGTGTTTCAGGCATGTCTAAACATGCAAAGACCCTAGGGCAGACCCACAACAACTGGTGAAATTATATTTCTTGGCCAGCTTGGGTACGCCTCAGTATTCCTCCTATAGGAGGTAAATAGGGAGAGGGAGGTCTGGGCCTCTTTGTTTAGGCCGTTGCCTCCGCGACCCAAACTTGTATAAGCAGAAGTTAATGGTTGGATGGGATAATTCATGTACCCAAAATCCTGTGAAATTCTTCTTTGATGGCTGTCACAGGCCGGTGGCTGGGAAATACTACTACTACAAAAAAAGAAACTCCCTGGGAACCAGATCCACTTTTCACTTGTCATATGCATATTGCTCCATTGCTAAAATGTTCGACAACCTTCATACTATTAAAAAAAAACTACCATGAGCAACAAAACGCACTTCTGCGTTGGTCATGTTTGGACCCCATTACCCACGTTAGTTTTTACTGAGAAGAGTATTCCACTTTCATTTTCACTTTTAGGGTTAAATCTGATGAAAATCTGGTGAAATAATGCCTCAAAGAGGATCCAAGGTTGAGATGAGACTGGATAAGGAGTTTGTATCTCTCACTCAGGTGAGGGAGTTACTGAGCCAGCAGAAGAGAGAAGTTCACGGCATTGCTTCAGGAACAACAAGACACTTTCAAAGGATTTGTTAAAATCATTATGAACTCTACAAACACCAGACTGGACGAGCTGTCACGAGAAGTGCAGGAAATTAAAACCAGCCTGCAGTTCACTCAGCAAAGATGTAGACGACATCAAAGCAGAAAGCATTAGACATGGTGAGCGCTGCATCTCGGATGTGTTCACAGTTTGCGACAGCCTGCTGGCTGTCACCCACAAGATGGAGTACCAGGAAGGGGAATCCAGGAGAAACAATCTAGTCATCAATGAAATTTGTGGGCTTTCTTGAAAATGTTAAATTCTTAAATTTGAAGTTTTAGTGAAATTTAAAATTGCTCAAATTATGTTTAAAGCGTCTATAAATTGTTACTTGAGCACATACAGAAAAAACTGAATGTTTTTTGAAAGATAAAGGGGGATGTAATTTAAGGGGTCATTTAAACTTAAGGATTTATAGCATACGCACAACAAGAAAGAGCTTTTGTATCTCAATTCATGGCATACATACAAACTATGGAACAAGCTAAATGAGGAGCTAAACCAAAGTCAAATTTATACAATTTGAATGGATATATATATATATATATATATATATATATATATATATATATATATATATATATATATATATATATATATATATATATATATATATATATATATATATATATATATATATATGTTTGTGTGTATACATATGGGTATGTGTAGATGTTTATATGTATATATGTACACATCTGGGTACATATATATATATATATATATATATATATATATATATACAAAGGTACAAGACAGGATACAATAGTATAATTATCCATCAGCAGCAGAACTAAGACGTCTGTGTATATGGGTGATATATGGATTGGTTGGTGTATGGTTGGTTATCCACAGAGCCGAGGACTGCAGGTCAGGATGTCAGCAAATATCCAACAGACATCTATACAGACAGGTGGAGGTAAACACTGGGATGGTCAGAGGGTTGGATTGCAGTTCAGCAAGCAGCTCCTGAGGATCTGGTCTGCAGAACATGTACAGAAGAGAAAAAGAGGGGACAGACCAGCACAACAAACTACAAGAACAATGGAGCACAATTATACTTATGAGATACTTCTTATTAATAACTGATGATTGAGCTGAAGAAGGGAAAGAGGAACAGAGGAGGTGAGGGTCACCAGTCAGTGGATCATGTTGGTCCCCCCCTGCAACAAGTCTACAGCAGCAGATCTAGGATGAAGCTGTGTTGAAGACCAGCTGCTCTATTCTGGTCCTGCAGACTACACTAGACCTACACTAACTATTTACTTTATTAAACAGAAATGTTTTCAGTTTAGTTTTAAAGGTGGAGGTGGTATCAGCCTCCTTCACCCAAACTGGAAGTTGGTTCCATAGTGATGGTTCCTGATAACAGAAGACCCGTCCTCCAAATCTACATTTGGATCTTCTAGGAACTACGAGTAAACCTGCACTCTGAGAACGGAGAGCTCTATTAGGAACGTACGGTACTATCAGGTCTTGCAAATATCGCGGCGCTAGGACATTTAAGACTTTATATGCCAGTAATAAAATGTTGAATTGGATCCTTTCTGGGGGAGCTAATGGAGGGAAGCTAAAACTGGAGAGACGTGGTCTCTCTTGTTGATTCCTGTCAGCACTCGCGCTGCTGCATTTTGGATCAGCTGGAGGCTGTTCAGAGAATTACTTGGACATCCAGCCAACAACACGTTACAGTAATCTAGTCTAGAAGATACGAACGCATGAATTAGCTTTTCGGCATCACTCTGCGAGAGGATGCTCCTAATCTTTGCGATATTACGGAGGTGGAAAAACGCGGTTTTACAAACCTGATTAATATGCTGTTTAAATGACAAATCCTGATCGAATATAACGCCAAGGATTCACACAGTTTTACTGGAGGCCATCGCAAGACCATCTAATCCCTTCCTAAGCTGTTTGGGACCACAAACAACAACCTCTGTTTTATTAGAATTTAGTAGCAAAACATTTCTGGACATCCAGTCCTTGATGTCCTTAATACACATCTGAAGTTTGTCTAATGGTTCTGTTTCATCTTGCCTCATAGACAAATACAGCTGCGTATCATCAGCATAACAATGAACATTAATGCAGTGGTTCAGGATAATACTTCCCAAGGGCTGCATGTATAAACTGAACAGGATTGGCCCTAGTACTGAACCCTGCGGGACACCATAGCAGACCCTTGTCTGTACTGAAGAAACCTCATGAACAAACTGGAATCTATCAGATAGATCTGATTTAAATCAACCAAGATGTTTATGTATAAATGTGTACATATGAGTATGCGTAGATGTTTATATGTGTACATATGGGTATGTGTAGATGTTTATATGTAAATATGTACACATAAGGATATGTGTAGACGTTTATATGTGTACATATGAGTACCTGTAGATGTCTTTACATGTATATACGTGTATCCATGTGCCGGCTTATTGCTGGCATGTGTGTCTGGGTCCTTGGTGGCAATGCCTAGGGATTGGTTTGGATGCCTCCCATAATTCCCTCTTGCTCAAGTTCGCTGCCCCTTTGGGCAGATTGGGTTTGTACCCGCAACCCACCCCAGGGCGCACAGTGTTGCGGGGGGCCTGGGTACTGGTGTTGGTGCATTGTTTTTTGCTGGCCAATCGGGACAGGGGACTTCTTGGTTCTGTTCTTGTTCTGTCATGGGTGGTGTTGGGTGAGGGTTTTTATATCTAAAACCCCAGAAATAATAATGAGGGGCAATCTAAAAACATCGTATTCAAGGGATGCCTGTTACTTGCTATTATGTTCGAAATAAAGACTTTTGAATTTAATTGAATTTTGAACATAAGGCAACACAAAGTATTTTGTATGAAGCATCGTATAAAGCTGCACAATGAGTGATTTTTGTGATTTTAATGGATGGATAAGATCAAGTGGATTGTCTGACAATACACAAAAAAAATCATCAGGGTGTGCCAAACAGTTTATGCGGAGCCCTAAGATCCTTACTGAATGCAAATCTAGTTCTACTCTAACCATTTCACACCTTTCACCGATTAAAGGATATGTTCTTATTTAGACATATCCAAAATTTTGAGTTAAAAGATCTGTTGCCTGAATTAATTAAACCCTTTGAGCTTAATGAACGGAAGTAAAAGGAGGGGAACTTTTACCGATCTTTCTCGGGTTTAAATTACCTCGCTACCTGTAATAGAAAACGTCGGGTGAACCCTTATTTCAGGTTAAATAGTTTTTACTAAATTTGCTTTCTAAAATAAGCTCCTGGTAAAGACCAGATAAATATTATATCCTGACATACAGGACCTTAGAAGTGACAGAATGTGTAGTTTCTTTTTCACATGATAGTAAATAATGTATCCAAAAATACCTGCAAGGGATATCTGAAAAGATCTTCACAGTGTGCAGTCCACCTCTGAGGAGATGCTTGCTTGTGACGAGCTGTCTTTTAAATTGAAGGATATTCCGCTTATCTGGGGTATGTCCATACAAGCACTGTGTTACTCATTTTCAATGAGGTCCAACTTTAATGGGGCATTAGTGAGAATGTGACAACAGCTCACTCAGCGTCAAATCCATTTTTTCTAATGATAAAGGCTGTGTAATGACAATCTGTTGCTGAATTAAGCAGTGATTAAGCTTTAACCATACATTACTCTTTTCCCACTTCCACATCTACAGCCTTGTCTGGAGGACATTACAGTGTGTTTTTGTCTGTGCAAAACTATTCTTAAAATCATGTGTAGAAAAAGCTTAATTGGTCCAAGTGAGGTTGTGGAATGATGCCGGGTAATGAATGTATTAGGAAAATAAAAGTGTGAGGCATAAAACCTCACACTGTAGATTTCCAAAACAAAATCCTAAAACATCATAATGGAAAACAAAACTTAGAAACTCATCCATACATGAGCCCCAATATATTGTCAATTGTCCAATTGAAAATGCAGTTAACCTGAGCAGGTCCTGAAAGAGCAAGAGCATAAACACTACAGGGCAATGTGCTAATAATTAATTTGATCAGACAGGATAGATGGGTTTGGCTCCTCTGAGCCAGGTTTACCCCCGAACATCTCTATGATGAGGTACAGAATGTTATCAGGAGAGATGAGAAGGCGGGCAACTCTGATTTACCAGGACTTATAATCAGTATTGACGTGAATGCATATTTGGTAAACTATCACTCATCAGTGCCCTTGTTCATGCTTCTTCCAAATACATTTACATTACCACTGAGGCTACCAAGCACACGTGGAGCTATGCTGATGACGTGAACATCAACGCTCTTGTGTTCCAGCTAGTAAAAACAAATGTACACAACAAATAACAAAATAAGCTAAAATAGCCAATAAAACTAAATCTATAGCATGAAATTAGGAATATATATGGTAATATGAAATCATATCTGAACATAGTAGAAGCCACCATAAAGAATAATTCCATTGCATTTAGAGATCTATCTATCTATCCATCTATCCATCTATCCATCTATCCATCTATGCATCTACTTTTCAGGGAGCAGGTTGCTGGGGCAACAGTCCGAGTAGTACTCTCCGGCCGTCTCCACAGACACCTCTTCTAGCTCTACTGCAGGGACTCCATGCTGTTCCCAAGGTAGCCCAGGGGTGTCTTCTCTACAGCGAATCGTGGGCCTCCCTCTGATGGGACACATATGAAATACCTCTTCTGAAAGACATCCATCAGGATTCCTGACCATTTGCTGAAATCTCTGAGTCAACAACAAAACTGGTCAGGAAATGGCTTAATTTGAGATACTGCTATCCAGTGTGTAGATGCTCAGGTGATGAAATCAAGAGGTATTCTGTGGACATGCCCTTATGGTCCATGTATGTCTCCAAAACAGTTTAGAATTGTACTGTAAGTACAGAATTGTACTTACAGTACAAGTACAATTTATACATTAGTACAATTCTACTGTAAGTACAATTTGCAAGACTACTTTTTCAGAAATAAAAAAATAATTGAAAATAAATTGTGCATTATAAGAAATAACGTATCCTTTATTAGCCTGTGCTTTTTCCACAGTATATCAAATCAACACGAACTCTTGAGTAATCTTTTTCAAATAGTAAAAATAAAGTTCACTATGTGCAAAGAAGGGCAGCACGGTGGCTTAGTGGTTAGCACTGTTGCCTCACAGCAATAAGGTTCCCGGTTCAATTCCCGGCCCGGTGGGTCTTTCTGTGTGGAGTTTGCATGTTCTCCCCGTGCTTGCGTGGGTTTCCTCCGGGTACTCCGGCTTCCTCCCACAGTCCAAAAACATGCAGGGTCGGTTAATTGATCTTTCTGAATTCTCCCTAGGTGTGAATGTGAGTGTGATTGGTTGTTTGTATGTGGCCCTGGATAGACTGGCGACCTGTCCAGGGTGTACCCCTGCCTTTCGCCTGATATGCGTCGGGATAGGCTCCGACAGACCCCCGTGACCCGGAAACGGATAAAGCGGGTACAGATAATGGATGGATGGATGTGCAAAGAAAAAAAACACTATCACAGAGGCTGCAATGGGCTGGTTTTCCACTGCAGATCATTTAAGAGAAGCCAAAACAAAGAAAACAAACACTGGTGAGAGTCACTTTTATTATTTCCAACATATAACATCCTTTTATCAGGGTCTTTCCAGCTGTGTCTTTAACTCTGTGTTGAATTTGTTTAATGAAGGGATGTGAATGGTTCAGTTTGTACATTTATTTTCTCAGTTTGACAATACTTCACCAAGGCAAACCACACATGAATATGTAGCAAAAAGGCACTTTTATGGGAAAACGGCAGGTTGGATAGCCGGTCAGGTAGAATTTTCCTTCGTATTGTTTGTGGCAGTTGAATTTGGGGTAGGAAAAGTCCTGACCAACTCAGCAATACTTGTCAGTGCTTGTTTTAAAACAAGATTGTAGGTTTGTTACCGCAACCTTGTTCAAAATAATCACGTTCCGCTCACCCCAAAATTAAAAACAAAACCAAGTTAAAAAAAATTTAAAAAAATCAAGAGAAAAAAGTTTTTCAATTCACACACCTTCTTTCTTGGGTCGTTTCACCACGTAGGAGTGTCAACTGTGCTTCTTCACGCTGTCCTTATTTCATAAACTGCTGCTCCTGTACTCTCATTTCTAATCATACCTCAAGATGGTGAATCAGTGCAGCTCTACTCAGTTCTACTTCTGAGTTCTTATGGCCAGCACTCAGCACTTTGTGTGTCCACCCTACTTTTACTTTTACTCTTCTTTCATTCTGCCATAAAACAACAAAGAAGGTACATTCATGAAAAGTATCAGTACATTCACCTGTACAAGGTTATGCTCATGAGGGAGGGTCAAGGGTTATTCAGAGCAGATTGGGTCTGGCTACAAATGAGGAGGGAGCATTAGTAAAGGTGGAAAAGGTTGCCATCTTACCGTGAGCATGATTGATGTGAGCCAAGCAGCATGCAGTGGTGTTCAACCCGGGTGCCTCACCGACCGCTTTCACGGAGACGGGCAGGGAGAGGAAGTGGGCATACCTCAGGGTTGCTGTGACAAAATGCTTAACAACAGCAACAAAGCACTCTGAGTTGTGGGTCAGGGACATAAGGATGGTCATAAAGGAGGCTTCCTGCTATCTATCATTTGGATTCAGAAGATGAAAGTATAAAAGTTGCCGCATAATAGTGAGATGCCTGGTGTGTCATGCTTCCAGCTTTAGCAAGATGTAGGTATGAATATCCACGTCGTTTTGTTGTAGTTGTTATCGTGTAAAATTTAGTTGGTTTAACCATAAATGACAGTTATGTCATTTATGGTTTAAACAACAATAGTTTTCCAGGAATTAAATGAGTTGTTATTCTTGGGGTAAAGGCTTGCCACCGTCACAATTTCAAGACTTTGAACCTCAGAAAAAAAAGAAAATACAAAATGTCTTAGAGCTTCAAGTTATACAAATCAGCATGCAAACGCCGGCAAAACTGCCGATTGCCTAACCGCTTGTATTACTGTGTGTCCTTCAGATAAGCTCAGCATGCTGAGCAAAAGGTAGCAGTTAGCTGGATTTTATATTCTGAAGCTAAGCCAGGGGAGGCAGACCCTGACCTCAGCCTCAGTCACCCAGAACCAGGGATGCAAGCCTGATCTCCATAGGAATCAATAGACTACAGTAATAATGGTGATCTATGGGGCCAACATCAAAGAAGCCAGTGACCTTTCGTGGTAGGGGGTTGGGGGATGACCACCGTGCTCCATGAGCATACATGTGTGCACAGAATAAATGTTTTCTCAAAGAACAAAGCCTTTGTGTGTGCAAGACACACATTTGTATGTAGACAGTCAGTGGCATACGTGAATATAAAACAAAAAGAAATGCATATACAGAAACCACAGTCCGAACTGCTTTTTCACATAAAAAGAAGGCATGCGAGGTTTTCTCCTTGCCGCCAGCTGAAAATATTTATTGTTTGTGATTATCGCAAAATTATCTATCTGCTTTGCTACAACAATGAAAAATTACAATATGTTTTTGTGAATAGAAAAATAGTTGAAATACTAACCTTTACCATTCCTTTTTAAACTCGTCATTCTCTGCAGATAACACCTACGTACACTGACATACTGGATGTGCTGAACAACAACACCCCAAAAACCAGGAGTCAGAGCATAAATGAAGAGTGCAGGGGTAGATGTGAAGCACAATCCCTACATCCCTACAGCATGGGAATGTGAAGTCTGCCATGAGGCTATTCCTAATGAGTGGAGTGCCACAAAGGGAGTTTACTACCTGATGAGGGACTGTGATGTCGTATCAGCAGGAATGGTGTTGTAGGCAAATAGGTAGAGGCAGAACGGTCCTTGCCAGTGGTAGCACCAGCACTTTAGCAAACAAGCTCAGTGGAGGACAGTGAAACAAATACTGGTGTGGAAATGAGACGGCTTCAGTCATAACCTTCCCTGCTGCAAGAACTAAAATGAGGGAACACTGATGTGTTTCTTTGATGGTGACAACTGAGGGAACAGAAGGGGCTAAAGACCAATGCCATGGTGGCCATATATGCATTGTATAGGCAACCTTTTTGCATATGATTCATGGGGTACATTTGTTCTGGCAAATTTTCCTGCCATTTGCAACCCCCCCCCCAAAAAAAAGATGCAGTGTATGACATGCAGATGTAAAGTGGGATCTCCTATACTGAACCTGAGAAGCTGCTACATAAATCCATAACGCCACCTGATACGCATCGAGATAATTGCTTTTGAAGATTAATACAGCCAAGATTTCCTTTTGTAAAGTGTGACTTCCTTTTGAAAAAGGAAGATTTTCAGGGGTGGCAGTAATCAGGAGAAAAACTGCATTGATAGCTGTGCCAGTTCTAAGCAGTTAGGAGAAAGGCATCTGATGTGCAGAGCACATCTAAGCAGAGGCAGCAGGAGCAGAGTTCTGGTTGTTTTTGCTAAATATCTTGGTGTACAGCGAGTAGAGCCCAGCCATCACACTGTGCACTTGGACTAATACATAAAATCTTTCTGGTTTATCTCAATGACTCAATGACTAACTTGAAACAGCACTGCTTCTCTCATCATTGCTTCTCTGCTTATATATGACATTGCACATTGTCCTCATATAGGGGCAGAGAAAAAAAAGAATAAACAATAATAATAAAAAAGGTATATTTATAGAAAACCTGGAATTTCAAAATTGACGGTGTCATTGCTCCGTGCAGTGCTGTGCTGGTGCAGCTCCTGTGGAAGCCTTCATGGGATTGATAACCCTCAAAGTAACATAGTGTGATACCTGCAGATCTGGCTCTCAGCTGTGTGCTTTTTTTATTTCTCCTTTGACACTGTGGACTTGTCTGTACCAATCCGTGTCATGACCCCCCAGAACATGCATCCATCCATTAGCTACCTATCTATACCTACTTATTTCTATTCAGGGTCATGGTCATTCTGGAGCCTTTCCCAGCTCTGACTACTTATACAAACAAACCTGACTCCATATATAGTAAACCTGACTTCTTATATAGTAAACCTGACTCCTTATATAATAAACCTGGCTTCTTATATAGTAAACCTGACTTCTTATATAGTAAACCTGACTCCTTATATAATAAACCTGGCTTCTTATATAGTAAACCTGACTTCTTATATAGTAAACCTGACTCCTTATATAATAAACCTGGCTTCTTATATAGTAAACCTGATTCCTTATATATTAAACCTGGCTTCTTATATAGTAAACCTGACTCCTTATATAATAAACCTGGCTTCTTATATAGTAAACCTGACTCCTTATATAATAAACCTGACTCCTTCTATAGTAAACCTGACTCCTTATATAATAAACCTGACTCCTTATATAATAAACCTGACTCCTTATATAATAAACCTGGCTTCTTATATAGTAAACCTGATTCCTTATATATTAAACCTGGCTTCTTATATAGTAAACCTGACTCCTTATATAATAAACCTGGCTTCTTATATAGTAAACCTGACTCCTTATATAATAAACCTGACTCCTTCTATAGTAAACCTGACTCCTTATATAATAAACCTGACTCCTTATATAATAAACCTGGCTTCTTATATAGTAAACCTGACTTCTTATATAGTAAACCTGACTCCTTATATAATAAACCTGGCTTCTTATATAGTAAACCTGATTCCTTATATAATAAACCTGGCTTCTTATATAGTAAACCTGACTCCTTATATAATAAACCTGACTCCTTATATAGTAAACCTGACTTCTTATATAGTAAACCTGACTCTTTATATAGTAAACCTGAGTCCTTCTACGGTAAACCTGACTCCTTATATAGTAAACCTGACTCTTTATATAGTAAACCTGACTTCTTATATAGTAAACCTGATTTCTTATATAGTAAACCTGACTCCTTATATAGTAAACCTGACTCCTTCTACGATAAACCTGACTTCTTATATAGTAAACCTGACTCCTTCTACGATAAACCTGACCTCTTATATAGTAAACCTGACTCCTTCTACGATAAACCTGACCTCTTATATAGTAAACCTGACTTCTTATATAGTAAACCTGACTCCTTATATAATAAACCTGACTCCTTCTATAGTAAACCTGACTCCTTATATAATAAACCTGACTCCTTATATAATAAACCTGGCTTCTTATATAGTAAACCTGACTTCTTATATAGTAAACCTGACTCCTTATATAATAAACCTGGCTTCTTATATAGTAAACCTGATTCCTTATATAATAAACCTGGCTTCTTATATAGTAAACCTGACTCCTTATATAATAAACCTGACTCCTTATATAGTAAACCTGACTTCTTATATAGTAAACCTGACTCCTTATATAGTAAACCTGAGTCCTTCTACGGTAAACCTGACTCCTTATATAGTAAACCTGACTCTTTATATAGTAAACCTGACTTCTTATATAGTAAACCTGATTTCTTATATAGTAAACCTGACTCCTTATATAGTAAACCTGACTCCTTCTACGATAAACCTGACTTCTTATATAGTAAACCTGACTCCTTCTACGATAAACCTGACCTCTTATATAGTAAACCTGACTTTTTATATAAAAAACCTGACTTCTTATATAGTAAACTTGATTTCTTATATAGTAAACCTGACTTCTTATATAGGCAGCACGGTGGCTTAGTGGTTAGCACTGTTGCCTCACAGCAAGAAGGTTCCCGGTTCAATTCCCGGCCCGGTGGGTCTTTCTGTGTGGAGTTTGCATGTTCTCCCTGTGCTTGCGTGGGTTCCCTCCGGGTACTCCGGCTTCCTCCCACAGTCCAAAAACATGCAGGGTCGGTTAATTGATCTTACTGAATTCTCCCTAGGTGTGAATGTGAGCGTGATTGGTTGTTTGTCTTCTATGTGGCCCTGGATAGACTGGCGAGCTGTCCAGGGTGTACCCCTGCCTTTCGCCTGATATGCGTCGGGATAGGCTCCGACAGACCCCCGTGACCCGGAAACGGATAAAGCGGGTATAGATAATGGATGGATGGATGGATGGACTTCTTATATAGTAAACTTGATTTCTTATATAGTAAACCTGACTTCTTATATAGTAAACCTGACTCCTTATATAATAAACCTGGCTTCTTATATAGTACACCGGACTATTTATATAATAAACTTTACTCCGTTTAGTTTTTTCTGCTGTTATATTAGTTTGTTTGTTTGTTTTTTTATTTATCACTGTGATGGCCACACAAGCTGAGGGTGATGCAGCTGTTTCGCATCCCCATGATTGGGTTAAACTAATATAGTAGTATCAGAGGGGGAGAACATGATTGTTGTCATTTGAGATATTGGATTCTTATAATGTCAGTTGTTATAGCTCATATTTAGTTTTAGATTTATTATTTAGTTAACTTAACTGGTGAACCTAACTGTTGTTGTTATTGATGTTGTGTTGTTATATTATTAGTTTAGTTATGTGTCTTCCCCCTGTTTGTTAGACTGGTTTGATCACCCAGTATTTAAGTGTTTCCCTTCTCCAGTCTTGAGAGAGAGATGGAGAGCTGGAGAGCTGGAGAGCTGGAGAGCTGGAGAGCTGGAGAGCTGGAGAGCTGGAGAGCTGGAGAGCTGGAGAGCTGGAGAGCTGGAGAGCTGGAGAGCTGGAGAGCTGGAGAGCTGGAGAGCTGGAGAGCTGGAGAGCTGGAGAGCTGGAGAGCTGGAGAGCTGGAGAGCTGGAGAGCTGGAGAGAAATAATTATAGAATGTAGTTCTAATAAAGTTACCAAATATGGTAACTTGCCCTGTAAAGGGTTAAATCTGACAGATGGATATGAGTCCCACCAGGTTTGAAGTATCCACATATGGAATAACTAGTTTAATTCTAATTGATACTCTTCGTGAGTACACAATTGGCTGTGTTTTAGTAACCAGTTTGGCATTGATGCAAATACAAAAATGGCTCTAGAGTACAAACTGCTGTCATCGGGTGACATCAGTTTGTCAAGTATGACCAGTTTATGGTGGAACTCTATGTGGTGAGAGGAGGTGGAGGCCACGGATGCAGCCACTATAGCCACTGACGAAGCCTACTGGGACTTCTGCAAAGTTAATGCAGCTCGAGTGGCAGCATTCTTATAGGTTGCAGCGGGTGACTGTTGGCAATGCTGCTGGATAGTGGATAATTTAGATTGTTATTTGGCATGTTGTGAATGCTGGCAACATGCAAAGCATTAGTTGGGATAGGTAATCTATATCAATTTTATTTATAAAGGGTGTTCCGCAAGGATCAGTCCTGAAAACAAATCTATTTATTTTATATAAAAGTTAGCATGATCAAAATATATCAAATGCATAATTTCACTTCAATACTTATAATATGATAAAATGCTGCTCTGTGTCTACACCATCAAGTACTGTCTATCACCATCTTAGTGATTTAAAATGATGCTATTATCACTAGTAATGTTTATGAGGTAAGTTAACATTCCGATTCAAAACCTAAACAAAAACAGATTGTTTTCTCTAATTTACTCCCAAATTTTAGCAATAAGTAAAAACAAGAAAAAAAAACCAACTTTAAATTCATAATTTGTCTTTCATGTATGTCATGTGTGCTACATACATACACCTATGTATCTATGCATGTATTATTTATATGTACATGTGGACAAATTTGTTGGTAGCTTTCCATTTAAGACACAAAAACTGTAGCTAAAAAACCTGAAACTGTCAAGTAATAATATATTATAATAAACTAATAAATTGACCTATTGACTAATAAAATGAATTGTGGTTTAATGAAATAAGAATAAGGAAAAAAATAAAAATAAAATTGGTATGGAAGAATTTGTTGGTGCATCTAAAAAGTTTCAAAAAAAATAAATTTGACCACAGTGACATGCTAAAATAAAGCTCATTCTGTAAGAAGCATCACAGGTGCAGTCACACTTCCGTCTATTTGAAGGATGAACGCCGTCACTCTGCTGTTTGGTATCATGGTGTTCGCCACATTGAACATGGACCAGAGAACGCAAAGAAGAGAGCTTTCTGAGGAGATCAGAAAAAAAAAAAGTGCTGCCTCTAGTACAGGGTCTTAAATCTATGCAGAGTACAATGAAATCTCAAGACTACCAAGACATTCTGGAGACGAATATACTGCCAGAAAGCTTAGTCTTAGTTGCAGGTCATGGCTCCTCCAACAGGACAATGACCCAAAACACAACTAAAACAGTCAGAATGTCTAAAAACAAAACATTGGACTATTCTGAAGTGATAATCTTTGAGCCCTGAACTAAATTCCACAGAACATCTGCTGAAATAGCTGGAACATGCACTCTGAGAAGAAACGCTTCAAACCTGAGACAGCTGGAGCAGTTTGCTCACGAGGAGTGGACCACACACCCTTTTAAAGGTGCGGTTCATCGAGAGTTACAGGAACCACTTGACTGCAATTATTGCCTGAAAAGGTTCAGTGGTTGCAGGTCCCATCATTTTTAGACCAGTTTCATTTGTGAGTTTTTTAAATGATTATCTTATATCAGAATTAAAAGGAAATGTCTGATTTTCTGTTGTCTGTTTTCAGAAAATTCATATTCATTTTTCTTTTGTCAGATTCAAGGTATTTTATTGACTATACAAATTGGTCCATGTCTGTACAACCCCAAATCAGGAAGAAGTTTGACCAATAAAGAAAATGCACTAACAAAAAAGATTTAAAAAAATCGGCTCTTATGTCCTGCAGACGGTATGAACCCTGTAGTTACCATGTTGACCCTCCCCCAGCTTTGGACCTTCAACCGTCTCTTTGGGGTCATTATGGGGTCAGACCTGTCCTGCTGGCTCCATAAGTGTTAATGCAAAATGGACGAAACAAGGGTTCCAAACTCACACATTTATGCACACACACAGACTCTGTGCACGTACATACTCACACACACACGCATTTATATGCACACGCTATTTCTCTTTACTACACTCACAATCAAAAGATGAAGTGCACCTACGAAGACATACACACACATACAGCGAAAACAGATTTCAGTTCTAAAAGGCCACACAATCTGACGTGGATAGAAGTGCAAACCAGCACACCATCTTGGTATCTGGTCAGAGATCACACAGATGGCAAATACTCTGTCCGTGTCATGCAGCCAGCCTCAGGCTCAGCAGAGATCCATGTTCGAGGAGATTGAAACAGCAGACGGGTGGAGGGAGAGAGAGAGAGAGAGAGAGAGACGAGGTCTCCAGGATGACTCCTCCACCCTCCTCTCTCTGTCCTCCACAGGTTCTCAAAGTGTCTCTTTGCCTCCCTGTTTGCCTCCTCTCATCTTCTTTGTAACCAAGCTTTGACTGCACTGTTAAAATCACTTTTAAATCCACGCCCACCCACACTTTTCAAAGTAAATGTCATTATGCATACGTCTTTACTTACACATTTGTACTATTACTTTTAATTTTTGAGGAAACACATGCAGGTTTAAAAGGTTTAAAAATATTATCATCTTAGACTTATTTAATTCAGAATGTTTAATAGTTATGCCGTCGAGCAGCTGGCTGTATTAAAATTAGGTCCCCGAAAGTATGACACAGCAAGGTTTTACAGTACCCGCTGTTTTGAAGTTAGGAACGTTCACGTGACATCTTAATACATTTCAAACTAGTTTTCTTAACATGTATTTTTGATGACTAACCTTAAACTCCATTTTTTCTCCCTTGTTTTCTTTCCCATCTCTCAGATTTCGAGCCCTAAACATGCGTTTTTGAGGGTTAGGGTTCTTGAGTACTAGTGAGGTGGAAAATGTTGAGTTGGCTGGTCCATGAATTTTTGCTCTCAACCATCCCTTCCTGCTATCATAATGTTTTTATGGATGAAGTAGCAAAAATACTTCTGACTGTAAAACATGAAAGCCATGAAAGTGACAGTGGGAAGACAGGCATGTCCCAACAATGTGCACATTGGATCAGTGTATCTATCACATATTGTGGAGTGAAACCTAGAGTTCTGGTTGTCTGCATGTCATTTTCATAGTTTTGTCTGTGATTCCTTTTTATTTCTGCTTGCAAGTGGAAGTTATAATGAGCAGAGGTCTGAGAAATGAACTGTATGAATTTGGGTGTTTTGGGTTGTTGTGGTTAATGAAGTCATTTTAACAGGTTTTCATTACCATTCTTGTCAGGAGCAGTCAGGTGGTTGGACACCTGCTTTTACGGAGGGGACTTGGCCTTACTCCTGACCTTACAAAACGGTTTAACTTGCAAAAACAAATTTATGATTGTTTTATATCATTGTTGAATTTGGTTGAAATAGCTGAATCAAACCCTTTATTTGTATGCACAAACCTGGCAGATGCAGTTAAAACAAACAAGGCAACGCTTCCAACTCATTTTTGATTGTTTAGTTTCATGTAACATCAGTTTGACATGACAGGGGGCAAACATTGAGAGCATTTAACAAAAAATGGTTTTAGCTGGACATGTAATTAAACTGACGTTGACGTTGCTTTGAGCAGTCTGCACTGACGGTTCACTTTGGTTGTTCACTTTTTGCCAGAAACGGCTGATGAACCAGGCTCTTAACTACAGAGCGAATTGTTGCAGATAAACGAGAAAACCTGGAGTCAGCTTTTAATGGTATGAATATTCTCTTATCGATCAGCTGGCACGGAGTCTTTGGGTGGACTAATAAGTGGCCACCTCCTCAGAAGGGAAAGCAGCTATTAACTGTCCTAAAAGTTATTTAAAGTCATCATTAATGTCATCACATAATTAGCCTAATTTACAATTTGTATATAATTGTGTTATTGGTGAGAGGAATAAAGTCGTGGGAAGAGTTAAAAAGGGATTTTAAAAAAACACAAAACAGCCAAAATATGTTTGGAACTAGAAATGAATTTTCTTTTGTCGATTCTTTTTTTACTCTTAATGTCACAATCCCAGTCCTCATTAATTATTCTGACTATAGGCCAGTGCAGAGCCATTAAATATCTATTATAACAATTAAATGAATGAGTTTTAGTAGGAATTACATATTAATAGTTGTTAATTGTTATTCAGCTACTCTGGCCCAGTGCAGGATCAGCCAGTGGTGGATGCGTTGATGTGCGGTTCATTTGCAGGCTGGACGCAGAGGATTGAGGATCTCCTGCTGTGACCACAGCTGAGAGCGGCTGCCTGAGAGCGTTTTGATACGGAGGAGGAGCTCACAGTGGCACCAGCTGCTCACACAATATGAGCGTTCACGTCTCCAAAGGTCCTCAGTAACACCTGAAAAAGGTGGCTCAATTTCTCCCAAGTAGCATTTAAAAAAGAAAAAGAAATAGTCACTAGAGGGGTCTGAAAACCCAGTAAATATAACGACAAAGTCGGTACAGTCTGTGTGTGTGCGTGCGTGTGTGTGTGTGTGTGTGTGTGTGTGTGTGTGTGTGTGTGTGTGTGTGTGTGTGTGTGTGTGGGTGGGTGGGAGGGGGCTGATCCTTTTAAAATGCGAGGGGGGTCCGTCCCAAACGCGTGTCAACCATCTAACTTCTGGGTTGAGGCACATGTGGAACTAAGTTTCGTTGCAGTTCCCCGACTGGCTGATACAAGCTGGTCCCAGACGCAAGTCAGTCTACGTTGACTCCCGGGTTAAAAAGTCCAACTTCAGAGCAGAAATTAACATATTTACAGCCTGGTTCCAAAAACTGCTTTGGTCTCAAGCTAACTGATTGACCCCCTCCCCCCCCCCATGGCAGCTCGGAGAGGTGACTATTTTAGTTCCCCGCCAGGAGAGTTACATTTATTTCTGCTCTGACTGATTGACCGTCGTCTCAGCCGTTACCACTCCCTCCTCCGTATCATCTGCTACTGCTCTTAGCGAAGTCACCGGCCATTTGTACTAACGCAGCATCGGCTGATCACAACAGTAAGTTCTGACTTCGCCGTCAAGTCAACATGTTAAACGTACGTTCTGCAGTAAAGGTCTGACGGCAGCTGCAGACATTTCAGCGGAGATCAGCTACAGGGGCTAGTAGCCAACGCTACCTGGGCAACATGGATGGGCCCTGGTAGAAGAAGAAGAGGATTCAACACAGGTCTTCATGAACCAACAGGTCATGTGACTCCTTGCCTTGTCTACTGCTTTACGGTCTATGACACGTGTGTTTGATCTGGTCCTGAAAGTTCAATGCGCTGGAGCAGGGACCTGCTCTGCAATCCAATCAAAGCAAAATGAAGCTTGGGTCATATTTATTTATGTGCTGTACGTTTGTTTTTTGAATGTTTGCTGTAAATAATTAATCAAAAGCATAAAAGCGGCATTTGTCAGTCAATGTGTAATTTACATTACATAGAAACTTTCTGCAAAAGGAAAGTAAACACAAAAACAGCGGGCGTCCAACACAACACTTGCCTGCGGAGAGCTGGAGGGAAGAACACTGACCAGTCACTTACCTACCACTATTTGCTTTAGTTTTAAAATGTGTATTTGTTCAGTTTTCAGTTTTTTCAGTTTAAGAATGACTCCATGACCAGAGTTTCCTCTGTCACATTTTTCTTTCAGTTTGCTCAAATGTTTTCAGGCATGACTGATCCGGACTACAGCTGGGCAAGTTAATGAACCAAACCCCTTTACGAAGACGCTATGACAGACAGAGTGGTTTGGCACTTCCACTGACCAGTAAAAATCCCCTTTACAAGAGAAGTCATTGTCTGGGCTATGTCACTTCAAATCCTGTGTGTATAGTTGAGTATTGACCTGCATGGACATGGTGTAATTGTTTTCTTGTTTTTTTGGGTCCACAAATACGAAATTAAAATTATGACAAAACAAAGCGTACAAAACAAACAAAGTGTACGTCGTAGGAGGTGTACGTCGCAGGAAGTGTACGTTGTAGGAGGTGTACGTCGTAGGAGGTGTACGTCGTAGGAGGTGTACGTCGTAGGAGGTGTACGTCGTAGGAGGTGTATGTCGTAGGAGGTGTACGTCGTAGGAGGTGTACGTCGTAGGAGGTGTACGTCGTAGGAGGTGTACGTCGTAGGAGGTGTATGTCGTAGGAGGTGTATGTCGTAGGAGGTGTATGTCGTAGGAGGTGTACGTCGTAGGAGGTGTATGTCGTAGGAGGTGTACGTCGTAGGAGGTGTATGTCGTAGGAGGTGTACGTCGTAGGAGGTGTACGTTGTAGGTCATTCACATGAATGTTCTCAATAGGCTCACCTATCAAGAAATATGCATACATAAAGGGTATGTATGAATAGACTAGTATTTAGAGATAAGTATGTCTTAAAGCAAAAAGAACTTGATGATAGTGATGATGATGATGATGATGATGATGATGATGATGATGATGATGATGATGATGATGATGATGATGATGATGATGATGATGATGATGATGATGATGATGATGATGATGATGATGACAACTTTCCCCTTAGAGTGAGAAAGTTTTAAGCAATTTCACTGGTCCACAATAAAGGTCAGTCAACAGTAAATGAACATGCATGAGAGCGACTGATGCTGCCAGAAAGCAGTGCTTCTTGGGCCCTTCCAGGCCTGGAAGAAGCTTCATGTTGTGGTGAGTTGCCTTCTTGAAGGAGTTTCATAACTCGTTTTATTTGTTATTTTGAGCTGACACCTCTCTGTTGAAGCCATGTTTCCCATCAATCAGTTGGGTGCAGCAACTTGTGGAAGTTGTACGCACTCGCTTTTAACTCAGTTACTGACTAGTTTGTTTGGAGAAATTACAGTTACAAGCTTCTTAATTTCTTTATTCTCATGAATGAGCCCCTTTTTCTCAACTTGATCTAAAAATGATCAAATTTTCCATTAATTGTGTTTATATTAAGATTTTGTTTTATTATTAAGATATTGTACAGCTCGTAAATCAAAATGTTCTTTTTTGTCCTACAAAATAACACCAGTGTTTTCTGGCAGTGATGAGGTCTTGTTAGGGGTTTTAGTACTAATAATGGAGTTACTATATCCATCCTTTAATTTTGTTGTCTTTCCGGGAGGTGGTCTAACCATGTTTTTATTAGCAGTGAGACAGAACCCCCACCATATTTTTATTTTTTCAGAATGTATAATTTGATCAGTTATGCAATGTCAGAGTCAAAATAAAAACATAATTTTCAAACTAAAGTTTAGTTTGAGAATTAATCATCTAAATATTAGGTCTTAGATTTGTCACAAGTCACTGCATTCTGTTTCTGATTGCACAGACCACACTGAAACCAAGCTGTAAAGTGAAAGTTCTGTAGGTACGCTAGAACGTCTTTAGTTCTTCTTTCATTTACTTGTAAAGTTTGTTTCAGAGGAACACAAACCTGGATAAATTGATGTGCTGCTGTGTTTTCTATTTTACTTTTATTTTACTTTTACATGTGTCTTTTCAATTCCTTATGTGTGTGATTTCGAGTGAAGATACGTTCCTAATTTTTCCTGTCTCTACTTTAGTTGCATTATTATTATTATTATTATTATTATTATTATTATTATTATTATTATTATTATTATTATTATTATTATTATTATTATTATTATTATTATTATTGTTGTTATTATTAATATTATTATTATTATTGTTGTTGTTGTTATTGTTATTATTATTATTATTATTATTATTGTTATTATTGTAATTGTTATTATTATTATTGTTGTTGTTGTTGTTGTTGTTATTGTTATTGTTATTATTGTTGTTATTATTATTGTTATTGTTATTATTATTATTATTATTGTTGTTATTGTTGTTGTTGTTGTTATTATTATTATCATCATTATTATCATCATTATTGTATGACGGGCGTTCATTTATTGCCACAAAATGCTACTGATCTTTAGTATATTTTTTTCTCCTCTATCACTATATTTTTCTTATACCACTTATTTGCCTTTTGCAGTTTCCTTTTCTTATCGTTGTCTTCTTAAGTAATTTGAGGATTATTCACATAATCATTTTCTTTCCCCCATTTATCTGTGTTCTGTCTTTTCACGTTCCTCTACTTCTCTTTCATTCCTCCCTGCATTTGTTCCTGTGTGCCTTCTTCCTGATTGTTCCTTCCTCATCCTTGCATCTCCTTTATTCTCTCCATATCTCCTTCCTCCCATAATCTTCCTCCTTGCCATTCTGGAGTCAAGATGATGAGGCTCTCCACTGGAATAAGAATTCCTGTATTATCTGATCATCAGAGTTTATTGTAATCCTTGACCCTGGCCCTGCATTTCAAACACAGATTGTGGATTAGGGTGCTTAGGTGGCCTCTGTGTTTGTGCAGGTGTGCGCATGTGTGTATGCCACACTCACCAACAAAAAAATCACACATCCCTGTCGAGCAACGTGTTGGTGTGTGACTGGATATATTTAACACTTATCTTTGTCACCGGAGTCACAAGGCAGCTTACAAAAGGCCTTGCTCATTTAAATGCTCTGTACACTCATGAACAGCAGAATAAAACTTCAACAGGCACTTCAGCCTCACTCACCACTTTGTTAAGTTAAGGCAAGTGTATCAGTGCATTATTTTTCTTATTCGTCTGTGTCACAGAGCTCTTGCTGTACAAACACAATCAAAGATATCAATAAATAGGTGAACTAGGTTCATAAGTGCAAACACTGTGGAAGTGCTTTTTGAATGTGAGGACTGATATCAGACACAAAACATTATGTGAGTCTGGTGAAACAGCACTTTGGACTTTGCACAAAACTTGAACACAGCGAAGCCGAGTTGATACATAAACTTCAGGGAAATCTTGTCATAAAGTGATGGAAAGAGGAATCTTCTGAGAGGAGGAAGAACTTGTCAAACCCTGGACTGTCACCCAAAGGTTTTCTGAAGGGCGCTTTGAAGTCTGTGTTTTCTCACACTGCAAAGCATGTTACAAACGGGGGAGCAAAACCTTTACCAGCTGTTCTGAGCATCTTTGACGAGCTGCTACTATAAACTTTGTGGTCATGTTTTCTCTTTCATGTTTTACATAAAGGCCAAGTGCCAGACACATGGTTTAGACATGGATCATTTATCAGATGGCTATAGGCACTTATGTCCGGAGTGACTCTGAGAAACCTCAGCGTACACATTACAGACTGAATGTATTTGAATGACAGTACAAGTACAACAGGTACAGAAGTGTAAAATAAGTGCTGGTCAGGCAGCTGGAATGTGAGAGAAGAGGAATTCACTGAAAAGATTCTTGGAAGGCAGAGCGGGATGCTTCTCCTCTGATAACTAGAGATGTTTTCACCGTTTTGGAAACAAATAAAATCCACCTGGACAGCTGGCAGGGCTGTATGACTACGTTTGGCAAGTATTTGGGTGCAGACCTTTCAGTAGCCCTGTAGGCCAGGGCCTGGAAGCCAGTGGAGGTCAGTGAGTAATGGAGTGGTCTGTGTCTTTGTAGTGGATCAGATACCGGACCAGGACAGCATCCAAGATCATTTGTAGAGGTTTCTGCTGGAATACTGCAGTAGTGAAGGCACTAGAGAACCATGGCTTGTACCAAGGGTTGGATGGTACTTAGAGTCAGATTGTAGTAGTTTAGAGCCTGATTGTTCCTATCTTGTAACGTGCAAAGTGACATAACCAAGATACAACAAGATTAATGAGATGTGGGCATTTGTCTTTGCCATGACACCTTAAAGAAAAGTAAAATTCCAACCAAGAGTGTGATGGGCCTCAGATGGGCCTCAGGTGGGTCTCAGATGGGCCTCAGATGGGCCTCAGATGGGCCTCAGGTGGGCCTCAGATGGGCCTCAGATGGGCCTCAGGTGGGTCTCAGCTTAGAGAGTAATAAGAGCAGGATTTCATGATTTACTGTTTCAGAAGCTGCAGAGGTCAAGTATTTTGAAAATATTTTGGTGTCATCATAGACAGAGGTTTGAACTTCATCTGTCCTTTTCTGCACATTCAGTGAAGTTGTTTTCTCACTTCTGTAGGTTCCACGTTAAATACTAATATGCCAATCATTGGGGTACATAGAAGCGGGTCTGGTCAGTCCATCCGGTCAGCTGAAGCAGCACTTCTCTCTAGTCTGCCAGCAGCACGGCACCATAAGCTTATGCACTCACAGTGAATGCCCCACATTTGCTTGTCAGCATCCATCTCTTGTTAAGGTTGTTAGGTAACAAACTTTGGCCCCACAACAGAACCCATGGCATGTTAACTTCTGCTCATTTAAATACTGGTGTAAATGGCTGCAAATTAAATGCCACTTTTCTGCTAGTATTTGTTTATTTCAACGCCTTAATACCTTAAGAGTCAATAAAACAGTGGCTTATTACTTAAATTCATGAGGTTGAAGACTAAATAAAATGACAAATTAAGGGTGAAAGAGTAAAGCATTGAATTTATGCCCCAGCTGTATGACTTCCCCAGCTCTCATAAAGCACATTAAATGACCTGAGTGGAGAGAAAACTCAGCATCACACCCCCACAAACACTCACACACACACCTTATTGACATGTCTGACAACCAATAGTCGGACATTTTTATCAGCTTGTACACCATTCTTACTTTCCCAATAACTGTGACAGCTTTCCATTGAAGTGTGTAAGACAGACAAGGGGAGAAAGAAACAAAAGCATGTGGGAGTTACTTTAAAAACACACACTAACACAGGCCAAATAGTGCAACGGTAAGCCAATTGAGTGAAAGAAAAATCACACCGACATGCATAGTGGCAGGCAACGGAAATTTCCCTGCAACCCCAATGACTGGCTATTAATAAATGGAGTGAGGGTTTAATGAAACCAGAATTCTCTGGAGACAACTCTTCTTTTCTCCTTACGCCCCCCTCTACCTCCCACTCCCTGTTTCTCTCGCTCTCATTCCGAGTCACTTTTAAAGGTGTTAATAAAAGCAACTCATTTAAGCAATATTTTAGCATTAGTTCTTTTCTGCTGTTGTGGTGTTCAACGGATGATAACTTTCATTCAGTAAATGTTATTTTCTCTGAATTGGGCAACATCTAACCAGACTTTAACTTATTTACAACTGCTCAAGTCCCTAAAGTTCTGGGACCCCTTTTGTTCCACCTGCCTGGAATTTGCTGATAGTTGAATTAGTTACTTTTCGCATTCCTTCACTCATTCCTTTTCCATACCTGCTTCAATCGTCTTCAGGGTCAGAAGGAAGATTTTCGCTCTCAAAACTTTACATATATTAAATGACTATTTTCCTGTGAGTCATGTCAAACGCTACTAAGAAGAATGAAATATATCACTGGGCACCGAGCTGCAATAAAAACAAAACAAAATTGTAAACAAAATGTCCTTTTTGTATTTCGTGGCAAAGATTTTTCTTTTCATAAATCTTAATTAATTTCAACATAGCAAAAGAATAACATTTAATAATAAACTAACTTGAAAAAGAGCAAATGGTAAATGCACTTGTTTCGTTTACAGTGTCAGTATTTAGGATCATGACAGCTTTAGAGCTTAAGAATAACAGCGTTTTTATTACTTATGTACCCAGAAATGTCTTTAATGTCAAAATAAACGTGGAAGCATTCAAGATAAATGTCTGACTGGAAGATAAATACTGATGTTAAACAATCATTCGTTTAGTATCCTGTGTTTTACTAGCACATATTAGTGTATTTTTAACAAAGAGAGATGATGCCAACAAAGGTTTCCTGACTTCACTTGAATGTAAACTAATCTGAATGTACTTATCATGCACAGTTAATCAAGGAATGCAACGTTATCAATTTTCAGCATGGGTAAAGTGTTTATACAACGTTTTACCGCCCAAACGAACGGAGAGTGCTCATATAAAGTACTCGAGAAAAAGAAAAGAAAAAAAATCTCGCTTCGCACACACGTTTCCATCCATGCATCCATTATCTCAGGGTCACAGGTATCTGCTGGAGCCTGTTCCAGCTCTCTTCGGGTGAAGGGCCGGTCTACAGCCTGGACAGGTCGCCAGCCCGTCGCAGGACCACATGCAGACACGCAACCACACAAACTCACTGGCAACTCCGAATATCCGAGTTTAATCTCAGAGAATATAATCAAATGATTGTAATGTGACATGTAGTCTGTCATGTAGTTGGGCTTTTGCTTTTCTTATATTTAATCATGGTTGTGTGTCATGTCACCAGGCTTCATTGCAGTTTATTCAGTGTAATTTAAAACTTGATAAATATATTTTCAAATCAATGAGTTTTTGTTTTGTTTAATATATCACCTTCAGCTTCTGCAAACTGTGACACTTCTGGCATGTCCTGATCTTCTGTAGTAACTGAGTAGCCCTGAAATAGTAGTTCACAACAGAACAAACCTGCTTCAGCCTGTAGCCATGGCAAATATTACTGCTGGAATCATTAGTAGAAGATTATCTGGAACTTGACCTAAACGCTGCATATGCCGGACCGTTGTACACGTGCAGGCGTGAACGGAGTCGGTCCCCACCGCTCCACGGTGTAGCACACAACACTGCCATCTAGTGGCTCATCTAATGACTGTACTTGTAGTACAGGTGTCCCAGAGATCCTCCAAACGCCAGCAAGCACGCTCACGTGCGCACACGCATAAAGAAGCACAGTGGATGCAGTATGTTTTGACATTTTGGAGTGTTAGTTTTCCTTTGTAAGGCACCTAGTGTTGCTCTCTTGTTGTGCAGGCTTTTGCTGCCATGAGTGACATAAAAAGGTAATGAGTGCAGTGTTTAAAAATTCACTGTAGTCAATTTAAATCTGTGATTGACAATGGGTAACCTGGACACAATCTATAAATAAATGTGAGATCTAAGTTTTTGATATCTATAATTCCCTTTACATGGTCGTCTGTCAAAGCGATGACTTGGTCTTTTTAGCTTAAGGACACCAGCGTTGGGGTGCTATAGGACGTAAATGCTGCACAAACATGCAAGGCAGCACTTTTAATCGCTTTGCCTTGTGTTATGAACCACATGCTTTTTGAATTGTGACTAAAACAGAGCGTGTAGGGGGCTTGAGTTAATGAGGTTGGGTTAGCGGCGGGCGAGCCCATGCTGGTCTTTGGGGACTTATAGGGCCCATTGGTTCTTCTCATCTCCCACAGTGAGTGAGGAAGGAAGAGCATATTAAAAGGCATAATAAGATAGGAAGACAAGGTAGCCAAAGCAACACGGTGTCATTTGTGTCATTTCTACAAAAGCAGAGTAATTATATATCAAGAAAGTAGCAAATGAAATGAAAATTAAATTTGAACAGGAGATGGAAGAGCCGAGGCATCCATCCTAGTGAAATCTCAGCTGGAGCCAGGCATACACACAGAGTGATATACAGTACGCTGCAGTCCCCATCTGTATAACTTCAGCGGGTTGCTGAGATGCCCACTGAAGCCTGGTGTCTGAGTTATTGTTCTAACATCCGTTCTTCATTTCAGCCTTCATTAAAATTTTGCAAACAATCTCGTCCATGTGGAGGTGCATGAAAACGGAAGGGCCTCATCAACTGTGATGCCATGCACAACCGTCACGTTGAAGAACATGGAATTACAAGTATGCAAATTAACTTAAAGACGTCTTCTTTGCTGAGTGACACAGAACCAAAACAGGGGGATATTTTAGCGACTTTATTTACAGAAGATGCAGATATTTCCGGTGAATGACATGCAGACTCTGCACGCACACCACCCATTTAAATGATGAGCAGGATAAAAATGCAGAAATAAACCATTTTGTAGAAAAAAAATAGTGTATAATGCGTTATGAGCGACGGAGGAGCCTTCCTTTTAATCAGACTCATTTATCTTTTTTGCTGGATATTTCCCTGGAATGTTAATGATTATCAGACTACAAACAGCTTTCATCGCAATATGCTGTAACACAAGCAAATGTAATCTGATACTACTTGATTTTGGTTTCTTGTTGACCATAATCCGAAAACTATATTGATTAATGCCTGGTTAGTTATTTTTTCATTGTACGTTTATAGTGGCTAAAGATCTCATAAACGATGTCATCCTGACAGATAATTCTCACCTATGAAACTGTGTTTAGTCATTTGTTTGGGTTCCTGAAACATATAAGACACTGAAGGCATGGACAGTTCAGTCGCTGAAAAGATGAAAACTAACTCAAAACAGCAGGGTTGAAGTATTTTCCACATTTAATTGAAACTTTTCACTTATTTTCATTGACATTCATTTTTAGGTCACAATTCTCTGTCAGGAAGAAGGAAATTTCTTCACTGCATGCAGAACAAAATTTACACAGCTAATCATGGCTTTACGAATTGCTCACATTTTTACTTTATTTTTTATATATTTCATATATATTTCAGAGCACAACTCTGTTACTTAAGACTGCAAAGTATATTCATAATAGCTATGAACTTAATGACATACAGGAGTGGACTCAGCTTTTGGTGAAAAAATAAAGAAGAACGTATTTATCAGTTTATCAGTTTATCAGTATCTGTTTTTGAAAATAGTGTATGGAGTTACTGCTATAATCCAGAAAACGAGAAAGACTCTCACATCTGCCTCTCTGACTTTTAGTCTGCATTTTATTCTAAAAAGGAGAAAGTAGTGCATTTCACAGTGACTATTCACAGGATAATAAAGTTTGATAAATGTGTATTTTGACTGTAATAAAAACATAGAATGTGACAATATGACAGAAATGAGAACAGACATGAACGGATTCATGCAGCCTTTTGCTTATGCGCATGGCAGTGCTGTGCAGTGGTGGGTACGTTGCTCTGCAGAACCAGGCGTCACATCAGCAGTACAGCAAAAACCAGTCAGCAAGAGTGGGTGAAAGTGGCAGTAGTCAGTGACGAGATGTTAACAACAAAAACTGCAGTCGCTTCTTCTCCCCTCACGTGTCCACTACCTCCACGGAGCGTGTAAGAAGAACTGGACAAATCCCCTGTGATATCCACCATAGTTTTCTATGAAAAAGAGGCTTTGAAGCCTCTTTGTTCTCACACTGTGAGGTGTCTGGGCGAATAAAGCAAGCCTGGAGGCAGCCGGGACAGCCCACCTTACTTCAGACACATTCACCTGCTTTAGCTTGGTTGTTATCCTGAGATGCTACTTAATGTAACTTTCCACTTATTCTGATCGAATCGAACCAAACATCCTCGGTTCAAGGGTCGTTATGAAAATGACATTGTCATTGACTAAACATTGTACCAACGTGATGACTGACTTCGGCTCTCAGCAGACTTCCACCTGGAAAGCTCCTGAAATGTGTTGCCTTATATCATTTAACCTGATGTGGTTACAGCCACATGCAGGGTTTATTTCAATTTAGCTTTTGTTGTAATGCATATATATATATATATATATATATATATATATATATATATATATATATATATATATATAATGAAATCTTTGCATATTCCGTTTAAATCCTACCTCTGGAGTAACAGACCTAAGAAAAGAAACGTCCTATCAATCCAAAGACACCGGAATCAATGTCATTTCTGATTGGATAATGTTCTTCTGTTTGAAACCTTCATTTGTATAAAGTTGAGTGATGCTCAACATTTGTACGTGTAGCGTAATCAGCGTACACCAACATGTAAGTCTTTGCATACATGTTCTGCATAACTGTCCCCCGTTTTCAGGTGGAAAAGTAAACCCAGGAGAAACCCACAGGCCCCGATGAGAACACGCCAGCGTCTGGAACATTCTCAGTTTGGACACTTCAAGTTTTGGCTGATAGGTGACAGATCTGGATGGAAATGATGCCTTAAGTACAGATTATTATTATTATTGAAATAAAGTGTCTCCATCTCAACTTCATCTCAGTAACAAGAAAAAAATTGTCAGGATTCAGTGAAGCTCGTGCTTCTCCCTCCCCGCTGCATCTTCCTCCTCGCTCCTACTTCACTCCCCCTTTTGTTTCTGGTATTTGTCTTTTATATAAAGGCCATTAAAGATCAAGCTTTGGACAGACATTTCAATTTACTTATTGGCCTTTGGAAAGCCCCTCTGCTTGGATTTGGATGCCGTGGTACAGTTAATGGTGTATATCTGTTAAATGGCAAACGTGAGACGCAGCATCGATCACATCTAAGAGTGGAAGATGGCAGTAGATAGAACAGCAGGTACAGAACATTATCCCTCTGTCAAGGAGATTGGAGTCTTCTCCTGGATGTGGATTATCTGTGTTAGTCCAGTTGTTTCATCCCATGACCATTAAAACAAGAGGGCTTCCTTCTTATAGACCTCCAGCATGAGGGTGCAGGTACAGAGACTGCAGCCATCAATAACAGAGGAAATGGACTCCACTGAAAGGATCATGGCAAAGAGTATCTGCTTCTTTATTTCTTTCAAACTTGAGGTTTGAAAGAAATGACCACTCGGGTTAAAAAGCCCTGACCGCTCAGCTGAAAAGCAACATTTAAAAGCATACAGAGCAGGTAACTCCCTGTGTCACTTCCAGTTTCCACAGTTACGCACGCGGAGGCTGGCAGCAGGGAATCGCCACAAGGTGCCCAGACTGGTTTGTACTTGTACATAGAATATGAGTTTTCTTTCCTAATGTTTACACAGCCAAGTGGAACCCAGGTTAGAGTTTCCTATAACTGATAGTGTTTACTTATTTTGAATTTGACCAATATATTGAATATATTCTTCTTCATTAAAGGCAAACTAAAAGAGAGCTGTGAAACTGTTCAAACATCAGCCAGCCTGCTGATAAAACAGAAAGTGAAAGTGCAAATCAAACCCTAAAATCTTTTAGAAAACATGTAAAAACCAGATTTAACGGGAAACTAAGGAGAGTTTCCATGGCATAATGCCAGTGTCAATTTCATTGGAAAGAATTTTAGATAAGTTTAGAAAGCATTGTCTAGCTCTGCAGTGTCATCATTTAATTATCGTTACTTTCACCCTTCATAAACATCAACAGCAATAAAACTTGCTCACAGAGCTGCAGTGGACGTCATAACAGAAGCAGCTATGAGAGTCAAGAAACAAGAAAGGAGAGGTGGCGGGGACAACAAAAGCGTCAACGAGCCGGGGACCGAACAGTAAATCCAGACCGTGTAAAGGTGACTTCCTTAACATGCGTAGGGAAACTCTGAGCTAAAGACGGCAACGTTTCTCTTTTGTTACTAACTGTTTGGTCAAAGTCCAGACTTGACTTTGGTCACAAGTGATACAGTCATTAAAGTGGTCAACGCTCTTTTCTGTTATTCTTAATTTCATTTAGTCAAACACTTGTATAAAAAAAGGGGATGAAATGAAGCTATGTTCCACCTGATGGTTAAGATTTCAATATATCTTTGATACATTTTCATAATTTTCACATAATTGAGTGTTGATAGGAGTCTTACAGAAAACATCCATTAGCGCTTTATCAAGTGTTTGAAATGAAAGAGCGACTGATGCAAAAAGGACAAAGTGGTAAGAAGTTATTATAAGGTGTAGCGTGTGTGAGTGGTCTGGGTGAGGGAGTGGAGGCAGCATTCAGATAAAGTTTAAACTTCTCACATCTCCCAGTTGTTCGTTCCATTCCTCTGTTGACGCCACTCACTAGAGATGTGTAAATCACTGGCGTTTTACATATAAAAACTACTCTTTGCTGTTAAAACCTATGACATAAAGATTTCTACATTTATAATTCAAAGTGGAGGGATCCTAAGGACTCATTGGTTCCGAGTATGAGTAGTGACTCATCCCAAAGGACAGAAATCCATGAAAGGAGCCGGAGCTGATTTTACCATGTCGGATCTGCGTCATGGGGTGTGAAGAGCTTTTACACAGGCGTTACCCTCCTGCACAACAGTACCAATCAAACCCAATCAGAGCCATCTCAAAAACAAAACACCTAAAAGCAGGACTGCACACATGTATGTGAATGTTCAGTATTGTTCATCTCGATTTCTTCCTCTCTCACTTCGTCTCAAATGCTAGTGAGTGAGGGGGATCCACACAAAAGCACTCCAGCAAAAGAGTGGTGGCTGCGGTGGTTGTGGGGGTTGTGAGGAGTGTAAAGGGGTGTAATTTCAGTTTCATATGCCCCATCCGCCCCCCCTCCCTCCACCAATCCAACTTCACAATACTTGAAAAACAATGAGAGTGACCCAGTTGCAGGATTCCAATTAGTATTAGACATGCAACAGTTGAGATTAGAACGTGGCTCTTCGCTCATTGGTGGGGGTGGTGGGTGGGGGTTGGGGAGTTGTTGCTGATTACCAGCCCAAGCCCAAGTGTCAGGTCGTGATAAAGGACTGCATGTTCGCGTGAACATGTGTATGTGAGTGCACGAGGAGTGTAGAGATAAGGCATCAGGAGGACACAGCTGAACACCAGTGCATCAGCTCACCTACACACACACAGATCTATGTCTGTCCCGTCTGTCCGCTAAGAGAATATTTATTTCCAAAATAGCCTGACTCCTCCCTGACGGGAGTGGAGGTTATTTTAATCAGTGGAGAGGGAATCAAGGAAGAAGGGATGCTGCTGTTGTGGTGTGTGTGTGCATGTGCGCGTGCATGCGCATGTGTGTGTGCACATGTGTGCACGTGTGGCCTTTTTGGTGGGACATTCTTCAAAAAGAGAAATATTCTGTCCATGTGAAATTGGTGTAATGCTGGTGTCTGGTGCATTCAATAAGAGGAAAACATGAATTGATCTCAGCAGGAACCTCACTGAAATTGGAACTGGTCAGTGTTTTATAATATTTATTCTTTATATATCTATAATATTTATTATTTCTTTAGAACTGTCACTAAAACCAACAAATATTCTCTTCAACGGAAACCACTTTGTACAAAGGTGTTGTTTTCTTCCACATGAACATTTTACACTTAAAAAAAAGTCACTGCTACTTTGGTGTAGGAAGTCATTGCCTAAATATAAATGGTCTCATCTACATTTGCAGTATTTTATATATAAATTAAATATATTAATTATTATATTATATATAAATGTAAATGTCTCCCTCCCTATCGGAAAATGTTGCAGTCATTCTCAAGACATAAAGAATACTTCCTGTAACAATGGTTCATTCACAATTTATGCAGATTTATGCAGAATAGTGTTTACTTTCAAAATGTACACATGAAACAAACAATATAAATATTAGACACCCCAGAAATATATGGAAACCCCCTCATCTCTGTATGAACAGTGACTGCAAATTTAAAAAAAACAGTGAATGACAACTACACTTATTGAAACAAAGGTACTAGACTAGACTAGACTAGACTAGACTAGACTAGACTTGGACTGAAAGAACTGAAAAGAACATGTGAGTACTTAGGCAGGAGACTGGGGTCCATGTCCATGAGTCCATGTCCCAGTCTCCTGGGTGAAAAACCAGAAGACTCCTTCTTTAAAACAGTTAATATAAATATAGATATAGCACAAAAGTATAAATGAATGGGTTAAAATATAAGTGAATAAATAAAACGTCTTTGTGCCTTCATTAGGGGGCTGAGGCTTTTACGCTCAGATCAAGCTCACCTGTGCAGACTCGCCTGTGCAGACTCGCCTGTGCAGACACACCTGTGCAGACTCGCCTGTGCAGACTCGCCTGTGCAGACTCGCCTGTGCAGACTCGCCTGTGCAGACACGCCTGTGCAGACTCGCCTGTGCAGACACGCCTGTGCAGACACGCCTGTGCAGACTCGCCTGTGCAGACTCGCCTGTGCAGACTCGCCTGTGCAGACTCGCCTGTGCAGACTCGCCTGTGCAGACTCGCCTGTGCAGACTCGCCTGTGCAGGACTATTGTTTAAATCCCACTACTCTATGCTTCAGATTACTGACCATTAACAGCCATGGTTTAAGTTCTTATTTTTCCACCTGCTGATTTATTTATTCATTTAGACTTAAAAAAGACAACATAAAAGGACAGTAGTGGGAGACGCCTTGGCACTGTGTTTCAAGCTAAAAAGGTAGCTAAACGTCAAACTAAAGTCAAACTAAATAAGCAAAATAACTGTGTGAGCATGGAGGCTTAGTGGTTAACAGATGTCTAACCTATGAATAATGTGCTTTGAACCCCAACACATATTGACACATGTAGACATGTTTGATTTTTTTTTTTTCTCCCTTCTTGTCAGTGTGGACATCGTGCACACGCTGTATGTACGATGCACACCGAAATTAGTCTCTGCTATTAACCCATCAACTAGTTTCACAGCAATTGGGAGTTAAGGGCCTTGCTCAGGGGCCCCCAGTGATTTACCATTGTGGGAAGCCCTGGGCTTGATGTGTTCTGGACAACCACAGAACCTACTGAATGTGTTTCCAACACACAGCTGCTGGACAATGGTGTGTTGGCAGCATTTAAGGAAATGGTATATAGAAATACAGTTCACAGGAGCAACCTCATCAACCTCACCTCCAAGGTGAGCTGATGTCCATCTAAGAGATGAGGGATCCAGCAAGGCTGAAACTGCATCATCTTCATCATAGGGTGAGAGTAAGGGTGTCAGTGATGATGGACACTCCTAATGTCCATGTTATGTATGAGTCAGCTGAAATATGGAGGCAACGAACAGCAAAGTGTCTGTTGTGTACTAAACCAACACCACACCTATACACCTAAGCAATGTAAACAAACACAAAAAAGAACTGAAAGAATCATTTACGCAGCCAGACCTTTGTCTTGTGTCCTTCGTGAAAGCAACACTCTTCAGCTCTCCTGTTCTTTATCATCCACCTCAGACAGCATCTCCTCAGTGGGTGCAAGATCAGCTGATTACCAACGCAGGCTTTGTGAAGCTGTGTGACTCAAAACCAGGATGGACCTATGTGAAACCCCATACTGTAGAGAAACAGACCCGTTTTCAGCCAATGCCACTGATACAACCAACTCTAAGCCCAGCTTAGAGTCCTGTTCTGGATATCCTGGCATGCGCCTTAAATAGAGTATAGACTGTGCACACCTGCATTCGCAAATGCTAAATGAACTTGCGTTCAAAAAGTAATTTATGTATAAGTACAAATATATTTCTAACCTCAAAAGTTGCAAAATAAAAAAGGTCTGTAAGTAATAGCTCAGGCACCTGGTGTACACATTTAAAATCCCCGTGGCAAATATCACAGCTTGACGGTGCCCTTCATATGCAACTACAAGCATTTTAACTTCAGAAGAATTCTTTCATTACTTTTTCTTAAACAGCCGTCTAGTTCTGAGAGATTAATTGACCATCTTGCATGAACTACTCATTTGAGGTCTGTCCACAGACTTTCTATTATTTTCCAGTTCAAAGGACGCTGAGAGCAAAGCCAGAACGTTCAGCTTGCTTCTTTTGAGGTTGTCCATTGTGTATTTTGATTGGGGTCTGGGATTGTTACTGTAACTTCTTTAAAAGTCAAATCATATTTACCTTTTTGTTCAATTTTAGGTTCGTTATTCCACAGGGAGATGAGGAAATCTAAAGTGTGACTTAGATGGTCATTTAAAAAAATGTTCTTTTTTCATTTTTGTGATGAGATGCAGAAAAATGTTTTCTTCTGATGAAATGTTCTGGAAGGCAGAAAATGCCACGCCAAAATCTGCTTAATCTTTTCAAAGGATCGACACCTTAAAACAGAGCTTTAAAATCACCTTTATAGCAGTTCAGTGAGCATTTATTATGAGCTCAGTTTTTTGTTGTTTTTTTTTTTGTTCTCCACCTGATCTCAAATTGATTATCACCAACCCTGTTAGATGCTGTCACGTAATTAGATCATAAGCTGAGGAACCAGCTACCGGAAAGTTTTTCTATCCTCTTATAGCCTTCCCAGGTTAATGAGCACAAACTATTTTCACTTCCAGAGTCCTGGGCAGCGGCTTAGAAGAGTGCACGGTTGCTTAAACTGAATTTCAGATTTGCATAACCAGGCCTTCCCCGAATTCCCCATGTTTTTTTTCACTTTTTTATGAGTAGTACTGCAAAACTCAAAAACCTAGGATACATGCCCTGAACTTTGTGCTTTCATGAATTATTAGATGTGCAATCAATGGAAATTTGTGCTAAGGGTGCCTAACTTTTGCAGTTGTGTGTACTTCCTTCAATTACTAGACGGCGCATCCATGCCAGCTGTAAATGGCTTTGTTGTGGTAAAAAAAGATGTACTTTCATGTCTGACATGGAAACCAAACACAAGGAAATTCTAAAAAGGACAAAAGGAAAATGCAATCCAATTTGACATGTGGGGGACCGTGTTTCGATTCTTCCTGCAAACAGTCTTTTTTGTCATGTATTTGCAATCATACATTCCTCACGAATCAAACTGAATCACTTCCATCAAGGATAAATTTAAGGACATCGCTGACCTTAATTATAATCTTATTTTTATTTTTCTGTAAATGGCTCACAACTATCTTATGGCACAAAGTAGTGGGTCATGTCATCCTCAAACTTTTTCAATCAGCCTCAAGTGCAAAGCTGACTGCAGCTCAGGCCGTGAATCATGTGATTCCCTGAACCTCATGACAGCACATCCAGCTTGACAATGACAGTTTAGGGTCATGCTGTTTTTTCCAGTTTTTTTTTTTTTCACTGCTCCTTTTTTAACTCTATAACTTTGGCCTGAACTCTTCGAGCCCCATACCAATAAGATTAGGCTATCATGCCACCCTTAGACCCCTCAAACTATGCAACAAATCTATATGTTCAATTGGAAGTGTCACAGACTAAGCTCTCAGTGACGTCTCAAAGGGGAGCCCTTAAGATAGCTTCAGCTGTTAATATACGCCTGCTTCCCCCGATGAGATTCTGAGAGGATAAATAGAGATGGGGAGGATTAGTTCACATTGCTACGAGGACAGGATCCAAATTAGTGCCAGACTCAATCACCAAGCCCAAAACCTCCCTGTCCTACACACAGCAAGCTCATAGGAGTTTGTTTTCTTGCACTGTCATTTATGTTCAAGGCTGATTGGCAAGGAAATTCTGATGTAGCGACATGGTCAATTTGGCTACTAATTCCCGCCTCAACTCAACACAAACCCCTGTGACAGACCCTCCCAGCCCCACTCCACCAAGGCCCCCGTGTATGCCTCTGTCAGATTACAGCCCAGTCCTCATCTGAACTATTTGAACTCCTCATTTACATTTAAAGTAATCAGTGTATCTTGTTGTGCCTATTGAGCTTTGGAAGTCATTTGGCATGCATGCTTTCTAATGTAAACATACAGAGATGGCTTTTTTGCAGCTCCCTCGCTGTAGAGTTTAGCAGTGCCATACAGTATATTGTGGTAGAAGTGTGATAGCTGGTATGGAGAATGGATCCACAGTTTACATACTAATCAGCTGTCTGCATTAACATATTTTGTTTGTACGGGGTTAAAAGCTCCCATATTCCAATGCTGAAAGGACTGCAAGACTGCTCTTTTTTTTCTTTTGTTTTAATGAACACTTCTCATGATGTTTGTCTGTTTTCCACCAGTTCTATACATCATCATCATTATGTGTTTATCCCGGTTCTGAACAGCTCTGCTCACAAGTCTGCCAAAAACCCTTCTCAAGTCTCCGGGTTGCATCTCAGTATGTCTTTGCAGTCTCAGTGTGATGAATGAAATGTGGATGACTGCAGAGCAACAATAACATGCTTGAGGGAAATGTTCAAATCTTTCCTAGCCAGTCCCGGAGTAATTTATAAAGCTCCATTTTCGGAGGCAGAATAATGGTCACCATGATAAAAATGTAAAGTAAGGTGACAGTGAGGAGAGAATGATTCAGCAATATGACATGAATATTGGCTGGTTATGTGCTCCAAGCCATAAAGAAAAGCCATATCACTCTCGGGACGTCTGGTTTCCTTGGGGGACGCTTTGAACTTTGAGGTTGGAGATCCTGTTGCAATGTGCCGTAAATACAATTGCAACGTTTATTAGCAAATCATTAGCAACTTTTGGTCAGAATAGTTACTCTTAGAAAAAGAATGAATGGACAAACACATTTTCATTTCTGTTTTGATGCATAATCAATACTGTAGTGGTTGAGAGTTGGGCTTTTTTTGTACTATATCCAGGTGCAAATCATTATGTTAGCTGTGTAATCCCATTCAGTCCTGTGAGGGCGGTGTCGAACTGCTCCCTTGGTAAATTGTAGGCTTTTTTCAGCACTTTGGGAGTCTTAGGAAATAAAGTGGCCCTTTGTAAATAGGCTCTGGACATGTTGCCAATCGAATTTCCCTTTATCCATGGACAATGGATAATACACAATTTGAAAGGTTGCTGCCAGCACATTCAGGGACGTTCAGGGACAACAAGAGCAGGCTACAGTTTGAGTTACATTCGGTGCAGTAGGCGATGAATAATTGCTCCCAGATTCTTGGATTGGATGAATGATGTGGAATATCCTGTTAAATTGTTTTTCTATTTTGTCTTAAACCAGACTCTGAATTGTTTAAGTTCTCCTATCCGCTCCGAGTCAATTGCTTTCTGACTCCAAAACCTTGCAGACACAAGCTAGTATTTATTAAGCAAGACTGTCATGTGACAATGTGAACCCTGCAGTCTCCAAATCATGCAAACACACATTTTAAAGCAGTTAAATCCTGTCCAAACTAAGAATAAAATAACTACTTGTTAATGTTTTCTGTAAATAATCTCAGTTATGTGCGGGTGTTATAAATACCAGCTGCTAAGTGTCCTGGTTGTATACAGTAATCAAGTTATCGAGCCTTCTTCTGAAGACCTGATGATGTCTTTCGGGTGAAGCACATTTTGGCTTCTTCTGTAAAACACAACTCTTGCTGTTTAACCTCTGCATGTTGCAGTGCTCCTATCTTACAGACTTGGCCACTTCTGTAAATCATTTTACATTTGGGAGATTTTATTATGCTGATGATTCCAGAACTACTATCAAATAAATCATGTTTTATTTTTTTACCTCCTGGATAAGTGCCTCAGTTATTCTTTGCTGTTACTTTCATTGATGCTCCTATTTAATTGTGTTGCACAGTGTTTTTATATTCAGATGACAGATTAGGGGTTATCTCCATCCATTCAAGGGACGAAAATTATGTTTGTTCATACAATTCCTCGATAATTGAGACTTATATATAGTAAGAGCTTAATGCATCAGCCCCCATCACTTTCATATGTTGTTCAAAAATTGAAAAAAAAAAAAAAGAAAAAAACTTTAACTATGATTTTTCTGTTTATTCTAAAGATTGGATCAGATTGACTCAATTTGTATCTTGTTTTCCTGGGAGAGTAACAAGATTTCATTCATCCATTTATCCATCAAAAACCTACGTACGCACGAGTACAGAAACCATGACGGATGAATGTCCAATACCGAAGCTGTACAGTAGGAAATGCAGGTGCAGAATAACAAGTTGGGTTGACTTTATACTGTTTTTCTTGATAATTGATAAAAAATTCTAATCACCTTTTACACCAAAACAACGTAATGCTGTTTGTTATGGCAAATGAAACTATACGTGTGAACAAGACAAAAAAATGAGACAACAAGAACAAAAAAAGGAAGCATAACCACACTCTTGTCTCTCAATTCTTTGTTGTTTTTGTCTATCTCAGCACGGTCCTGTGTTCCTTGCCGTGAACTGAAAATGGTATTTGGGAGACAAACAACTTCATTCCGCTGTGCATCAGTAATTAGCTGTAGAATTAGCGAGCTTGACGTGCCTCCACAGATCAGCCGGCCCTCCAGGGAGGCCTGCGGGTCCAGGCAAGCCGCATTTCCAATTATTGTGTTGAATTGCTAATTTAGTTATTGTGCCTGCCGTAATTGTGATGGGTATTGGGTGTGCAATTCAATTTGTTTTAAATATTTGTGGGCCGGCAGATTGGTAATGGAGCTGACCTATCTGCAGGCCCAGTGTGAGAGTTAGAAAGTCGAAGAAGAAAAAGAACAAAACAAAGAAAGCAACTACAAAGATGTTGTAGTCCACTAATCACATACACAATCACACAATGACACACACTCTCAGTCTCACATTCTCATCGTCTACTTCATCTTCTCTACGACTGTTGCCGTTTAAAAACCCGAAACTTAGAAAAACATCTCTGTCATTTTCTGGGGGCTTTGGTTTGAAGGGGAGTGTTACTGGTGATGTGGTTAGCAGATTGAGATAAACGTGTAATCATATCCCTGTTTAAAAGTGTGACAATAAGGATATCTTAGTCATCATATTTAATGCATAAAGCTAAATATTTTTTAAGTATTAAGCTGTGTTTACAGTCAAGGGAGAAATGGGTTTTCACCAGATTACAGAAAAATGTGAAAACATGTGTTGGTACCCTTGAAAATACACAAACAAAACATAACTATCTGTAAAAAATAACTTGAAACTAACAACAGTTAATAAAATCTATCATTACTTGGACTATTTGTCTTTTGATATTTGCTTTTGATTTTTGATGCCACTAAAGGTTTTACTTAGTTGAACAAATGAAAATCACAAAACAAAAATAATGGTCCGCTTAAGACTTTATTGCACAGCCTTTAGCAACAATCACTACCAGCAAGTAGTCGTGTTTCCACGACACTTTTTCGCAAAAGAAAATCAAAATTGAATTTGTAATAGCGGTAGCAGTGCAGGGGTTGGTGTTTCCATTGAACAGTGTTTTTTAAAGGTAATTCTCGTATATGTCGCATTTTTGGGGGAATTCATTTTCCAAACGTATGCAGGGATACCTAACCTTGTTTTCACTGACTGGTACAACTCAGTTTAAGCACTGCACGGTCTTGCCTTGCCTCTTCCAGATGTGCAGCCAGGTGTGGTGGGTATTGCTGCATCAGCAGTGTCTCACTGTTGCATCATATCTGCATGACACCGTATCACTGAAGTCAAGAGGAACACGTGTTACAAAAGGACAACAACAAAGGACATCCATCACCTCATGTTCTTTCTTCTTGATATGTTGCTGTTTATTATGAAGTCAGGCTTTGTTTTAGAAAAGACTGAATGTGGTCAGTCATGTGTTTCATCTTCCTTTTGCAACTAATTAATGGACTGCAGCGTCTCTAGCTCTCCGTTAAGCAGACCATACTGCTGTTTTTTTTTTAACCAATGTAATGTGCCAATAAATAGGACAGCATGCATTATTTTGCTAACTTTTTTTAACTTTTAAATTTACAAAAGCAAAATAATGTGCACTGTGCTGAGCTGAACTGCTCTGTACGTTCAGAACTATAGATGCAGATACAGAACTACAATAAATGAAAGACAGCATTTCTTTTTACCTTTCACACTTGTATTTGATTGTACTTTTGTCCTTTGTTGACTGTTTTTTTAATTGAATGATGATTGAATATAGCCAGTGTGAACGTGTTTGCTTGTGGTTGCTTGGTGATGTTGGATTTAAATTTCACTTGAGTTTAGAGACCTTGTTGGGGAGGACCCCTCTGTGTGGTAATCGTGTCTCTTTCATCTTGATGGTATAGAGCATGTGTGTTTTTTCCTTTCGTTACCCTGAGGTCAATATAAAAGACTCCAGCCTGAATGGGAGGTCTTTATGTGTTGGGAATCTTTTGTCTGTCTATGGAAATGCCGCAATTACACAAATACACACACACTGTCATGCATGTAGGCACTTTATGTTACTGAGTGGGCAACAACAAAAGGTTCATGGAGAGAAACTCATTCACACACACGTTTACACACAAGCACACACAGATGAAGTGAAAACAGCCATTTACACCTGGTGGGTGTTTGATCATCAATTAAGCTCTGACTCGGTCTCTTCGGCTGCTTCGTCTCCAGGGTGTTGTGCTCGTCTTCGTCAATCAATCCACAGCACCATCTAACAGCTAAACTGGTATATTGTCACTTTGAATGTCACTGCATTTGCTGTTACAAACTAATAATGTAAGTTTTGTGTATAGTACATCTTAAAAAGTGGTGCACTTCAAAAGAACACCCAGTCAATGTAAAACAGCATGAATTCATATATAATCATCTTACCCTCTCCTAATTAAAGTAATTTACTAGTTGTACCTGCTTGCTGTTGTATGACATTTGCAGATAAGACTGAGCCATTTCCAAATGTGATTCTGTAGTTGGTATTGTCTTGCATATCTTTGAAATCATCATGGCAAAACGTGGCTGTAGAGACACTGGAGCAGGAACTACCGCAAAGCTGAGTTCAGTATTTTGTCTGTTATCCTACATGTGTATTATGTCAGTGTAAGACCTTATTGACGTTTTTGCATGTCTTTGCATGTCTTTGCATGTCTTTGTGGTCACAGTATTAAAATGTCTGTATTAATAGACAATTTATCTGTTGACTTCCTGAGTGGGCAGTGGCTAAATATATGACAACTATTTATTTAAGTATGGTTCACATCTGAAGATAGCTCTAAACCACGCCTCCACACTAATTTCATTAACTCAATTTATTTGTCTGAATCATTTTGTTTATTATTGTCTACTATTGTGACTAAAAATACATTTTATAACAAATGATGCAGCAAAGAAGTTAATTCCAAAGGCTTCATATACTTTTTTTGTCACTTCATAGGCATGATTCAGGAATCAATCACTACAAACCTGACAAGACGCTGCTAGAGACAGGCAATCTCAGGGAATTAAATCAAAAGTCAAATGTGAGGGAGGCACACTTTCAAAATAAAGCAAATACTAACTAATTACAGTACAGAAATAGTAGAGAAGTATCAGGCAAAGGCTACGAGTTAACTGTTAACTGTAACGAGACATCTTAACTAGAATTCAAATAAAGCCTAATATACAACAATTACATAAACTCACTTTGCTTCAGCATCCTGTACTTTATGATTAGGCTAGAATCTTGTTTTGGCGTTTTACCTGTGACAGCTAATGTTGTCCACTTTGTGGAGGCGCTGAACCGGGTTTCTGTTCTTGAAAGTCCAGGTGACTGACCAAACAGTGACCCCCAGTCTGTGTGTGCAGTGTCACAGTAACGTGTTGTTTTTCCACATAAAGTCTGATTGAATCTGAACTGACGGTCTTATCATTATGAAACTGTGCAGTATATGAAAATGTCTTCTGTTATGGGATGGCTGTGGCTCAGAGAGGGGAAAATGTTGCTGGTTTGATCCCAGTCTACCCATATGTTCAAGTTTCCAACATTGCCTTGACATGTACCAGGATGTGTGAATGAACACATTGTAGTTCTTGTATGGACCATTTTTATTAACAGAGCATGTTTTTTATATTTTTTTAACCCCCTCTTGCTCTTTTTCCATGTGCCACGTTCTTAACGTGCTGCTCTTTGGCCACCTAATTGCCCCTCGAGGATAAATAAACAAAGTTTCTTCTGATTCTGCTTCTGAAAAGTGAAAAGCTTCAAAATACTGGAAAGACTTAAAGTGTGTTGTCTTTGCAATCAGCCCTATTCTTTTGTTCAGGTTTTGGAAAATGGACCAGAGAAAAAAATAAAATAAAAAGAAAAACAAAACAGAAAACGAATTGGAAAGTTAATTTGGTGATAAAAGGGAATGAAAAGCAAAATTGGAAAAGGGAAAGAAAGAGGATGTATGGAAGTTTGAAATGTTTAGGAGATAGGGGAGGAGAAGAAGTGGGAGCCAGGAAGTATAGGCAAATAAAATCAATTTGAGGAGCAGTGAAGTCATTAGTTTCCAAACAGAAATGGATGCTAGCTACAACTTTTCGTGTGGCGTCGCCCACGGAAAACCGCCTCTCCCTGGATCGACTACACCAACACCTTTTTTACCCATGTAGAGTTGTTACATGAATGTATGCGAGCGTGTAGGTGTGCCCTGCATAAATACAAATGCCATAATCAGAAAAGAGGCATGTCAGCAACAGTTTAAATAACATTTAAAGCTCTCAGTGTCCCCTTTCGTTTGTACTAGGTAAAACTGGAGCGGAAAGGTCTTTTATGCTAAATAATAGGGACAGAAATGTAATCAAACCAATGTGATTGCCCTGTGATTCGCGCCAAAATACATCTAATCTCATATTAAGATACATTAATCTGCTTTATGATTGACATTTTAAAAATAGCACTTATGAAATTAGCAGAGAAAAGGGGAGAAAAGGCTTGTATGGTCAATTACAGCTAACACTTGGCTTTGGCACAGGAGCCATTGGACACAAGCCATAAGTATTTAAATTACACAGAACCAGAGGGCCTGATTACAGCAATGCTGAATTTAGAAGCTGTAATTGTAGTCACAGGCTCACAATGATGCTATTCACAGCCTCTTGTTGGAGAAAAGAAGGTTTTCCTGGCTTGTGTAAAGGCCTAAGATTTAAATTACGAAATCATGTTCAGGTGTCATTTTGAATAACGTGGCGCATCACCTGTGTTAATCCTATTCAGAAACACATTTCACTATCAAGACTATACAAAAAACCCTTTATTGGTTATGCTGGGCTTTAAGAGGCCGTAGTGACTGATTTTATGAAACTCTTTTCAAAACTTTGATATTTATCTATAATTGGTTAAATAGGCCTGCATATTTTGAATATTTTAAAATCAGATTTTTGCCAACAGTGTGTTAAAACAAGTAGCCCTAAAATCAAGAAATACGTGAACAGAGCTGTCAGCATCACGGACTAAAAGTCAAGGCGGCAGTTAGGCTCCTGCTCTCCTGGGACCTGAAGGCAGCATCCGTACGAAGTGATCCGCAGAGTTTCACTTCTAGGTTTGAGCTTTATTACAATAAAACAGATTAATGAAAAACATCTAAAATCTTGATCTTGAAAATTGATAAAAATATTACGGACTCATTGATGTTTTCACATCAGTTGAGGATAATTTCTAAAAGTAATGCTGGTAAAGTCTCTGATATACTGTTTTACATTAACGTCTGTTTCTTTAGGTTTCTTTATTTGTAGCTACAAACAGAACAGAGCCTCTGAAACACTCACGTACCAGGAAAAGCACAGAGCTCTATGCCAAATATACCATACCTGGACGTAGTGTTTTATTTACAAGCACACAAGTCATTTCCCTGCAGACCGAGGCAGCCCGTGGACAGGAACCGGTTAACAGAGAGGCCTCAGCTACAAAGGCAGACCACGAAATGTCACAAATCAAAAACTCAAAGTTTCACAGCCACCGAGGGGAAAAAATACCACACCACTGCCACACCATGATATTGCCTTTTGGTCTCGACTTGATAGGGGCAAAATGCATATTCATGAAGTAAGCAACTTGTGATCCTAAACAAAGTAAAGCCCTGGCTTAGGGAGATTGGGCCTGCTGTTAATGACTTCTTCGTTTTAAGCCTGCATAAGAAACCCCCCCGATTTCCCCGCGCTTGTAGTCCATGAGAATATTTAATACCGTTATTAATCATTTTTAATCCGTTTGCTTTTAATTAAGAAACAGCATGTTGCTGTCCTATCAGCCTGTGCCAGCGCACAGATTAATTGTAGCTTAAGATAGCCGGCCGTGATTGGTGTAATGTATTAGCTAACAAGACGCCCAGCTTCTAAAGATACTTGTACACTACCTTGGGAACTTGGCACCACTCCAGGGCCCTCTCTGCATCCCTTTCTCAGTCACACTCTCTTTTGCCGCTATCTCCCGTCCCGTGTGTCTTTCTTGTTTGATGCTGCAGTCAGGCGTCTTTGGGAAACCTTCTCTCTCATCTCCGCACGCTGCTGTGTTTGTAACACCATTACTCTGATGGCAGGCCAGGCTTTCCCAGATGAGGGAACATGGAGGAAGGGAGCCTTTCATTTTGTCTCTGCCCAGAGGCGATACAGTGAAACCTATAGCCCCCTTTGCTAGACCGGGACTTCTTCCCAGACAGGTTCAATTTGACGCAGAGCTATGGCCGTAGGTCTGGATTAGGATGGCAGAGAACTGTGGCTTGATGGTTACATCCTCATTAGGTTGGTATTTTGTCCTGCTGTTCGTTGGGAGTGGGAGATGCTTGATGACAAGTGTGACTGGGACACTACTAAGACTCAAACAAGGGACAGCTCTAAAAGCAAATGGAGCGATGCAGTAACGTGACAGCAGAAGGGATGTTGTCATTCCCAGTTCAGTTTTCCTGTCCTTAGCTAACAAACGCCTGAATGGCAGGACGATTCAAATCAGTGACTGCAGGCTTGTTGAGAGGTTTACATGACTGTAGGCTTCACTTATGGCCAGCCACTTAATTGTATTACAACCTGTAAACAGATGTTCAAATTATAGACATCAGCAGCAAAAACACATATTCACATTTTACTCACTGGATGTCGGGAATCTTTAAATTTGTTTTAGAAGTTAGAGGATTTTCATCAACATCTGCTGCAAGATCAAAAAGCATATGTGACTTTAAACCATCAACATATACGAAGACAGTTGTTAAAAAAATAACAAGATTTGTTATAGAAGAATCCTCGATGGATACAGTGAAACCAAATTAAAAGCGTATGTTTCTGTCTCTTCCCATTGGAAGGGTGGTCATTTAACCTCTGCACGAGGTCCACTACGAGGTCCACCCAGCAGATGTGGTGCTCAGTACCATTTATACGTGGCTTCTAATATGACAGATAAGATAAGATAAGATAAGATAAGATAAGATAAGATAAGATAAGATAAGATAAGATAAGATAAGATAAGATAAGATAACCCTTTGTTGCACTGACACAGCAGCAAGAAGTGTACAGACAGTATCACACAAATGAATCACGTATACAATAACAGATATCTACAAAGCATCAACTGCATCAAATTGCTTCAACATTAGTATCAAATAAGAAAAGATAGAAAGTAATGAGAAAATTGATGTCAGAGCAACCCTGAGAAGGGAATGGGAGGAGATGAGATGATAAATACAATAAATAAGTTCAATAATTCAGTTACCTCATTCTGAAAATGTTCTCACGAGTCACCGTGATTATTTCTTATTAGTGCACTATTCATTTCATGTCAAGTGATCTAAAATATACAATAACAGAAATTGCCCAGAATGGACTGTACACAGCTGCACGTGAATTTAAATGCATACTCCATTTACTGTTAGAGATTTAAATTAATTTAATCTATTTTGGGTGCAATACCAATATTCAATTTTAAAAAGTATAGTATAATACCCAACTATACAAATCAAAAGGATTGTTTATGGTTTATTTGTAGATGAAAGGTTCTGCTTGTTTCTGCTGAGCACTTTTGTAACACCTAACTCCATTTTTATTTACATGGAATTCAGACGATTTTGGGAGAATTACATCCAGATATGGTCCAAAGTTTCCCTTTCTCACATTTAGCCTTCATCCTCATCCTCGTCATCCTCAGCTACATTTCATTATTGAACATTTATTGTAGTGCTGGCGTCCAGTGCGGCGCGTATCCGGTTTGTCTTTCAACCCTCCAGAGCTGGTCACCACTGAACTTTAACAGATATTCTTATACACAGTCCTGATAAACTGTGTTTTTATTTATTGCTTATTGATAGCATGGTTTCTTTTATTTTCAAGAACATACTGTAACTCAGAATCACTGCGGTTCTGATGGATCGTCAAGAAAAAGCATCCTAAATAACATTTGGTCACTTCCCATTATTATCTGCAGGTATAATAGAGATCATGTGTTTGTTTCAATCTGCGTATTCACCTGCCTAATTGTTAGAATAAATGCTCCTTAATATGATGGATGGACTTGCATAAGAAAATTACCACAAGTACACAGATTGGGGGGATTAATAATGTATTGGGGGATTAATAATGTATTTTTTAATTGAATTGAATTGAATAGCCTCAGACTGCTCTTGTTGAACATGTTCTGGATAGCAAGACCTTCACTATGAAGATAGTCTCCTCAAACGCTCAACTGAGATTTCTTCACAGAGGAAGATAAACAAAACCCAACTTTTTTCCCTGTTCACTCTTCTCCTGCTGCTGCTGCATTGGCGATGTTTCAAATGGCATACTTTTGAGAGTAAGCTCAAACACAATGTGCAATGTATAATTGCCGCTGTGATCTTACTGGATGTGAGGGGAGTAAACTTAATGGTTACTGGCATGATAATGCCAAGATCCAACTTTTTATTGATTTTAAATTCCAAACAAAAGGAACTCAATTTTTCCTTAATATCTGTCTTCTTTTTAACCGAAAATATGGAAACGCGTCTCTCATCACTTTTGTGACACAAACAAGATGGCAACAATTGAGTGCATGAAGCCAACAGCGTTCTACTGTCAACCAGCTGCTGCAGCTTGACTGCACCATCCAGGTGTTGGTAGTGTGCTTTCTGAAGACCTACCTGTGTTTAATTGTGTGTGTATAATAGTGCGAGTTTGTGATTTGGAACACAGCCATAGTTTGTTTTTTTTTTCTTTTCAGCACAGATTTTAGGAAGTCAAATAATTGGTGTCCTGCTGCTACTACTCAGCTTTTATTATATTTTCTTTTAGGAAATCTCTTATTTCATTTAATGTAATTTCATCACATTAAAGTCAGGGATAGCATTGCAGTAAAGCTAAAAGACAAAGGTACAAAAAAAATTAAAAAAAAAAAGCAGAGCAACTAAAGCAATCAGTAACTTTGGGCTACACTGAAGTATGGAGTTTAAAAAATGATGATGATTACTCAACTACAGCTACAACACTGGTGGAAACGGAGCCGAAGACTGCTGTAAAATGTGGACTACACAAGAGTGTGTGTGTGTGTGTGTGTGTGTGTGTGTGTGTGTGTGTGTGTGTGTGTGTGTGTGTGTGTGTGTGTGTCTGCTGAATGTGGAGCAGAATGTGATGGTAATCTAGTCTATGAAAGAATAAATAGACGGCTATTTTTTGTACTAATCTTAGCATCTGCCTCAAAGGGGCTCTTCCCTCTCTCTATCTTTTGCACTCTCTCACACACACACACACACACACACACACACACACACACACACACACACACACACACACACACACACACACACACACACACACACAGCACCTACTCTCTCCAGTGAAGAGGAGCCCATTGTGTGAGATGAGAGTTAGATTGGATGGCTCCCTGGGGAGCTGCTCTCCATTAGCTAAGGTGATCTAACAGGTAATCAGCAGATAATTAAAAGACTTCACTTCTCTGATGGGAGGGGCTGAGGGAATCATAGTCATGTATCTGTGTGTGCGTGGTGTGCAGACACAAGAGAACTTTTGCATGTGTATCTGCGTCTATGCTGTCATTTCTGAATGTCATCAGGGCAGGAGGCTTGTGGTCGTTTTGTGTTATGATGGGACATGCATCACTTTAATAGACACCCATCCCTCCTGGAAAAGTGTCTTTGAATGGATATTGAAAGGGGAAGTCCAGGTTAAATTAGCCAGAAGATCTTGCTGTAAACTGATATGGTAGTGTTTTAGTCCAGAACAGACTACAGGTTAAGTTACTGTATTGCTGCTTTTGAATGAAGCAATTACTGAAACTATGTTTGCTGTATAATATTTTAGTCCTGTGTGTACATGGTATATATATATATATATATATATATATATATATATATATATATATATATATATATATATATATATATATATATATATATATATATAATTTATTTAATTCAATTTTATTCTTATAGCATCTATTACAAGTCATTATGTAAAGCAGCTTGAATTGCCTTGTTGCTGATACAACCTGCTTTGCCTTGCAAGTCAGCCAACGCGGTTGTGTCGGTCGCTCTGCCACAAACACACCCAAGCTCATCTCACAAGTGTTCAGCAGGGTTGAGGTCAGGACTGCCGGCAGGCCGTCCCATCCTCTCCGTTTCTAAATCCTGAAGGTCGTCTTTGATAAACTCTGCTCTGTGGGAGTTGTCATCTTGGAAGATAGATTTCACTTCCAGACTTTGGCGATATGGGATTGCTATTGGTTGCAGAATCTCTCTCAACATGTCTCTGCATTGAGATTGCCTCCAATGATGATGACTAGCCTCGTTTTTCCAGTGAGGGAGATGCTGCCCCACACCATCACACTGCCTCCACCAAACGATGTTACTCTATCGGTGCAGCAGTCAGCATAGCATTCGTTGCATCTTCTTCACACTTTGACCCTGCAATCCAACTTTCATAAGCAGAATTTGGACTCTTTGCTGAACATCACGTTCCTCCACATGTTAAGATTTTAGTGCATGTTTAGCAGACACCAGTGCCATGTTGCGTCTGCCATAACTATCCTTCACAGTCGAGTAAAGGATAGTTATGGCAGGCCTCCTGGCAGTCTGGCAGCCCTACGAGGCCCGAAGTTGGCTGTGTGCAGTCTGTTCTAGATTGACTGGGCAGGGAGCCGTCGGCCGTATCGTCCTGCAAACTGACTGCAAATGTGTAGAAGACGGTACCTAAGTGCTAACAGGGTAAGAAAGCTGTCTTCTTCGGATGCCCATTTCACAACCTGTCTCCGACATCCCCTGTTATATGGAACTTGGCCTTTAGCTTGGTGATGGTACTAGGACTCACTCCAAACAATGACGCAACTTGATTTTGCAGGAAACCAGGTTGAAGTTGCACAGGCCCGATGGCACAGGCCCGATCCAGATCAGTCAAACATGGCATGGCAGACATCTACTGCCCAGTGTTGCAGGGCCCATGCTCACAGGTGCTGTCAACAACTGGGGGTACCAGCAGCTCAGACCAAGAGTCAACAGCAACAGAAGAAAAGGCTGTTTGGCATTGGCAAAGGAGATCTGGCAAATTTTTCATGGGCGCAGCTCACATACCCAGCTCTGCTGCTCATCTTACAAATGCACGTTTCTTACAAATGTGATACCATTTAAAAGGGGAACAAACAGGCTTTTTTTCTCATGAGTGTCATATTAGGCAGCACAGTGGCTTAGTGGTGAGCACTGTTGTCTCACAGCAGATGGGGATGGGGTAGACTGGGTACTCCAGCTTCCTCCCACAGTCCTGAAACATGTATGTTAGGTTACGTGGTAATTTTAAATTACCACCGGAGGAGAGTGCGTGGTTGTTTGGATATTATGTGGCCCCGCAAGGAAATAGCAGCCTGTCCAGAAACACCTGCCTTTTCCCCAAAGAGACCTGGCATAGGGTCTAGCAGATGCCCATGACCCTGATTTAGAGCAAGTGAGTATAGAAAATAGATAGATAACACTCCTCAAAGAAATGTATATTTGTAAATATATTAATTAACTGGTTAGTAGGATGATTGGGTATAAACACAGCATTGTAGAGAGAGTCTGCCACAAGCAAAGATCAGCAGTGGTTCACCAATCTGGAAAAAAAAAGGCCTCTACAATTTTTTAAATGCTTTTAGAATGTTGTTCCTCAGCATAAAATTGCAAAGAGTTAGATATGTGGAAAACTGTAAAAATATCTGTACACACAGGAGTAAAAATCAACACTGGATGTTTGTGATGTCCTGGTCCTCAGGCGTCCCTGCATTAATAACAGATTCTGTAATGGAAATCACCGAATGACCTGAGGAGCACTTCTGGAAATCACAATCCAGGAACACAGCTGGCCATCCACAAAAGCCAGTTAAAACTCTTATCTATCATACGAAGAAGAAGGCATGCAGTGTGCGTGAATACGATCCAGAAATACTGCCGTCTTCCCTGGGCCTACTCTGCTCTACGCTGGGAATGAATATCCGGATATCTGAATATTTGAGTCCACCCCTACCTTGTAGGGAAGCATATTGTTTTCAACAACAAGTATTTCAACTTTTTTTTTTTTTTTTTTTGCCACATCCAAGCAAAACAATGCAATTTCAAAAGCATTAGTTAATAAGTTAATTAAAGAGTTACACTGGCTGAAACAAATGAACAAACAACTTCCATTTACTCTGAAATGATCAATAAATAGACACTAAGATATGTAACAACAAACAATCAATCAGAAAAATAAGCTTTTTATAATTGATACCAGAACATATTTGAAGTGTTTGAAAAAGATGGACAACATTACCAAGTCATAACAGATTTACCATGTCTTTAGTCATGTTAAAAAAACAGTATGTATAACAAAATAGCATAAAGACTCATGCATGCATCAATTTATACAGTCATACATTACTTTTTATTTGCTTTTTACACCCCATCCAAACATTTATTGGTGAACTGGTATTCATCCACCAGGCCGTCAGGAAGCTGAACACTCTCCCAGCTCTTCCTCCGTTTCCCTCCCTGCCCCCCCTCACTCACTCTGACCTCAGTCTCTGCACCAGGCATATTTGGCAGAACTGGACCACCTACTTTGCACCAGGTCACTTTAATTAGACCAAAAAACTGTTGTACACTTAAACCAAACGTCATGCCATAACTTGTTTCTTTTTAATTTGCACTTTGTGTTTAAAATTTATTTATTGTGTAGCACCGAGGGTTTGAGAGTAACGTAATTTCAATTTTCTGTATGTACCTCACATGTGGTAGAATTGACAATAAACTTGACTCTGACTCTGATTTAAAAAAAATATATATATATAATATATTTTTATATATATATATATATATATATATATATATATATATATATATATATATATATATATATATATATATATATATATATATATATATATATATATATATATATATATATATATATATATAAATAAAGGCACAGGTATAAAATGCTATACAGGCATTTGTGGTTTCCAAATGTTTTATCCTACTGTATTTGATGATATATCAGCAGTTTAAAGTATATAGTATATAAGTATATAAAAATCCATCACAAAATTATAAAGAGACATATGTCAATCAAATGAAACTGGCAGATGACTTGAGTGATGTTTTCACTTGGACAGCAGGCTCTCAACCACACAGAAATGGTCACACATTCCCAGTTCACCTTTTAATAATTCGGTGCTCCTCAAACATTTCTGTTCACATCAACACCTGACAGTGAGGACTGCGATTAAGCAGATATTAACAAATAGGTCAATATTTATTTTCTGCTTCACTTAAAGCATCACTGCTATAAAAATTGTCCCCTTCTGACTGAGAGGAAGCACAATACAAAAGAAGAAATGTGTGCGTGAGAGTGTCATTGTGTGACATCTACAAGAGTCAGAAAATAGTTGAAGCAGATCAATACTTGACAACAATGAATTTGATTTGAGCTGAGGGTTGTGATATAAGACGCATGTCTAGACTCTTACGACACACACCCACACGTAGAAATGCATTCAGACTCTTTCACACATTTCTCTCACAGCGGCAAGAAAAAAAAAGAAAGCAAAAAGGGATGGCTATTATTGTGTGTCAAAAACACAGAACATCCATCCATCCATCTATTTCGATAACCATTTAATCCTGTACAGGGTCACAGGGGTCTGCCACAGCCTATCCCAGCTCTTCACAGGTGAAAGGCAGGAATACACCCTCGACAGGTCAACACAGAGCATTTTAACTTTTATTTTAAATCACTGTATTACCCCTGAATAAAGTGTTTGGTAGTTTGGTAGTGTTTGGTAGTAAACATCTTTATGACTATCATGATCCATTATGATTCTTGTATATATGGATGGATTTGATTCCAGGCAAGTAAAAATGATGTGTTTTTACACTTGTCATTCTGAGACATTATTATAGACTGTAAGAGAGGCGCCAGTCGCTTTCCATCCAAGCAGTTTGGCCTTAGTTTACAAAAGGTCCAACTAAATGTTATCATGTAGATCACAGAAACAAGGTATTTCCAGTTTGCAGGGTGGTGAAGGGATTTGAAGGTTTGTCCCCATAATGTAATTAAATTAGTCAAAAATATAACAATTGATGAAATAGTAAAAAAGTTATATTTTGTTTACTATACTAAAAGTGATGTGATCAGAGTCTTCAGTTTGTGCTAGTAATCATCTCCCTGCTGACTTTATTCTTATCTAAAAAGAAAGAAAACCCACACCAAATCAGAATAATGTGAGATTAATGTTTGCAGGTTTTAGGAAACAGGAAGTGATGCAGCTGTAATAGACTGTTTCACCAAGCAGCACGTACATGACACATTGGTTTCCTTAAGAGCGCTTTTGCCACTTTGCTCTGGAAACCAACGGGAATACACCTACTGTTGATTCCAGCTCTCTCAACCAACCCACATCGGAGGGGCTACAGAGCTGATGGTGGACGTTTACAGCAGAATAAACCACGTCACGAGTTGTGCCGGTGGCAAAAGCAGAAATGAACCGAGGCTGGGTTTTATAAGTTGTTGGTTATAAAGGGATGATGGCAAGTCATTGGCTGAGCTGACTGTCAATCAAAGGGCAAGGCCTTATATTACAAACAAATGTATGTTTGTATATAAATTCACCTGCTGTGTGTGAAAAAAATTCACCCCCCTCAGTGTTGTCATGAATATGAAATTTCAACAATACAAACAAAAGTGGTTTTTTTTAACCAGGCTGTGAAAATGGTTATTAATAACTGCTTAAAATCAGAATGTGTTTTATAGATTATGAAGTTTGCAACTTCAAAAATATCTTTTTAAGGTAAACAGAACATTTAAAAAAATTGTGTAATTACTTGGGAGCTAACTATGAAAATCTTGCTATTAATCATGATTAAAAAATGTAATTTATTGACAGCCCTAAAACAAATGTATATATATATATACCACCTCGGCAACAGGGACATGGTGGGGTGTGTCCGGGACTACCTAAGGGAACAGGGACATGGTGGGGTGCGTTCGGGACTACCTAAGGGAACAGGGACATGGTGGGGTGCGTTCGGGACTACCTAAGGGAACAGGGACATGGTGGGGTGCGTCCGGGACCAACCTTGGGAACAGGGACATAGTGGGGTGCGTCCAGGACCAACCTTGGGAACAGGGACATGGTGGGGTGTGTCCGGGACCACCTCAGAAACAGGGACATGGTGGGGTGTGTCCGGGACTACCTAAGAGAACAGGGACATGGTGGGGTGCGTTCGGGACTACCTAAGGGAACAGGGACATGGTGGGGTGCGTCCAGGACTACCTAAGGGAACAGGGACATGGTGGGGTGCGTCCGGGACTACCTAAGGGAACAGAGACATGGTGGGGTGCGTCTGGGACTACCTAAGGGAACAGGGACATGGTGGGGTGCGTCCGGGACCAACCTTGGGAACAGGGACATAGTGGGGTGCGTCCAGGACCAACCTTGGGAACAGGGACATGGTGGGGTGCGTCCGGGACCACCTCAGAAACAGGGACATGATGGGGTGTGTCCGGGACTACCTAAGAGAACAGGGACATGGTGGGGTGCGTTCGGGACTACCTAAGGGAACAGGGACATGGTGGGGTGCGTCCAGGACTACCTAAGGGAACAGGGACATGGTGGGGTGCTTCCGGGACTACCTAAGGGAACAGGGACATGGTGGGGTGCGTCCGGGACTACCTAAGGGAACAGGGACATGGTGGGGTGCGTCCGGGACTACCTAAGGAAACAGGGACATGGTGTGGTGCGTCCGGGACCACCTCAGAAACACGGATGTGGTGGGGTGCGTCCGGGACTACCTAAGGGAACAGGGACATGGTGTGGTGCGTCCAGGACCACCTCAGAAACAGGGACATGGTGGGGTGCGTCTGGGACCAACCTTGGGAACAGGGACATAGTGGGGTGCGTCCAGGACCAACCTTGGGAACAGGGACATGGTGGGGTGCGTCCGGGACCACCTCAGAAACAGGGACATGGTGGGGTGCGTCCAGGACCACCTCAGAAACAGGGACATGGTGGGGTGCGTCTGGGACCAACCTTGGGAACAGGGACATAGTGGGGTGCGTCCAGGACCAACCTTGGGAACAGGGACATGGTGGGGTGCGTCCGGGACCACCTCAGAAACAGGGACATGGTGGGGTGCGTCCAGGACCACCTCAGAAACAGGGACATGGTGGGGTGCGTCTGGGACCAACCTTGGGAACAGGGACATAGTGGGGTTCGTCCAGGACCAACCTTGGGAACAGGGACATGGTGGGGTGCGTCCGGGACCACCTCAGAAACAGGGACATGGTGGGGTGCGTCCAGGACCACCTCAGAAACAGGGACATGGTGGGGTGCGTCTGGGACCAACCTTGGGAACAGGGACATAGTGGGGTGCGTCCAGGACCAACCTTGGGAACAGGGACATGGTGGGGTGCGTCCGGGACTACCTAAGGGAACAGGGACATGGTGGGGTGCGTCTCCATCATTGCCTGTATTGGTCTCGAATGCTCTTAGGGCCACCAAAGGCCAGGCAAGTTCTCCACAATGGAGACTTACCCTCCTCCGGTCAACGCCTCATCATTTTTGGGAAATACTCCAAACAGCAATACGCTGTCCTGCTAGGTCCATGTGTGCTGGGCCATTCTGTCACAACATGGAAAGATAGGACACAGACACAGGAGACGGAGGTCTGCAGTTGTTCCAAAAAACATGATTATTTTAACAAAAAGTGCTGGAATACAGGAAGCAAAACAAAAACCAAAACCAAAGCCCAAACTTGACAAAAACAGGAACTAACCATGAAGACGAGAAACATGATGGCTAAAACAGTATAAACCAGCAGGGAACAAGAAAATGACAAGAAAGACACACACAGGACTTGACAAGACGCAGATGCAAATAATCAGGGAACAAGGTGGGAACAAGGAAAGTCAAGACAGAACTAAAACACAAGGACATAGGCGGTCAAAATAAAACATGAATATAAACCCAAAAACCATGACATTACCCCTTCCCCAAGGAACAGCTTCCAGATGTTTCTTACAAAAGAAAAAACCCAGAACAGAGTGGGCTGATGGGGGCCGGAGGAGGGCGACAGACAGACAGAGTTCAGGGGGGCCGAGCTGGCCGGTAAAATAGTTCAGGGGGCACTAAACTAAACTAAGAAAACTTATTTGGGTCATCCTAGTCTATCAACTTCCTTAACAATATACTTGGCCCCTTTTTATGAGCACTTTGTAATAAAGGTCTTTTCCAAGCTCTTTCTCAAATTTTATTATACAAGTTGACAGTTCTATTCTGATTTTCTTAACTTATTTTGGCCCTCTGGTTATATGTAAGAAAGGCAATGACCCCTTAGAGACAAACAAGACATTTATTGATGACCTTAGAGTTTTAAGTGCATAAATACTACGAAATAATGAAAAAATAAGAAAGAAAATAAAATTATGTAAGCAGAGCACTCGCTGTCTCCTGCACCTGCAGTCAAACAGGCCAGTTGATGATTTACTTATGGACAAACACCTAAATAAAGATAAACAGAAATAGAATATTTTTTCATTTTTTTTAATTCAGGGTTAACATTGGATTTCCAAATAAAGAAATCATATATTCGCACTTAGAAAACAGCAACCAAAGCTGAATTCAGCCCAGTTAAGGCAGAATTAGCCTCTTTGATCGTGCTGTTTAACATTGCTCTTCCATCAGTGGGTGATCAGGCCTTCAGTAACAAAACACACATGCAATACAAAGGTAGGAACTCCACTCCAACTAAAAGCACAGAAAATAACTTGAGAAGAGTTCTTTAACATGTAGAGAAAAAGAGCACTGACAGTCAGTAGGGAGGCTTTAAAACTTATATGGATGTGTTCAGGCTTTGAGTGAAAATCCCAGCATTTACCTCTGTGAGTGAAGCACTATGACCAATGTTACCAAAGTATGCGCATGTCTTTGAATTTACAGACACGTGTCTCTTTGTCTGTCTTCTCATACCTGTGTGTCTATGGTGTATGAATGTATTTACTGATGCATTTGCTTATGTTTAGGTGCACACATACAATTCAGCTGTTTTCACGTGTGTTTGTATGTGCACAGAGAGGTAGGGGTTAAGCTGGTGCTGAGGCTCCTGTAATGAGTAAGCGTTGGGTGGCCGGTGCTAAGATAAATGGCGGGGGCCTGCCACTAGTGCAGCAGTCAGCAGGATGCACTGGGGCCGCAGGCTTGTTTGTGCCAAATGGAGCTCGCAAAATATCAAAGGCCAGCCATCCAGAAGACGCAAGCGTCTGACAAATTTTAAATTAGCCAGAAAGAGAAAGGCGGAGGGGGTTAAAGGGTGAGAGAGGAGGTGATGGGGTTTAGGGGGGTGGAAGGAAAGCAAGAAGACTGGAAGGAGGACAGGGACAGAATGGTCAATACAGAGAAACGAGTCGGAATGGAAAGATGGATGAATGGCCTGGAACAGAAGAAGAAGAGACTAGATTTTGAAATCTTTTGTCATAAAGTGGCGTCCATACCCCTCTCCTACCCATTTACTACCCTATCATTCTTTTCTTTTGCTGTAGTAATCGGCAGCACTATTATGAGGCTATTATTATTTCAACTGCAGTTGGGATGGAGAGTGCAGCACAAAGAAGTGTTGAAACTACTCCATTCATTCTAACTGAATGTTAGGATGTACCTGCATGTGTGCACGTTGTGTACATATTTCATACGTATTTTATATTCATTAACCGATAATGAATATAAGTATGAATCCATTTTCATTTCCTTTGTGTCAAACACTGTTGTGCTGTGGGCTTTCTTTGGTGTCGGATGCTGATTCCCAAGGTTAGATGCCACCGTCATTACAATATGTTTCCTTCTGAAAAAGAAATAATAATAATTATAATAATGCTAAAGGCCTAAGCAATCCATGCATCCATCCATTGTTATACTCGCTTATTCCACTGCGGGAGTCTACTGACAACAGTTGTTAACTTATACAGCAGCCCAGAGCTATACAAGTCCATAAGCTGTAGTCTCAGACAGCAGGCGTGTTTCCACTAGCAGGAGTTCAGGGTGAACCCGTCAGACAGGAACCTCCAACAGAACCGGCGGTCTTCTCAGCCCCTTCAGCCGGCGTCTCCATCACACTGCAGCGCCACACAAGAACCTTAACACAAATTACACAGCCGACCACAAGGTGGCGGTAATGTACATTGTTCTTGCTGTTTGCAAATAGCCAGCAGCAATACAAAGAGATGAAAAAGAGGAATGCAGCAAAAGGATAAAGAGAAGAAGAAACATGTTAACGATGGATGCTAATTGCGTTTTTGTTTGTTTTTTAACATACACCACAGTCGTACAATTGAGCTAAAAAGAAAAATCCCTACATTGCTGTAATACGCCAACAAGACCTGACCCAACTATCGTTTTTTTCTTGTAATGTTCAACTTCAGCAAATGTACTTGTAGCTAAAAGTCTGTGGTCCAAATGGTTCAACTGAGTTGTGTTCAGGTGATTTATGTTCATGAGAGAGTGCTGAACGTAACTTAGAAATCCTGATTAGCAGAAAACCCCACCAAGTTCCTGTTGAGTACCTATTCGGCTACAGGGACATTTTTTTTCTGTAAAGATTCCTGAAATCCACTTTTGCAAGGCAATTCCTGGTAATGGGCCTGAAATATCTCTCTGGAACTCCCACTAGTGGAGACCGACCTAGTGTTTCCCAACCCTGTTCCTGGGGGCCACTGCCCTGCATGTCGTAGATATTTCCCCACTCAGACACTCAGTGTGCCCCCAGGAACAAGGTTGGACATCACTGGTCTAAGATATTTTAACGAAACCAACATTTGAACGGATAACTGCCTGCAAACTATTACACTACCTGCATGACTGCCTCAAAATGCCAAACACTTCCCTTAGTAATACTGAAGCCACACAAGCATAAGGAAAAAATTGAGGAAAGAAAAGAAAAAACTTGGCTATCCACTAGACTTTATAACCTCAGTCACGTTTTCCTGAGTTTTTCCTGAGTTTTTCCTGAGTAGTATATCTGTCAAACATCTGTCTTACTGCATTCTCCTGACTTTAAACTTTGTAACAGGTACAATGTTTTGTACAAGTATAAGAGATTAAGTAAACCAGCACTTTTCCATGGGGTCCTGGAGAACTTATTGTGCAGGGAGAGAAATACAATTAACCGATGGACTAAACGTGGGTTTAGAGTGCAGTGGCAACCTTGGTCATGGTCACATTTACTAGTTTCCATCAACCTCAGCCGCACAAACTGGAAATTATGAAACTATGTATTATCATGCATGTGTCTTTGTTAATCGTTGAAGAGTCAGGTTTATGTTTTAAGCTGACTGATTTTTTTCCACCAACATAGGAACCAACGAATAAGTAGTAAACACAAAATATGGCATATGATTATATTCATCAAATGTAATTGTAATCTCTGGTACCTCTGGAATTCCTTTGAGGCTCTTCTAGAAAAAGAGCCGGTTTAAAACAAGACTCAAACACATGCAGTTCCTGTTCCATGTTTGGACCTACACTGTAAACAGAGATGGCCATGTTCGAGGCATGCTTGAGATTTAAAGTCAGAACAAACATGGATACTCGTACCCCATGAACCTTTCTAACATTGAACAAACTATTGCATCACCAGCCACTAAGTCATTACCATGCTGAACACAGTATTGAGTACATACAGAGCTCCAATGCAGCCACTAACAAAAAGCTGTAAGGTGTATATGTCTGACTTAATGTGAATAAAAAAGACAGATGCTTTAAACAGCAAATTGAGTTGAGTGTTTACTTTGTTGATCCAACATTGTTGGATTGTGGGACCTGGGTAGGTGAGGTTTCCTCAACTGGTCACAAATTTCAGCCTCATGGAGCATTCCAGTTGAAATTCTGTTCTGCAAATGGACCACACTATATGCTTTAGCTTTTCCTATAAATGACCTCAAAGCCTTAAACCCTTCCTCCCATGTGCAAAGCCGAATTAGATTCAGAATACGTGTGGACAGTCGGGCTGCAACCAACGACTCTTCAGATAGTCAGTTCGTCATCGACTACTGAAACGATTAGTCGACTACTCGGATTATTAATCTCATAATTATGAAATTGCTCTTATTTAGTTCTCAGATTTTAAATTTGACATTAGATTGTTTAAACGATATGCTAATTAAAACTAAAAGACAAGAAAGATGGACACTTTCGAAAATATATCTTTTAAAACATCCATTTTGAAATGAAGTAAAAAAAAATGTCTTAAGAAGGAGAATAAAAGCCTAGGGCTCAGGATCGTCAGCCATAGTACCCACAGTGTTGGCACCACATTGCACACATCCGATCTTTACTTATAACCGCGGTTCAGAGGGACAAACCAGTGTCAGAGGCTGGCCTGGCATACTGGTTTGTTCACAATAGAGCCCAATTAAGTGTTGCACAAAAATAAATGCATTTGGTTCATTGGTGACCAGAAAAAATAAACTTCATCCACTCAGCCATGGTTGGCCAACTTTCTGTGACAACCAAGAACACATTTATTTGGAGACCTCTTTGAAACAGATGCATTTTGTGTTTTTCAAGTACTAGCACATCCACCGGGGCTAAAGTGATACTTAATCATTGCTTCACAGTTATAAATTTCCACTTTTAAAAAGACATCTAAAGCTATTTCTCTTATGGATGTGCCATGCCTAGAGAAAATGACCACAGATGGTAATACCACCCTTTGTGATGATGCAAAGAGCCAGTGTTAGAAAAACTCCCCTGTAGAAAATATTCTTAGCACTAAGTATTTTGTGGATAGGAATATCGCTGTATACATTTACCTTGTTTCTTTAAGCCTCTGCTCATGTTCATGATGACAATTGATCATAATAACACTGCAGATAAGTCAGAAAGTACATGCAAGCATAATGTGGCCAATTTAAAGATGCCAAAGGGCACTGTTGAACTGTGAGGAGTTGTTTCATAATACTTTATGGACCTTCATTTTATATAACATCATTTGACTCATTGCAAAAATCTATTTTAGTGCAGCTTTCAAGGAGCCACAATATGACATCTGTCATGCGGGCATGTCTATATGCTGGCATCATAAATAGCTCATAAATAAAACTATAAAGCATAATCATGTATATTATAATTTTTTTTACCCCATTTCAATGACAGATCACAAATGTAACCATGAAATATGAGAAATGCTCCTCACTTTATATTCGACATTCTAGCAGCACACAATGGCATTGCAGCGCTCCAGCTTCTGTCTTGGCGTCTTCACTCATTCCATTCTTTTTCTCAGTTTTTATTTCCACCCCATCCCCCCTCTTCTGTTGTCTAAATGAGACGGCTGGGCCTGCCTAGTAAAAGAGTTTTCTTTTACTAATGTCAATTTACAGCCTAGCAAGAGCTCTCTCTAATCTTTTCCCACTCATTACACACAATTTCCAGAGCGTTCAGCTAGGGTGCCGATTGGTTCCTTGCCGTGTGTGCAGCGAGGGGTGCTGTGATTGTTTATTCTTTATTTGTTTATTTATTTGCGCCCATGCCCCCCAACCCCCACCGTCCCTCATTTCCTTGTTTTCTAGTTCCACCCAGCTACATTTCAGTTCCATAGTCCCTAGTCTGCATTTTCTATGAATAATCAAAGCAGCGCTAAAGCATGCGGATCTGCTTTCCTGCATCCGTTTTTTGAAAGCAGTCTGACCGCGCTCTGAAGGACAAGTCTGAGTGGACCTACATGGTGGAGTAAAACTTTACACTTAACATTCATGCAAATAATTTTAACAATAAATGGCTGATAACATTACCATCGGAGTACACTGTATTTACTACGGTTGTTGGGAGGTGTAAAATCATCACATTTTTTTTTTTGCAAATCAATCCACAATTTAACTCCATTATCGCATGCATGTTTTAGTCTGTCCAGGGGTGCAGAAGCCTGTGCAAAGTGGCAGTGTACAAGTAGCAGAGCATACGCTGGGCAGTTCGCCTGACTTTAGCAGCATTATTGCACAGAAATACATAAACTGAGAATAATTTGTTGCCCATGTTTGTGCCATAATGCTGCTTATATGGATTAAAGTAATGTTTCAAAATGTGCAGGATTTATTCACTTGATAGATTTATTAAAAAAAACAAACAAAACATTGAAATCAGCACAAAAAAGCACAAATGTATATAATCTAACAGTTTTGTCCATTCTGTACCGAAATCTCAGGCTCCTCGGTGAACGCTGCGGGGTAGGTGACCGATCTGCCGAGAATCTCTGTTACTGCAGAAACCTCACCTACTGAATATTCACCTCACCTAACTGTCATGTTTTGTCACAAAATGATAAAGACTCCCTGTTCCCCTCTTTTGGTAATTTGGAAGGAGAATGGACTCAAAGTGAAATCAATATTGGCATGCTCACACAGGCAAAATGATCAGTCTGAAACTAGTCTAGCAGCAGGTGTTCAATTGGCTGTCATGTGCATACAGCACATTTTTGATTCCTCCCACCGTGGATGCTTTGTATTTTCCCAAAACATTGCAAAAAATAAAATGCAAAATTTGATGTTTTACCAATCATTTTGTACATAAACTTGCTTTAAATCTAAATAGTAGCAACTTAAATAATGAAACTTAGATATGTTGTTTATTTGTAATTTTGTATCAGTGAGGCATTTGAAAAAAAATTAGATTAGATGGTTAAAAAAACACTTAATTTATCTTTTTATTTATATTTTTTATTCATATAAAAAAAGCAGAATAACACCCTGGACTAACAACGAAAGACTTAGATTTAAAATTATATGGTATGGGGTTACTTTCAATGCCAGGTGATAAAATCAGGAAAACGGCATGGTCTGAAATAATATTTCACGACTTTTATATTTTCATTAATTTGTTTATAAATGCATGTATTTAATGAGTATCCTCTGCAGGGTGTCTGGCGCTCTCACTTAGAGACAGGGTGAGAAGCTCGGTCATCCAGGAGGGGCTCAGAGTAGAGCCGCTGCTCCTCCACATCGAGAGGAGCCAGATGACGTGGCCCGGGCTTCTGGAGAGGATGCCGCCTGGATGCCCCCCTGGTGAGGTTTATTTGGGCATTTCTCACTGGGAGGAGACACCAGGAAAGACCCAGGACAGAGAGAGGCTGTCTCTCAGCTATCCGGGAACGCATCTCATTCACAATAACCTGAATTATTCAGTTTCTATTTCATTTATTCATTTATTACTTTTTACCTATTTTTTTTGCATAAAAGAAAAAGGCTGACTCTGAATTACTAAACAGTTTCAAATATGACAACAAGTGCAAGCAAGCTTGGATCGTCTCCGTCCACACACACACAACTCTGTGAAATCTTGCTGTTCTGCATCAGTCCCAACAGCAGTAGCTCGGATACCCAGGGGTCCTTGACTATCAGTGAGCAGGACAAACAAAATTAATTAAAGTGCCATCATAAGTGACACCTTGCTGTTGCCTGGTGCAGAAAGGTAGAAAGATGTTGGGAGATAATGTGCTGTCATTTGGACAGCACAGTGAACTGCCTCATCCAATATGTATGCATGTAACCATGCATGCAATGTCCAAGACTGATTTTAATATTTAATTTTCTAAATTATGTCTTTATGTACTCCTTCATTTTAAAAATCATTTATTATTTCATTTGGCTGGAATAGTTGCAGCCTGGGAATATAATGCCTATCATTTAATCTGGTACTGGACTAGGGTTCACACATGAACAACACTTAGACACACACGGATTCCAAGAACAAAATTAACGCATCTCTCTCCCATGGTACCAAATGATGATCCTTGGTGCTTCATTACTCACCCATATTTCACTGTTCATTGCTCTCAGCATACCCATTGACAGTTCCCAACTGACCAATGGAAGAAATGCTACATCATATCTCCAATTCCAATTACGTCTTTAAAATCATTCAGCTGCAGTCGTTAGAGTCCCGGTGCTCAACCCGTAACAAAACGTAACTGGACACAGGAAAGTGAAAGGGATGGACAGATTAGGAAGAGAAAAGGCAGTGTAGGTAAAAACGACAAACTGACTTCATATTGGCACCAAGATCACTAGTGCTGAAGTCTGAGGTGCAAAGAGTTATGGGTAATTGTCATGTTTTTCATTAGTGGTTGGATGAGGATCTGGAGATGAGAGAGGAAATGGCCTCATCATCATTGGTCTGCATCTGTGTGTGTGTGTGTGTGTGTGTGTGTGTGTGTGTGTGTGTGTGTGTGTGTGTGTGTGTGTGTGTGTGTGTGTGTGTGTGTGTGTGTGTGTGCGCGTGCACGTGCGAGACTAGGCCTGTGCATTTGCAGATCACACTCTTGATCACAGCTGTCCGTGCTCAATGCAAAGGGAACAAATTGTCCCTTCTTTCTCTTCTTACTATATTCAACCATTACCTCAGAACACTGAAAGATACAAGCCACAGTAAATGATGAGCTAAAAAAAAAAAAAAAATTGCAGGAAGAGCATGAGACAGAAGAAAAGAGGGATGGTGTGGGTGGTTGTGGAGTTTAGTGGGGTGCGAGTGTGAAGCCAAAAATAAGACAGGAGATGAAGAAGGAAAATGAAAAAGAAATGTCTGCCAAAATTGTGATGAGACACTACAATCACACCGGCTTAGATGAGGAGGGGAAATTAGAGCAGAGGAAAATTGAAAAGACACAGATAGAAAAAGAGAAGTGGAAGTCAGAGGGAGAAAATAGGGCGATATAGGAGGAGGGACTGTGTGAGAAGATGTACGTAAAAAGGTACCGAGGTGTTCTCTCTGTAACTTTAGGGAATTCAGTTTAACCCTCTTTAGCGATTAAGCCTAAGATTCACGCCACTCACCTGCAATGTAGTTTCATCATAATGTAGCTCCATTTATCCCCTGCTCAGATGAGCGGCAAGGACTTTGCCAACAAGCGTAAACTACTTTGTCTGTTCTACTGCAAAAGCTAAAACAAACTTCTACTAAGTCCAAGTGGATTATTCATGCTAGCTTTCCCTTGCCTATTAGCTACCCCAAACAGTATCAAGATGAACATGAACATCCTAGCTCAGGACTATGAACGGATTATGTGGGACGTGGAAGGAAACGCACAGACTTAAGGAGACATTAAAAAAAAAAATCAATTTATTTATTCAAGTTGTGTTTTTATTTCAGAGCCCTTTAGATCTTCTCCTCGGCTCTTTTCTGTTAAGACCGCTGGGAGGACTTTTCTTGTAATGATGTAACCAAACACAAGTAACAAGTAACCAAAACACCTACGTCAAGGAAGATAAACCGGATTAAAATGGTGATAACAGAGGAGCAGGTCTTAGAGAACGAGCTGCAGTATAAAACGGAACCACATGGATGCTGCACTGGACTGCATGTACGTACCGTACCTTTGCACTGTATATACACACTGGACTTAAGCACTGGACCTAAGCACTGGACTTAAGCACTGGACTTAAGCACTGCGCTATACACTGCGCTATACACTGTGCTGTGCACTGTGCCTACGCCATCTCTGGTGATCATACTTTTGTGATATTTTTGCGCCGCTCTTTAATTTCACCATCAATAGCTAGGTGGGAGTGTGGGATATTTTTCTGCAGCCATGTAGCTCACAGTTTTCTTTTGTTTACTTCCATAGAAGCATAGAAAATGCTTTTTTGCACAAGCTGGAGCTAATAAAACTTGAGCATCACTGTTTGTTTGGGGGTTTTTTGTTTTTTTGTGGGGTTTTTTCACAGCAAATCATTGTTCTACCTATCTTGAAAACCAAGAAGAAGAAATAGTGGTGGGACATTGTAAAACCAACAATACGTCAGTGCAACGCACGTTGACATTTTCGGAGAGGTGCACATCAAGTTCACACCTACGCCGTAGCTACAGCATGGCTTTAACACAGAAGTACAAATCCGGTTTCATGGAACGACGTGATGGGAGTGGACACCTACTTATTCACTCAGAAGGATGTCTGAAGGAAAACCAGTCACTCTGTTAGATGGTTCCTAAGATAAAAAAAACTTTTGACCAAAAAAAATGTATATTCATCTTAAGGATATATGAATGACAGCAACAAAATAGAGTGGCAATCTACCCATCATCAATAGTTTTACCTGAAAGTGTGGCTAAAAATATTATTATTATATTATTATTAATATTCCATTCTGCTGGAAGTGTGTCAAAGGAGATGACAGAAATTATGCTAAAAATTGTCAAACCTAAAATATATTTTAAAATAAATTAGATGTTGACCCTTGAAGCTCATCTATCTATTCACTTTTTTTTTATTTCTCTTTCGCATTAAAGTGTTGCTGTGCGCAGAGTGAATCTACTAAGTCTGCCTGTGCGAGTTGCCTACTTTCAGGGCTGAGAAGGGTTTAAAAAGGATAAAGCAGAAAACTGACGAACACAAAAGGCCTTATCAGCATTTCTCTCTTCCTTTTTTCTTTTACCCCTGTTTCTCTCCATCTCGCCATCCCACTGCAGTGTTAGCACAACAGCTTTAGAGGTTACCACTCAATTAAGCTTGGCTCTTCATTTACGGCCGTGACAAAGACTACTGTCTCTCTTCTCCCTCTCTCTCTCTCTCCTCTAACCAAACTTGTAATTACAGTGTGGGACAGCACGATCCACACTGACCCACTATAAAATATGACCATCCATTTGGCCCTTATCCCTTCATCGCCGTTCCTGCTCTTCCAATCGGAGCAGGGGATGGTCCTCACCCCCCGCCTCATCCCATCACTGCCGGCCATTTCACCCCCCGTCACCTCATCCCTTTCAAGTGCCGTGCTGCAAAGCGTCAAGATGAGGAATATCACAGAGCACTATCTCCCTGTAATGAATTACTTTCACTTTTAACCCTGAACAGATATCCACTTGAACTTACCTCTGCAAATCATCTGTTTTTCTTTTTTTCCCTCTTCTGTTTCATACAGGACCCTAAACCCTTAACTCAACTCAACATTATTTATGTAGCACTTTTTTTGTGTGTATTTATTTTTAACCAAAATTGTGATCTAAAGTGTTTTATAGAGCTAATGTCATTTGCATTGCGAAAGTATAAAAAAAATAAAATTAAAAAAAACGCCTATAAAAGCAATGCTCCAAAAGATAAATGAATTAAATACAGTATAACCTCTCTTGATGAGACTGGTTTTAAGGTGAGTTTTGAAAGAGGATGTCGGGGTTCCATATGTAAACTGAGCTGATCCCACAGGAGAAAAGCATGACAACTAAAAGCTTTTGATCCTTGTCCTGGAACCACAAGCAGAGAAGTACTTTAAGAATAAAGACTGTATTTGTGGGGTGATAAAGAACGATGAGAACATTCAGATAGGCCGGACGGTGGCCATTAAGAGCTTTGTATATGATATGAATGTTTTTATATTCTATTACAAATTTTACCAGAGGCCAGTGTAGACAAAACAGGAAATATACAATCTTGCTGGTAGTATTTACATAAAATGCTGGATTTTTAGGAAGTTTTTCATTTTAAAATAGCATTGCAATAGTCAAGCGTAGATATACATGTCTGGATCTTCACCGGGCACAATACCCCTGATTTTGGTTATATTTAGCAGATAACAGAAAACTACTCCAGAGACCTGTGTAATCTGTAATTGAAAGAATAATGCTGGTCAAATAGTCCAATGACCCCCTTCCTAGAATAGCCTGAGCTCTTGTGCTCCTTGTTCTTTTGTCAACTGCTGCACTGTGTCAAATGTTTCACAATTTCTGTCATTTTTAGTGATAATGTTTTGTGTAATAAATATAGTCTTTTGACAGCCTTGCAGGCAACACTTGTAGAGTAGGAAACTCTGCACCGTTGAAACCAGCCAGGGGCAGTTAGCGGCCTATAGCAGAGATAATCCCATTAACAGTCTTGGGGCATCAGGAACTGACTCTTACTGTAGTTACTAATTACCAACACTTTAATTAGAAGTAACTTTTAAAGACCTGATGTACATAACCAGTTGATTGAGACATATTGATCTAATTGAAGACACAGGTGTTATTATAGGGGTGCAACATTCTTATCCAGTCTAGAGGTTTCAGAAATATCTGTATCAAATATAATTAACAAGATAATAATAAGATAATATATGGTCCTGAACTATGACTGTAACTATAACTATGAGGACATTTTCAGGCAAGTCAAGGCAAGATTAAGGGTGTGATTTTTGACTCATTTCAATATGGAAAGAGAAGTGACAATTTCAATTTACGCATCAACATGAATATTGACATCACAAAGTAGAGACTGTGTCCATATTTAATGTAGATAACAAGTCCGAGAACTCAGACAACATTTCAGTTTAAAGGTGAGGACATGCATTAAAACAAAAAATGTCAAGAAAAATCAAATGTGGATGAGACGCTGAGTTTAAGATAAGAGGAAGACCAGATATTTTATGGCAAGTTCATTTAGAAAACCAGTTAATACCTAAAAGGTTTACAGATTATTTTCTTGAAACTCTATATAGAACCTGCTACACGACAGTAGTTGCACTTTGAAACTATATGTTGGTGATCTTCAAACTTTCCAGTTTTGGTAAAAGGCATCTGTGGTATCTGTTTAAAATTGGATTTACAGGGATTTCATTAAAAAAAATGTCACACTGTTTCAGTATGTAGTACATAATATATAAACTGCTCATTTTTGTCTGCTTGCAGCAGCAATGGAGCAAAAAGCTCCATAGGATGCAAAACTTCATAGCCTAGGAAGGGCATACCAGTGAGAGCACCAGTAAGAGTAACGAGGATGAGCTTACACACAGAGAAGATGAGTGGTAGAGATGCAGCAGTCCATAGGGCTCCCAGCACCATATGCCCTAGCCAGTTGGGAGTGGTGGTCCTCCCAGGTCAGCCAATCAATCACTGAGACCCCAACCTTCAGTTTTTTGCAGAGGTCATATCAGCACCACAGGGCAGACACCAGAGCCCAGAGCACTGTGCCAATATTCGTTGTTTCAGATGGGCCACAGTTAATAAGCTTTTCATCTTAACTTATGGGAGTAAAAAGAGATGGATTTCAAAACAACCTAAATGAAACAGTCATATTGGATATTTTTAAATCATTTAAATTAAAGGTTTAAATATATTTTTCTGCATTAAATATATTGCTCTATGTAAATGCCCCTATAATCCATCTAAAATGTTTTAAATCTACTCCTGAAATTCAGTAAACAAATTCAAAGATCTGAATGGTCAGTATGTTAATAACGGTTAATACAGTTTTCTATGATATGATAGCTGCATGAATAAAGATGATGAGAAGACCATGATTAAAGCAAAGGAACTAACCTGAACACGGCTAGAGTTAAGTCAAAGTTAGGACGTTAAGTCAAAGTTTAACTTTTTCTAATGTTTTCCTAACTTTTCCTTACAAGGGGAAAGTTAAGTGGAGGCCTTATACAAACCATAACCTCCATGCTCACTTTCACTTTTATGTTGTTCTATCGAACATCGATACTGGATGTAAATTATACGTGTTGCATAATTCCTTATTGTGCATCTTTTTCAGAAGTTTGATCTACAAAGATAGCGACTAGAGCTCCAAATTGATGCACCAACTGAAAGGAGTGCATTACTTAGTCCTCTTTGCCATGGATTTACTAAAAACTACTCAGCGTAAGTGGCTGAGAATTCACAAAATTATAATGTAAAAGCCAGATAAATGGAGCCTCTGCGACGATGGATCACATTTTATTCCACTCTATTACCATCCCTTGAATGCTGCATTACCCATTTTGTCTCTTTCATTTAGTGCTCACTTGTTGATTTCACCTCTTACCAGAGTCTATTGTGCTCAGATTAAATATGTGTTTGATATGATTATGGAACTGTGGTCATTGCACCATCTCTGACGTTTGTTAGTAAATCCGATGTTAATTCACATCCTTGACAGTAGCTAATTCTCCTCCAAGAAGTTCACATGGAGGGTCATCTGGCGCCACGCCCCCCAGTGTCATGTCCATGTGGCCTGGGAGATGTAATAACCCTACTAATCTCCCAATAATAGCAGCGGGACTGGAGATATGTCACCGGGGCTCCATGGTCCTATAGTCCCACAAAATCAATACTTTTCTCCCTCAGGGGGATCCTTCTATCCAAGGGGATGTCAATACTGTTGACTGAGTATTAAAGAACATTTCATCAGCATGTGTTGACAGCAAAAGGGAGAGGGAGTGTGCTATGGATCATGGAGGGCACCGTGGATGTCTGGGAGCAGCCGGTGTGTATTTAGGCCCCCTGAGGAGCTCCTTAGGTAATGTGCCTTCCCTCAGGATTGGCAACAGACACCATGACAAACTGTGTCATCTCCCATCACCACAGTGAGCTGGTGCTTAAAAAGAATGACAGGATAGATAGGAGGTTTTTATTTTTCTAACTTTCATTATTTTACCTAATGTGCTCTTCACTCTACAGCTTTATTGAAACCTCTATTTCATAGAGCACCTGTTTGATAATTTATTATAGCCAAAGCAAAATCCCATATAGACTATCTTAGGAGTTCAGCTTAGATCCTGTGAGATCATTAAACTGCAAGACTAAGTCTGTACAATGACTTTTGGTTATAAAAATTCAGATTTATTTTTGTGTTTGATTTTTACCGATGTGCCACACTAGTGAGAACTAGAGCCACACTAGTGAGAACTAGAGCCACACTAGTAAGAACTAGAGCCACACTAGTAAGAACTAGAGCCACACTAATGAGAACTAGAGCCACACTAGTAGGAACTAGAGCCACACTAGTAAGAACTAGAGCCACACTAGTAGGAACTAGAGCCACACTAGTAGGAACTAGAGCCACACTAGTAAGAACTAGAGCCACACTAGTGAGAACTAGAGCCACACTAGTAAGAACTAGAGCCACACTAATGAGAACTAGAGCCACACTAGTAGGAACTAGAGCCACACTAGTAAGAACTAGAGCCACACTAGTAGGAACTAGAGCCACACTAGTAAGAACTAGAGCCACACTAGTAGGAACTAGAGCCACACTAGTAAGAACTAGAGCCACACTAGTAAGAACTAGAGCCACACTTAGAGTCCCAGAGTAGAGTCCCAGAATGCAACAGTCTCTGCATATGGACGCCTACTCAACCGACTGAGCTACCTGGCGCCCTACGGTATTATTGTTCATCACACCATATAGTAGTAGAAGAAATAATGTAGACACATATGCAAATACACTAGTAGAGGCTAGTTGCCATTCATTACAGTTAAACCTATTTATTAACCCTTTTCGACAACCAAAATGCCAAGCTGGAACATCTTTACGTGGTGTATTCAGAGTTCCGGTATTAAAATATTATCAATGTAAACAGTCGCACTGGCGCTACAAACCTAAGTGCACGTACTCCACATTGAAACATGCCATTTTTCACACTACAAAAACATTTCTGACAAAGAAAAAAACCTTACCACATTAGCAATGATATTTTTCCTTAAAACAAGACACATTTGACTAGATTTATTGGGCTCATTTGTAGAGGGGTTGTTTTTACAGTGGGACACAGGCCTGCAGCTCTACTTTTTGCACTACTCAATTATTGTTTGAGTAGTACTCCACTTTTGCTGCATGAAGTTTCGCTTTATCAGATCATGTGTCTGTATTTTTGACAGAGTACTGACCTGGAAAATACAGATGAAATGTGCAGAGGAGTGAAGGCACAAACCATGTCCTTTCCCTTCCCAAGTTTCCTTGGAAAGTGCCTCAATTTAGTAACATTAATAATAATAATCTTCTAAGAATACCATGTCAACAATTAATACATCACATGACTATTATGGACACGTTTCCCTACTGCTCATTTTTTGTGAACTGGCTTGTTGGCTTTCCACTAGTAAGTATGCAAGTACTAATAAAGATATGCAAGTTAGATGGAAGGGGAATTACAACCCTTGATATCCAGATGAGAATAAATGCCAGAATAATTCCACACTTACTCTGGCTTATTACCTTTCACTCCAAAGAGCCACGAGAGGCCTGCTAAACGGAGCATGTTCAGCATTTGCAATAATAACGCTCAAGTCTGTGCTGAACTATATCACAAAACGGGTCATCAAATCAGCATGTCAGCCCAAGTTTTCCAACTCTAAATGTCTTAGCATGTATGTAAAAGGAGTTGTATTTGCATTAGATGACTAATCACAAACCTTGGTCTCTCCCAAAAAGAAAACAACTCTATAACAACGCTAAAAAAAATCAGATGATTTATGATTGTGTATTTTATTAAAATAATGTTCTGCAGATGTAGCCTGTTCTTGATGTACTGCATGTAAGGACGTCTCATTGTTTCAGATGCAACATCTGCTGTATAAAATGCTCTGTGCAACAAATGAAGAACAAACATAAGTATGATTCAAACCAGTAAGCATGCTTTTTGTTAACGTCACTTTGAATTTTCTGACATCCAAGGTGTAAAGTGCCAAAAATAATTGTTTTTACGCAGAGGCGGATACATCTGCAAAACCATAACTGCTGCTTAACCTTTGTAGGGTGCTGGAGCATATTAAAAATCAGTTATTTGCACCATTTTTCTCTCAAGTCTGTTACAACATTTGAACCATCAAAAAGGATTGAGAGGTTTTCCCGAAGTTCAACCAAATGCCAAACTGCACATGGCTCTCCGCATGTTTCGAGTGTCGCTTTCTGTTGAATTCCTTTTCTGGCTTTCTCCTTAACGTAAGAAGAAGGAGAAGGCCAGTCTTTTGAGCTGTTATTGGTTGTTATTCATCATGATGCCTACTCAACTCTTACCATGCCAACTTCTTGAAAAGATCTAGCAGACAAAAAAAAAATGCTTGTAATCTTTGGTGAATCAGTAAGCCTCAAAATGTGTGAACATCTTTGAAAAGTTACTACATAGTGATTTCTTGCATCTGCTCAAACAGCAGTGTGCTTTCATTTTCGGGGGTTTAATGTGACCTCTAAATGTGTCCATTATTTGAAAATTAAGATTAAAATGTTCCACAAACTTGGATTCCCCTTTAATGGCTCCTCTACACAACATGATTTCTGCAGTCGTATAAGATGATAACATCTCAAACTAGACTTGGCTCAGCTTAATCTATGGTGAGACATCAAGAATGGTGCACACAAACTGTGAGATGAAGAGATTTCCAGAGTCATGAAATTATTAAAATTACAAGAGTAGTGTGACAGTGGTCATTCAAACCGCTCACATTGTACCAAGTGGGAAAGCCGATTTGTACGTACAATAAAAGATTTTCCCACGGTTCCCACGGCGATGACCACCTTTTGTCTGTGATCGCCTGAAATCATGAAGTGTATAAGGGGACAAGGGGCATCTAAATAGCTTTACAACCTACTTTATGTGGCATCTAAAGGCATCTATCAGTTTTCTAAAGAGCGGTTTAAGTAAGTGATGATTAAAACAATTTTTACTGGTTGTTATCTTAAAATGTGTAAAAGCTGGTTAATCCATTACTAGACCAGAGTGAGAAAAACAAATATCGCATGGGTTGCCACTGAAAGTAACAGTCCTGAAGCTCTGAAGCTCTGCAGCTCTGCAGCTCTGAAGCTCTGAAGCGCTGAAGCTCTGAAGCTCTGAAGCTCTGCAGCTCTGCAGCTCTGAAGCTCTGAAGCTCTGCAGCTCTGCAGCTCTGAAGCTCTGAAGCTCTGCAGCTCTGCAGCTCTGAAGCTCTGAAGCTCTGAAGCTCTGCAGCTCTGCAGCTCTGAAGCTCTGCAGCTCTGCAGCTCTGCAGCTCTGAAGCGCTGAAGCTCTGCAGCTCTGAAGCGCTGAAGCTCTGCAGCTCTGAAGCGCTGAAGCTCTGAAGCTCTGCAGCTCTGCAGCTCTGAAGCTCTGAAGCTCTGCAGCTCTGCAGCTCTGAAGCTCTGCAGCTCTGCAGCTCTGCAGCTCTGAAGCTCTGAAGCTCTGAAGCTCTGCAGCTCTGCAGCTCTGAAGCTCTGCAGCTCTGAAGCGCTGAACGCTGTCACCAGTGATGAAATACATCTATGAATTGTTGGCATGTTGACATTAGCTTGAACAATCCACAAACCAGCTCCCATATTCGACAAGCATTGTGCTGTGGTTGCAACTTTTCCTACTGGAGAATTAATGCGGTGTTTGTGCCAGTGAGCTTTAAAAAAACAGAAAAAAAATCCTTGCATCAGGATTTTGCTTGTTTTGTGTAGCCAAGGCCACAGGATCAGCAGCGTTCTTACTGGGCCCGCTGCCTTTGAGCCCTGACGTCCTCCTGCCCCGCCACCATCTGTTCCCTTGCACAGCCCTCTGCCCCTCATGCTGGGCAGGCCCAGAGTGCTGACACCCTCACACCACACACAGAGCAGAGGAAGCAAGTGTTTGTGTGTGGTTATTTGGTCATCCACATATGTGGATCACTGATGAAAAAGTGAGCAGAAAAAACTTCTCAAAGGAAGGGGAAGAGAAAGATACTGTGTGCCATGTCACTGTGTCACTTAACTTAGAAATGTTCAGTTCTCCCTCATTCAGTGGTGTTCACGCCTTCTGCAACTGCCTCGTATTAACAACTGTGTTGAATGTTTCTTGCACCTGAGCAATGAAGCTTGTTAATGAATAATCAAAATATGGGGTCTCCATGGTGCCCAGTCAGATCTGGTGAGCATAAACATGAAGCATGCTGACGCTTAAAGGTTAACAACCACCAACAGTCATGCAGAATTGTGCAATTAAACTGCTGTGTTAAAACAATACTGTGGACAACAATTTCTCAATACTGATGCAGAAAAAATAAAACAATCCGGACATGTGATGCTCCAGTGTGACTCTCAAAGCTTCTACTGCGTAGATGTAACAGCTTCATTTGAGCTACAGCATAAGATCTTCAGTAGTTATTATTTACAAAAACAGCAGAACAGTCAAACCAAATTTTGTTTTATTTTTTTCTACATTTGCTGTCTAAAATGTAAATAAGAACAGAAAATCAAGTTTTGATTGGTTTTTTGATGACAGTCCATCTTGGAGGGTCATTTTGATGACAGCAGCACCTTAGTCGACCTCTCAAAAATAATAAGTGTGGAAAGTGAGGAGACCAGTTGGTGGAGTTTTGAGAGAAGAATCTACCGAATTTACCGATTTTCAGCTTGACTGGCCTGACGAGTGACTGACAAGTCACCCTCACTTTTTTAAGTACATGCCAGTCCATTTTGCGCATGCACCACATAATGTACGCAGCACATTAAACATGAAACTTTTACATATACATGAAGCAAGAGCAACATAACGTGGAGTTTTTACTGATTAAAGACATAAATATTGTGGCCAGATGATCTGCAACATCACACAGATGATCTGCAACATCACACAGATGATCTGCAACATCACACAGATGATCTGCAGCATCACACCGATGATCTGCAACATCACACCGATGATCTGCAGCATCACACCGATGATCTGCAGCATCACACCGATGATCTGCAACATCACACAGATGATCTGCAGCATCACACAGATGATCTGCAACATCACACAGATGATCTGCAACATCACACAGATGATCTGCAGCATCACACAGATGATCTGCAGCATCACACCGATGATCTGCAGCATCACACAGATGATCTGCAGCATCACACAGATGATCTGCAACATCACACCGTTGATCTGCAGCATCACACAGATGATCTGCAGCATCACACAGATGATCTGCAACACCACACAGATGATCTGCAACATCACACAGATGATCTGCAACATCACACCGTTGATCTGCAGCATCACACAGATGATCTGCAACATCACACCGATGATCTGCAACATCACACCGATGATCTGCAGCATCACACCGATGATCTGCAACATCACACAGATGATCTGCAACATCACACAGATGATCTGCAACATCACACCGATGATCTGCAGCATCACACCGATGATCTGCAACATCACATCGTTGATCTGCAGCATCACACAGATGATCTGCAACATCACACCGATGATCTGCAACATCACACCGTTGATCTGCAACATCACACAGATGATCTGCAACATCACACCGATGATCTGCAGCATCACACAGATGATCTGCAACATCACACAGATGATCTGCAACATCACACCGATGATCTGCAACATCACACCGTTGATCTGCAGCATCACACAGATGATCTGCAACATCACACCGATGATCTGCAACATCACACCGATGATCTGCAACATCACACAGATGATCTGCAACATCACACAGATGATCTGCAACATCACACAGATGATCTGCAACATCACACAGATGATCTGCAACATCACACCGATGATCTGCAACATCACACAGATGATCTGCAGCATCACACAGATGATCTGCAACATCACACCGATGATCTGCAACATCACACCGATGATCTGCAACATCACACAGATGATCTGCAACATCACACAGATGATCTGCAACATCACACAGATGATCTGCAACATCACACAGATGATCTGCAACATCACACCGATGATCTGCAACATCACACCGATGATCTGCAACATCACACAGATGATCTGCAACATCACACAGATGATCTGCAACATCACACCGATGATCTGCAGCATCACACAGATGATCTGCAACATCACACCGATGATCTGCAACATCACACCGATGATCTGCAACATCACACAGATGATCTGCAACATCACACAGATGATCTGCAACATCACACCGATGATCTGCAACATCACACCGTTGATCTGCAACATCACACAGATGATCTGCAACATCACACCGATGATCTGCAGCATCACACAGATGATCTGCAACATCACACAGATGATCTGCAACATCACACCGATGATCTGCAACATCACACCGTTGATCTGCAACATCACACAGATGATCTGCAACATCACACAGATGATCTGCAGCATCACACCGATGATCTGCAGCATCACACAGATGATCTGCAGCATCACACAGATGATCTGCAACATCACACCGATGATCTGCAACATCACACAGATGATCTGCAACATCACACCGTTGATCTGCAACATCACACCGTTGATCTGCAACATCACACAGATGATCTGCAACATCACACAGATGATCTGCAGCATCACACCGATGATCTGCAGCATCACACAGATGATCTGCAGCATCACACAGATGATCTGCAGCATCACACCGATGATCTGCAGCATCACACAGATGATCTGCAACATCACACCGATGATCTGCAACATCACACAGATGATCTGCAACATCACACAGATGATCTGCAACATCACACCGTTGATCTGCAACATCACACAGATGATCTGCAACATCACACAGATGATCTGCAGCATCACACAGATGATCTGCAACATCACACCGTTGATCTGCAACATCACACAGATGATCTGCAACATCACACAGATGATCTGCAACATCACACCGATGATCTGCAACATCACACAGATGATCTGCAACATCACACCATTGATCTGCAGCATCACACAGATGATCTGCAGCATCACACCGATGATCTGCAGCATCACACAGATGATCTGCAGCATCACACAGATGATCTGCAGCATCACACCGATGATCTGCAGCATCACACAGATGATCTGCAACATCACACCGATGATCTGCAACATCACACAGATGATCTGCAACATCACACAGATGATCTGCAACATCACACCGTTGATCTGCAACATCACACAGATGATCTGCAACATCACACAGATGATCTGCAACATCACACAGATGATCTGCAACATCACACAGATGATCTGCAACATCACACCATTGATCTGCAGCATCACACAGATGATCTGCAACATCACACCGTTGATCTGCAGCATCACACAGATGATCTGCAGCATCACACAGATGATCTGCAACATCACACAGATGATCTGCAACATCACACAGATGATCTGTAACATCACACCGTTGATCTGCAGCATCACACAGATGATCTGCAGCATCACACAGATGATCTGCAACATCACACCGATGATCTGCAACATCACATCGTTGATCTGCAGCATCACACAGATGATCTGCAACATCACACCGATGATCTGCAACATCACATCGTTGATCTGCAGCATCACACAGATGATCTGCAACATCACACCGATGATCTGCAACATCACACCGATGATCTGCAACATCACACAGATGATCTGCAACATCACACCGATGATCTGCAACATCACACCGATGATCTGCAACATCACACCGTTGATCTGCAACATCACACCGTTGATCTGCAGCATCACACAGATGATCTGCAACATCACACCATTTTTACATCTCTTTTTTTCTCGTAATGTGGGCCGCCATGTTGTAAATGGGCAAACAGGTATGTGACGCCAACTCCAACCTTGTTTTAAAGTTAGCTGGGGCCACCAGCTCCATCAGCCCAGCCTTGTTGGAGGAGTTGCTGGCGAGCATTTACAGTGGAAGAACAACCCCACACCATAATCCCCCTTGGCTTGGATGCAGCTGCTCGGCCATGGAAACCCTACCATGAAGTTTTCTGTGCACCTTCATTTAACCTGAAGGTCACCTGAAGTTTGGAGGTCTGTAGCAACTGATTCTGCAGAAAGTTGGTGACCTCTTTGCACCTCAGCATCCGCTGACCCCACTCAGTCAGTTTATGTGGCCTACCACTTGGTGGCTGAGTTCCTGTCGTTCCCAAACACTTCCATGTTCTTATAATACAGCTGACAGTTGACTGGAATATTTAGGTTCAAGGAAATTTGTTTCACAGGTGGCATCCTGTCACAGTTCCACACTGGAATTCACTGACCTCCTGAGAGCGACCCATTCTTTCAGAAATAGTTGTAAAACAGTCTGCAAGCCAAGGTGTTTGATTTTATTCACCTGTGGCCATGGAAGTGATCGGAATGCCTGATTCCGATTATTTGGATGGGTGAGCAAACACTTTTTGCAATATGGTGTATGTGTATAGCATTTGTATGTCAATGCACATGATGCTTATTCACACTGTCTGAAGTCGCTGATTTCATGAGCTCACTAACAGAGACATAGTTTAGTGTAAACACTCACATGGTGTCGAGACTGAATCAACATAACCAGCCGTACACAAGAGGACAGAAGTCGAAATATTTAAACAGACACGTTGTTTTTACAGGTACAGTATTGGCTTCATGTATAATGCAGTGAATTAATACACAGATACAGATGAGAATGAACAAGAAAGGCAACCTTTTTAGGGTGTATTGTTTGGAGGGGGGGTACTTAGATGTATGTGCAGCTCTCTAAAGAATGACACAGAGGCCACTGAACTCATTTTCATTTCCCCTACTATGACCCTTGACCTATGACATTGTGGGTCAGACATGCACCCCCACCCCCTTCTGTCTCCATCCATCAGCTCCAAATGGGAGAACATCTTTAGAAACCAACCTACTTCTTATGCCTCATCTCTTTTATTTTTAACCTCTTTAGCTATGACTCCTGGTGGGAGGACCAGGATTTGGTTTATAGCCCCAGTGGATTATGGGTACTGGTGGGAGGAGGACAACGACAAGAAGGTGGGGCAACAAATCTCTGCCTAGCACCTAAAGCTGTCAGTGGTGCCCTGAGGGGCCTCGGGCGTCAGCCAGCACGGTCACCTTGGATTGGTTGACGAATTAGATGAAGACACACACACACAAACAAGCACACACTCCAAGGAGAGAAAGCAAGCAGAGATCTTGCCAGTTCTATTACAATTCCCAACTTCTCCGCAGACATGAACACACACATGCATACATACTGACAGCAAACACACACACACACACACACACACACACACACACACACACACACACACACACACACACACACACACACACACACACTCCCTGTCAGAAATGCGATTAATATTCTAAAAGAGAGGAGGGAGGCCGGCATGTGTTTACACAGATTACTGCAGACTTCCTATGTTCCTTGTTTCTCCCATCTCCAACCTCTACCCCTCCCTCAAGCTGGAAGATATATATTTCCTCTACCAGTTTACACTAGCTGAATAGACTTGGGGTCATTATAATCAGATCAAAACGAATAAGTCATATTTGTTAATGCAATGGATGCTTCGCCCAGGTACAGGCTGAGGAGAATGTCAAAATGCTCCCCCCAATCATCATCATCGTCATCACCCTGCTGTGCTCAGAGGCACCCTGTAGTGGGGCACCTCAGCAAGGTTTGGGTCAAGAGGGCGGAGTTGAGTAAAATGTGCGGGTGGAGTGATGGAGGTGGAGAAGGAGAATGGAGGTGTCAGAGTGTCAGTGGGATGGTCCAATGGCCCCCCGCAGTTTGGGGTCACCACCAACTCACTCTCCCACTTGGAGGCAGCTGTGTGGGAAGTGCATCCTTCACGGGCACAGCAGGGCGCAGAGATGGGTGATAACATGTGCAAATTTGTGCATATCAATGTGTGTGTGTGTGTGTGTGTGTGTGTGTGTGTGTGTGTGTGTGTGTGTGTGTGTGTGTGTGTGTGTGTGTGTGTGTGTGTCTGTGTGTCTGTGTGTCTGTGTGTGTGTGATTGGGTTGGAGCTTCAGTTCCACAAACATAGACACACGAGAAAGTACAGTAACAAGAACAAGTGCACCAATCCTTTGGAATTTATTTCCATTGGGTTTAAGCTTATATCACACAAATGTATTTTCTCCTGTATTTATTGATCCATTAGACATTAACAGCACTGGAGTGGCTTCACAAACTTCTGGAGTCACTACTTTGCACACTTGAACTCTATTAATGAAATGAGTTGAAACGAGCCACTTTAAATTATTTAAAAAAAAAAAAGAAAACTTTGACATTTTCAGTAGGTTGTTCATGGAAAGCGTCTACTGTTGTGAACTAGGCTTTGCAAAAGAGAGATATGACAACATATGACCAAGAGTAGAAGATCTTAAAGATGCTTGGAAGGGATACAAAGTCATATCAAAGTGTTTTCCACCCATGAGTCCGAGGTTAGGCAAATCTTCTACTTGGAGCATTTATGTGTTACGGCTTTTCCTCCTAGAAGTGAGCATGCTGCAACAATGATTTCAAAGGCTCAACACAGAATACTCTGAGCAACAACTTAAGTGTTGAAAATGTCAGTACAACTGGCAAACATCTCAGATGTGGTGATGCAGATGATGCACAGCTATACCTTTCAATGAAGTTAGATGAAGTCAGTGATTTTGCTGGACTACAAGCATGTTAAAGACACTAAGGCTTTGATAAGATTTATTTTCCTCAAACTCAGGTTGATGTCTTTAGACTCGTGAATAGGCTGTCTGATCATTTAGTTACTCTTACTTGGGCATCTAGTACTATAGTGTAGTATAGTTCATTGGCTTCCTTTTAAATCCAGCACAGAATTTATAATAGTGTCCGTGCGTGTCAAGCTCTATTTTATGGAAAAAATAAAGTAAAATCCATATAAGCTCATGCTATCACAACGCATCACTTCACTCTGACTACAGTTCGACTTGCAGATCCAAATGTTTCCAAACGTAAATTGGGTATAAATGCCTTCTGGCCCCATGCTTACGCAAATTTCTCCCAGTTTGGGCTCAGGAGGCAGACAAGACTCATACACCCTGTCTAAGTTTAAAATATATATATATTTTTTTTTATAAAGCTGATAGTTAAGGCTGGTTTGAGTGACCCTGCATCAACACCTAGTAATGGTGAAGGACTCAGACTGCTGGGGTACTTTTCTGACTGCTTTTTTTACTTGCCTTGTTTGTACACATCTTTTTTGCTGTCATTAACTTTGTGTTTGTTTCACAGCAGGACAAATGTCTTTGAGTTTGTTTCTCTGTCCTGACCTCTCAACCCACTGCCACTAAAGCCACTTCCCAAGGACAAAAGGGAATATGATTAAGCCAGAGTAAAAGTTGTCACGTAATAAGTCATGAGTAAGCACTAGACTGACTTCAAGAAAGGTGCAAAAGGTCCTAAGCTCACAGTTGGTTATACAGTACAGATAAGCCTTCTCACACAGGCAAGGAAGAGATGCTGTACACCGACCTCTTCATGCAGCAACAGAGTTGGATGAGTTTCATTCTGACTGAAGGAAAGAGGCAGAATGCGGCATGCCTTTCTCTGCCCACAGATGACAAACCATGACAGGCTGCTAAAACTGAAGAAAGCATCAGCCCAGCGGAGAATCAAACACGACAACCCGTCCATCAGAGACACAGACAGCAGTTGGGCATAAGACTGCGTAACGTCTGAACCTGGAGGAAGGTCAAAGTTATATCTAAAGCATTTCTTATATAGGTATTAAAGGGTTAAACATTTGTCATCCACCAAATGAATAGACTGTATTTTGGCAAATAAATAGTAAATATATAAATGCAGGTTTAAGAGACAACTATACCATTTAACACATAACAACAGTTATGACCACATGACTGAAGTATTGAACATTTAAATTGGTATGCCATAATGTTAGATTTGACGTAAATACTCAACTCCGGCTGGATGGCTGTGGTTATATTTAATAAATAAGTAGAACTAGCTGGAGCCGTCCCTGGGTGGAGAGGAGTTTTGTGGCAGCAATGTTGTCAACCACAGCTTGAAGAGAACAGTGTGATGAATGGGACCTGGACCTGTGATAGCCGTCAAGTAAAATCCCAAGGCCCAAGGTAGGTCAGCCATCTTCCTTTTCATACTCTTTTCAGATTGGCAGGTGACCAAGAGCACATTTAACTTATCAGGGGATCAAGCTTTGTTTTCTCAGCACACACACACATGTGCTTGTCGCGCAGACCCAGGGCTAGTCTGCTGCTCTGAGTAGCATGAGAAACAAGCAGACTAATCTCACTTTCGTACTGCATATTGGTGTAACCCCACTTGGCAACCTGCCAGGCACAGAGCCCCATGACTTGTCTGAACACATCATCAAAATGGCCAGTCAAACACCCGGTACCTCACCAACAATGAGCTTCCCTGTCCAGGCAAAGCCATACAACTCAGCAGCAGAGCAGTGATACCAGCCCTATCAAGGGCAAGAACGGAGGATAAAGTTATTGTATATATTGGGATGTAGTACTTCCTTGATACTCAGTAAAGATAAAAATAGAATCAGAATTAATTTATTTACGTTCACTAGTGAGGTATTCTGTAAACAAATGTGGAAGAAAAAGTGCAATTATTCTCATTGAGAGAGTAAATAAACTTTAAATCGTTTTTTTTTTATAAGTACTTCTTTCATCAGGTATTGTGTTATTAGCTGTTGTAACAGTCCATGTAAAGATCCAAAGTGTTTGGGCATTTGTCATCTGGGCTCTCACACACATCCGTATTTCTCTTTTTGAATATTGAAAGGCTGACTATTTAAAATTGGAGATTGATCTACCTTTATCCAGCCAGACTATCACTCTCCACACAACTCACACAGGAAAACCTGAAAAGATAATCGCAGAAAAATCAAGATGATGGGAAGCTGACCTAGACTTGTCAGAAGAATCCGCCCTGGTTGTCTCAAGGAGTCTCTCTGACTTTAGAAATTATTCTCAAAGCTACTTCAGAACTTATCCCAACAGCCGGACTTTTCCACTGTTTACGTAACACCACTAATGTTTTTATATGATAGAGGACAAAAAAATCTTAGGCACCTGTGGGTTGTTGTTTTATTAACATTTTAATGACGTCTATATTCATTTTCCTCTAATTTTTTTTCTTTAAAAAATCAACATGTTGTACAACAGGTTAGCATTTGCTGGAGATGTAGATAGCAATGTTTCAATCTCTTCTATAATATTTGCAGCAGTGTTTGAGACATCCAAACTAGTGGAAGACAAAGGATTCATGGAATCAGATCCCAGTCAAGTCTCCCAGCCATACGGAGCTACATGTATAATGTTACTATCTTCCTTCAGACAGCAAAATGTACCTCCAGACTACTTGAAAGGCTGGATGAGCTCCCTCTTTGGGCCCAGAATTGGATCAAACCACCTAAGTCCCGTTAAATCCTACCAATCTGAAAGGGGTCCTGGAAAGACAGAGTCTCAGTCAGAAGCAAGAAGTTCCCATGGCTCCTCCACCAACCAGCCCAACGCCTGCCAAGGCTGTATGTGGCCAACCGTTCAAAAAGATCACATCTGTTACGTCTCAGTTTAGGGATGGTATAAGCAAGATTTACCAAAGCCCTATGTCTGGGAAATGGGTTGGTCTGGTTTTACACCCTATATCAAAGAAAGATGTGGTCCCTAAAGCTGTGATGTCAGCATTCTAGAAGTTAGATGTAAAAGCCAACAACTAGAGCCAAAGTGTCTGAGGCTTCCCTGGGGGCTTTCCACCATGGCACTCTGGGTGAGCCACCTTGAAACAACCACTGGAATCCATCACTGGAAGCTTTCACAAGCAGGGCTGAGCTTCCTGATCAGGGGCAGATATGCCACCTTAGAGACTAGAGCACAAGAGGTGACCCAGACTTGCAACCAAATTTCCCTCAAGAAATAATGGCAACCAACCTTTGGCTGGATGTCATACTTTGGTCTACAGGGACAAGAACATTCATCATGGTGGAGCTGACGATTTAAGAGAGGAAGGAATGGATACTGCCTTCAAGAGGAAGAAGACTAAAATATGCAGATGTGGCAGTTGAGTGCTCAAAGAAGGATGGAGGGACGTTATCTACCTAATGAAAATTAGATGCAAAGACTGGGAACATCTCGCCAGTGGCTCCTGAGGCTGGAGACCCTGCAGCCAGCCCAGTGACACCATCAAAGATGTGGCAGGCAGAGATGCTCAGCAGGTACAGGTACCTGTACTAACAAAGGAAACCTGGCTCTCTTAAATCTAAAGAGGACCGAATCCTAATTAAGGTCAATAAAAATGTCTGTATGGAGCCCTTACAAAGAGTTATTTCTGTGTTGGTTATGAATACAGACTACATACTACATAGAGACTTTAAAGTAATTATTTTCTAATCATATACTACCAACAATTTGACAGATATGGGTCTTTCTATGGACTGTTTAAAATGACATATTATAACTGTACTTTCTGTATCTTTTTTAAATTTTAATTCATAAATAAACTTTCATTAAAAACAAAAAAATAAGGTGTAAAAGTTTGATGAAAACAAAACGGCAAAGGGTGCCTAGGACTTTTGCAAAGTGTGATATTCATCATAAATATATTTTGATGTTTTAATGGTTATATATGAAACCATAAATAAAGACCATTTACCATCTTACAAGGATCATATTCTGTATGAAATGGTATTCTCAGTCCTTTCCTTTGTGTGCGTGCGTGTGTGTGTGTGTGTGTGTGTGTGTGTGTGTGTGTGCGTGCGTGCGTGTGTGCGTGCGTGTGTGCGTGTGTGCGTGCGTGTGTGTGTGTGTGTGCAGCCACTGTTCTGGTCATTTTGCCAATTTGAAATGTCCATAAACCCTCCTCACCCCGCCTAATATGCTGAAATATGCTGGACTGGATATATCGAGTCCAGCATATTTCTTGTAATGTTTGTCAAACCGCCAGTAAGAGTGACATGATGTGGGTGCACAGCCGCACAATACTGATGTGTCATCTAATTTCACATCACACTGTGCTATTATGGGAAGGGAAGAAGAGAGGAAAGAGCATGAGAATTGGACAGTACTGAAAGTACAGAAAGAATGGGAACTGTGGAAGTAGAGGAGGAGGGTGGGGAGGACTACACAGGGAAAGAAATCTCTGTCTCAGCAAAAGTTTTCATTAAAATTTTGAGACAAATGATCTCTGTGTCCTTCTCCTGAAGCTGCCTGGGGCGTCATGCTATTTCTATGCAAATAACAACCTCACGCCTTTGCTCCTATTATTTCTGCTGGAGCTGCTGCAACATGACCCAAGAGAGAAGGGGGGAGAGGGAGGAGACGAGAGAGGAGAGAGAGGGAGGGTGAATACAGAAGGGTGATATGAAGTGAGAAAAAGAAATAAGGAAAATACTGCAAAGGAGGAGGGGAGAGCAAGAGAAGGACCGACAGAAAGGTGGAGGAGGAGGTGGGTGGAGGAGACAATCAGACGAGCCGAGTGCAAGCGTGTGTGTGTGTGCGTGTGTGTGTGTGTGCATGCGTGCGATGGACTCACTGAGGTGTGAAAATATATAACACTAGGAAAGAAAGAGAGGGAGCGAAGGGGAGAGAAGCAGAGAGATGGAGGGCTAAGAACAACACAAAGACACAACTATAATTTGTTTGGAAGCTGCCTTTCTTGTAATATATGACACCCTCAGCACGGGTGCTTCCTCACCACGCACTATTGTTTAACCATATAGCACTTACAACACTATCAGGACCAGCCCATCTCACACACACACGTCAGGATTTACGTACTAGGTCACTCCACTACTGCAGTTTGCTACAAATAAAACACAGTGAAAACTGAAGCAGGAATGTATACGGGAAATATACAACCATGCACGATATAATATATGCATTCAGAGGCATTAATGGAACCGAAATTCACTAAATATCGAGTGCAGAGGAAATAAATTACCTGAAATGACTGTTAAGCATGCAAAGTTCAAATCATGTGAGAAATATAAATTCATGATTCTTAAAAGTTAAAACCACAAGTAGATATGATACAACACAACAAACAGTAAACAGAAGTGAATGATTCTCTTTGTGAGGCCACATCTTAGATCCGTGACGCACTCCCTCATCAGGTTGATCACTGTGACCTCAGAGGCAGCGACAGTAGGTGATCCATCCTCTTCTTAGATTGTTCAGCTATTGTTAATTTATAGGATCATTATAAGCAGTTTCAAATGCACACAGGGATCAAAGTCTGCTTGTTGCAGTCCTGTGCTCGCTGGATCCCGTTCGTGCATGTCAGATTAGATAAATGGCACGTGAAAGATACTCGTGTTCATGCACATGTCACATGAATGTGGCTGTTTTTTTCCATGTATAGATTTGACAACGAATAATGCCACGCAAATGCCTGAGAAATGAAAACACAGACGCTGATTAAACTGCAGTAGCAGCTGGTGATTATTTCACAAACCAAGAAGACTCAAATGCGCTTCAACTGAAATTGAAATTGATCATAAAGCTGTCATAAAATAGTTGCAAATGTTTCATAAAAAAAACAGAGGACCTAAGAGGAAATTTGTGAATGTGGTGAAAGAGGATATGAAGGAAGTGAGAGCAAGATCGGCAGTCGCTATACCAGAAAGTAATGCAATGAATGATGCACAACTTTTACAATGTGAACATGTGGCATCTCTAAAAAACTAATTTCAGTCCACAGACGTACCAATGTTTGTTGAAGAATACATGGATATCTCTGCAAAAGATGCCATCTTGAAGGCAACATATGTTTCCTTAAAATATGAGTGTTTTCCTGCATTAACGCTGGCATGACAGAAGTGTAAATGACCTTTGCCAAGGGCACTGATACAACCCTGAACCGTCACAGACTCTTTTAGACTTGTTGCTGATATCAGACTCGAAGGATCATTTCATCTTTGATCCCGAGTACAAGGTGCCTATTTATTATTGCCAATATTATGTGGAATATTGAATCGTCTGACCATAATAACATTTTCCATGTCTGATAGTCCACTCCAGACCCTTCCAACCCCACAGAAGAAAAACCTGCCAACGTTAGAAGACAGGCTTCTTTCTTGCACGGTCAACTTTGAAGTAGTAGCCACCTTGTGAATATATCTTTATATTCTAGTGTTAGACAAAGCTTTCCCAAAGTAATCCCATGTCCATGTGGTTATATCAGCTGCTGATGCAATACAGTTCTTGATGGTGACATCTGAAGAAACGGTGACCACAGCTTGTCCTGCACTTTTACACACTGAAATTCTTCTAGATTCCTTTAACGGTTTATTAATATTCTGCACCATAGGAGAAATATGCAACTTTTCTTCCACTCTTGTGAAGAACACTGCTTTCAAACACTTCATTCATATTCTTGCATATTTGTTGGCAAGTGGTAACTCTGTGCCCATCTCACCAAGGACTCAGCCTTTCCTAAATCCTGCTTTTTTTAACAAATCATCATTACAATCATATGTTGACATCGCCTGCTTGAAATTACATCATTATTTTCTTTCATCCCACCTTCTTACTTCTAACACTTAATCACCCCAACTACCCGTTGGGCAGTTGAGAGGAAACCATGCAACACTGCAGGAGTGAAGGTTGCTAAGAAGCAAAGAAGAGGCATCAGCAGGGACATGAGTGAGACCTCAACAACAGTGTATGTATCAAGTGATTCTGAACACCACCAGAATATTTCCACCTTTTGCAAGACTACATCGCCATAAGGCTTAATACTTTATACACTTGCTTTGATCTCCAGAGTCAGCTGTAAAATCTGCACCGCCTGCAGCTGACCTGCAACTGTTAACCCTCACACAAGATGTGAGAAGAATTCTGCTGAGACTGAATACAAGGAACTAAAACAGCATGCCATTTGACTTGTGGATTTTATTTCTTAATGTTTTACTGCCATATGAAAGTGTTCAAGCCTCTTTAGCAAAGCCACCTGTCTAACTGAGTGCCACAAAAACACTGGAACTCACTCCAGATAAGATGACGTTTTGAGAAGCTGGTTCTTCAGTACTCCAATGACAACATCCCATCTAGCAGACTATTTATTCTATTAAACTGACAGGAAAACTAAAGTCCCTGGGTGTTAGTACCACTGTCCAACTGTATATTAGACTGCTTTGCAAAAAGTCTTCAGACAATTTAGAGTTGCAGTCAGTCCTACACTCTGGTCCTTAACAAGGAAGTGGGACAAAGATCATCTACAGGACGACAGAGATATGAGCGAGATGCCTGCACATAGTGGTAAAAGAGGAACAAGCTGTTCATCCTGTTGCCATCCTCCAGGTGATATGGATGTCCTGCTTGGTGGCAACAGGCTTAGGAGCAATTCTCTTCCTCGGACCTCTGAGGAAAGAACGCCACTGCACATCGCCATTATTGCCAATTGACCATTCTTTGAAAAGCAACATGTCATGTTTGTAACAAATGCGACTCCTTATGCCATTGTGCCGTCACTGACGCATGGCACGTAGGCTTGCTGCTAACCTAGTTTTACCGTTTGGACAAATGACATTGAGAAGAGGATCAAAATGACTATGTCCGAACTTTGCATTGACTTCCTCTTTATGTCCACTCCTCGAATATGGAACACTATGACAAAAATATTAAAAATTACATCTATTTCTCTTTTTATTATTATATTGAAGATTTAATTATATATTTCTGTCACTTGAGAATACAATTAATACTCTATATGTGAAAAAGTATGTGGCAACTGCTCCTTCAGTTTCATCCCCGGGATGCAGGCTTTCCTCACTCTGCCTGTCTCACCTTCTCTCATTCAGCTCTCCCTCTCTACAACTCTTTCAAATCAACAACCAAAAACAAATCTAACAAACTGGGCTATATAAAGTCATATCATTTATTAGTTCATTTAAACAGACCGCATAGATCTGTGAAATCATAGAATCCACTGCAGTGAAGGTGTCTGAAGCAGAAGCTGCGTTGGCATCGTAACTGTATTTATGTGGAACCGCTCACCGGCTTCCTCTCGCTCTTCTTTTCCGTGACTTTGACGGCTCCTGTTCCCTAAACTCCCAACCGTGTCGTGTCTTTTCATCCAAGAGACAAACATCTGTCTAGTCTAGTCTATGTATCTACTGAATCTATCAATTATATATCAATTTCATCATTTATCTAATTGAATTTTAGCCTTTATGTCAATCTGAAACCTTGTCCATCTTGTCCATCTGAAAGTCTGATCCAAGAATTCAACTCATTTTCTATTTTGTACATGTAAAGTCTGGCCCTTTCAGAATATGAGACTGACTACTTTTACAAAAACAGTAAGTATATGAATTAGCTTGTCTTATGTGCAAGCACCAAAGGCAGGAGGGCAAGTAAGAACAAGAAAATCATTAACTACACATGCGTGTAGCGTCGCTTGCCTCTTACTTTATTCACTATACTGTACCCTGTCAGTTAAAGCACAAACTGCATCTGAATTGCAGCCATCTGCTGAGCTCCTGATACACCGGACTGCCGTATCAGTGGGTGTGCGTTTCAAATTATAATAATAACCAGCTCATGACGGTGTATTTGTACATGACTTGTACTTGGTACTTGGTCACTGCTGAGGTGTGTGCGCCTGAAAGATGGGCTTGCCAGCATCCATACTCTTCACCTCTGTTGACAAGCATTTGCTCTATTGTTCTGCTTATACTAAGTACATCACAATCAGGATAGCCAAACTCCCAGACAGTAATACTTGTATTGACCATATAATTTTATTTTCCTGCTTTCGGGGAAGCTGGACGCTTTTTGTTCTTCTCACGCTTCCTCCCTTATCAGCCCCGCTGCTGCTCTCTGTCATGTGTTGTCTTTGTTAATCGATTTGCAAATCTTCTGGATCTTTTAAACCACGTATCTGGTCAGCTGGTATCTTAATGCAATTTTCTACTAAATTTTCTCAATGAGAAGACCGGGCAAAGCGGAGCCCACATGGCCCAACGGGAAGTTTCCTGCCGGATACAGGATGGACTCCGGGCAGGAGTGGAGGGTCGTGTGTCTGTGTCTGAACTGGGGCAGAGTTCACAGACTTCCTTACTTACATACGCACACATACAAGCACACAGCTATAAACACATCCTCTTGACTCACCGTCTTCGCTGGCTCTCTCTCCTCCCTCTCGCCCCTCCAGTATAGCAACCTGGGTTAGATGCGTTTGCACCATGAGGCTGCTTGTGCTGGGACCCCACCATAGTGATTAACTACAGAGATTCATCTGATTTAGCATTATAAAACATTAATTTGCTTGTTGTGGCAAATGTCTAAATATTCTCAGTTTCCTATAAGCAGAATAGGTTCGGGCTGCCGCATAAGTTTTAAAGTTTGCCCTCTGTCTGAATATTTATGTTAAACTTTATTTTTGATTCTTGAGTCTTTAGAAGCTACATATCTTGTAATTACAACTAATAACAACTAAAATGAATATAGAATTGTTTATTAATGTATACGTTCTAGAAGAGTTTGTTTCTTCTTTAGAAAAAAAAGTTAAATATTACAATAATTCTTCTTATTTTTTTTTTTTTCTTCTTGAACCTTTATGTTAACTTTATCTTAAAGAATTGATGGTACCCATTTTCTTACAACAAATTCCTATAAAACTTCTTACCTACAGGTAAGCCTGGTCCCCTGGTTACTATTGCAAACTCAATTTATTGGCGTTTATTATTGCTGTTATTTTTACAATGGTGACTGCCTCTGGTCAAGACGTTTTACACTAATTTTAATAAAAAAAACAATCACATTTCATTGAGGAACATTCAAATGGGACATAAATATGTCATAGAGGGATATATATATATATATATATATATATATATATATATATATTTTTTTTTTTTTTTTTTTTTTTTTTAAATACGTATTGTTGATAATGTGAAAATGTGACAATTACAGATAACATCCACATTAAACACTGTGCATGCACTGAAAAATGAATTTAAATGAATTTACATTGAATATGTTTCACGCAGCACGGTGGCTTAGTGGTTAGCACTGTTGCCTCACAGCAAGAAGGTTCCTGGTTCGATTCCCGGCCCGGTGGGTCTTTCTGTGTGGAGTTTGCTTGCGTGGGTTCCCTCCGGGTACTCCGGCTTCCTCCCACAGTCCAAAAACTTGCAGGGTAGGTTGATTGATCATCCTAAAATTCTCCTTAGGTGTGAATGTGAGTGTGCCTGTCTGTCTCTGTGTGTGGCCCTGCGGCAGTCCAGACCCTGTCCAGGGTGGTCCCCTGCCTTTCGCCTACTATGTGTCGGGATAGGCTCCGACAGACCCCCGTGACCCGGAAACGGATAAAGCGGGTATAGATAATGGATGGATGTTTAAAGCGGTTTTACTGAGCAGGAAATAGAAATCTATAAAACAATGGGTGGGTCTTTCTGTGTGGAGTTTGCATGTTCTCCCCGTGCTTGCGTGGGTTTTCTCCGGGTACTCCGGCTTCCTCCCACAGTCCAAAAACATGCAGGGTAGGTTAATTGATCTTTCTAAATTCTCCCTAGGTGTGGATGTGAGTGTGATTGGTTGTTTGTATGTGGCCCTGGATAGACTGGCGACCTGTTCAGGGTGTACCCCTGCCTTTCGCCTGATATGTGTCGGGATAGGCTCCGACAGACCCCCGTGACCCGGAAACGGATAAAGCGGGTACAGATAATGGATGGATGGATGTTTCACGTAGGTACAACTGCTGATCTACTGTGCTACAGAATGTCAGGTCTAGTATGACATTGCAAGTAGTAGATGATGTCAGACCTACTATTACCATAACTGTAATTACACCTAAAGGTATGAAGATATAGTACAGCTAGTTACCTAGCACTAGATCTAATGTTACAAAGCATCTAAAGATCTAAAGTATCTAGTGCTTGGCGGCTCCATTATCTGAGGGAAACTCAATGCTAGCGGCAATTAATGTTCCCTAACATTAGTGCTTAGTAGCTAACTTATCTGAGGCGACGGCTACATAACGACTGGAATTAAATAACGTTTTACGTTTGGATTTAGAAACTGGAATAAAATAAATTCCATTGGCAATTACCTCAGAATACCTGGAATCGGTATTACAAGTGCCTCGGACAGATATTTCTTTTTGGCATAAGGCCAGAAAAAAGATAATAGTTCAAGATCTTCCAAAGCTTTCTATGGAGCTGAAAGTTACACATGTTCCTGTGCAGCTGATACACAACAGCAATTATTTCACCCGTGTGAGGGGCTGTTATGACAAATAATGATGAAAGCATATTTTTTCAGGTTTGACTTCAAAACATTAACTAAAATTACAACACAGTACATCCCTACTCCAGGCCATGAGATGTTAAATAGCAGCTCTGCAATAACAGTGATGAACTAGACTTGTACTATCCACATGTTTAAACAAAGAATTGTGATTCATCTATTTAAAAAGACTTCATGTCCCAAAGTTGTTAGTAATTATCATGATTTTAATATTATTATAATTAGTAAAATGCCATACATAGAAAATGTATCTTTAATTTTTAATATAGTCATTACATCAAATATGTATATTTAAACTGTATTTACACGAACTTACGGTATATCCGTTCAGTAATCAGGTCTTCCAAATGGCAAAAATGTGAGTTTTATTTACAAGTGCAAAAGCATATTGGATCTTTTACATGATTTTGCAGTACGGGTTGGTCTAACACTATATTAAGGTGTAATTGAAGATGGTTTGATAGCACCTGAGGTTTCCTAATCTTTAATACATTACTATATATTTCCCAATTTTTACACATTCCAGTTAATGAGCCGATGATAAATTTGATCTATTCATAAAGACTTGCTGTCGACGGTTGATATGGTTTGTTCCTATCTGGGTTAAAACATGTGATATATGTATAATTTCTATATTTAATTTTTCTGAGTGACACCAGCGGTGGTCTCCATGTAATTATGATCAGGACTCAATTTATTATATTGATTTTGTAACTAGGTCAATATTTCTTCTCGACTAATACATGTGTGCAACTTGGTGAGCCCAGTCTGCATCGTATGTAGTATGTCCAGTACTTGCAAAGTCTTTAATCAAAATTAGAGTTCTTCTGAAATGGTTAATTTAAAATAGTCTGTCTTGCTTGCTTTTTCTTTTCTCTATTTTTCTCTTCTCAATTGTCAACTCCAGGAAAAGAAATGTGGTTGTCCTTCTGTTGGAAGGGTGTAGTCTTGTGTAAACAACTGGCGCCATGCGTGAAGTGAAGTATGAAATCTGGAGTGCAAATTCCATTCATATTCAAATAATCCCAGATTTACCATATTCCTTTCCACAGATAATGTCAAATAATGAATATTGATAAATGGCATCATGTCTGAGGCTTACAGCAGCTGTTCAGTCTCTCCTGAGATCTGACTTTAAATTGGCTTTTTTGTAAAACATGTACTGCACTATAAAGACATGTTTTCTTCTTAGTTATTGGAGGTGTTTATATTGTTATAGTTTATCCAAAATTTTATTATAGGGTGGTTTTATATTGAAACAATATTGTTAAACAATTTACAAACTTTCACACTTCATGAACCTGTTCTTTTTTCAGTCAGTTAAATTCATTAACATGTAAAACTACTCCATAGAGCCATTTATTGGTTGTACCACTTTTCTCCCGAGGAGAGTCAAAGTGGGAACAAGTCTGGAAAATCTGCAGGACGAGTTTAGGTACAATTTAAATATCTAGTAAGAGTTGGGATGCAGCCATGTTGTATCTAACATTCACCTTTCATGTAGGTGCAGTCTTGCTGGTGGAATAAAAAGCTTGGAAGCAGTTGAGGATAAAGTATGAAAATATAATTCAGACAAGTAACTCGAATGTAACACATTCATGGTTGTCACTCCCCTGAAGAACCTTTTGTTTTGCAGAAAAGTCATTGACGGAGCTTGTGGGAACATGATGCTATTAAAAATGAAAGCAAATCATTTTATAAATCCAATACCCAAACTCCTCTTAAATTCTACTTTGATGGCTTTTATAAGTTTGTGGCTGGGGTAGCACTATGTTGACCAGTCCAGCCTCTTTGGTCAAAAGAAGGATATGTCATTGTTCACATCCAAAATGTGCATTTGCATGGGATGTCTATGCATGGGGGTATTTTACTTTATTTAGTCAAGAGCCTGCTGTTTAGATTTGAGAACATTAGCTGTGTCTTCACCTTCAGATATTGTACTGCTCTCTCTCAAAACTTTGTGCTCAAACTCAAAAAGTCCTTGCTTGCGTGCAGAAACATTATTTTCATCCTCAAAACTATGTTCGTGTTCAGTGGAATGTTCAAATGGAATGTTCTTCCCCCTTTTCTCTGTCCTTTTCTGTTTGTAAATACCTGGTTGTCCCATCTCTGTCTTATCTTTTCTTTCGTGCTCTTTCCTAACATTTCACGTCCCACACACGGTGATTAATCCTAATCTTATACATATATATATAGTATAAATGGTCAGTTGTCATGCTGTATGATTTTTCCTTCACTATGTTTTTTTTTTTAATTCAATCTGATAGTGTGGGTCAGAGAAGTGGAAGAGGTGGAGGCAAGAGGCAGGAGGCAGGAGGACAGAGGAGCAACCACAGCAGGGAAAAGGAGAGGATCGGATGAAGCTGGAGAAGCTACAAGAAATATGCTGAAATGCAGGTTTGTTTATTTTTTTTGCAAACACTGTCTCATAACTATGCATACACTGTATTTTTGGTGCATATCATGTAGTCTATACACTTATATTTATTTATATTTTTGACAAAACGGCAGTTGCTGAGAGGGATTGACTGCTGCAGATCCAGAAGATACCGTTAGGCCTGATGTTTAATGTTGTGACGTTATCGGTGGTTCCTCCTAGACCAGACATCACTGAGACATGTGGACAACTTCTGGTGCGGCAGCATGGCTGACAGGGTTTAGACAGAAAAGTAGTCACGCTGTTCATGCTGTTTGGAAAATAAGGAACATGTTTTCTAACCCAACAAATCAACACACTGGTTTCAGGTTGCACCACCTTTTATAGAAATATTTTATATCTGTATATAAAAGATCATCCGTCCTTCAAGTATTTGAAATTTATTACAGCTAGTCTTTTGTTCATACTTTGTCTGTATACAGTTTGTATATCATATTTGAACAACGTAAAATCAATGTAACAATGCCTTATCGCATTTTACAAGTTTGTACACAGTTACTGTTGAGTTTGGAGACCATCTCCTCCCCATGAAACAGGACTTCTTACACATTCATAGATGATTGGTGGCTGTGTTGGAGCCATGAGTCCATTACCTTTCTCTTCTTCTGGGAAGGTCTTTTCAAGCCTTCACCCTCCTGGAAACGATGAACGTCAGCAGGTCTGGCATGTCGCTGGAGGTCTTTGAGGACGTAAACACTTTTACTGTAGGGTCTTTTGTACCTGGGAGAGATCATTTTGTTTATATTAGGCAACAAGCGTGAAATATCTGTTGTCTTGTGTATCAATTAGATTGTCAATACATATGCAGGTAAATATACACTTTTCTATAAATAAATATATAATTCCAGTCAGGTAACTACAGAGATTTGCCAAGGAGACAGGTCTGCTAAAACATCAGATTTTAGGTCAAAATCAAAACTGATGTTTCGCAAAACATTTCCATATTCATCCCATGTTTGTGGGATCCCGTTAAATATCCCACAAACCACATTACAATTAGCTTTGTTTATCTGTGGCTTTGTGTCTTCAGCCAGTGGTTCATCAGCTGTTCAGACGTGGTGGTAAAAGACACGATGCAGAAGAGCCATCACTGCAGCTGAAGAAATAGAATAAACTACTACAAACAAAACATTTATAATAAAATCAGTTATAAAAACACACCTTGAACTTTTGAGAAGAGGTTTGGTTGCAGCAACACTAGAAATAATTGACAATATCTTCCATTCAAGGCAGGATTCAGTCTAGTTCCTCACTGTATCAGCCTGAACACAAGATTTCAGTTTTTACAACATTCAGCATGCTGCTGCTATAATTTCTTTTCTTGTCCAGACAGGTGACAATCTAATAACTGAAAACAAGCATTTCTGGACTGGTTACTGAACGTGCCATTCAACATATTTCTCTGCAGCTTACCATAAATAAAGACAATCAGGACTTACATGCTAATCCTCAAATAATAACAGCTTCATCTGCATGATCTTCCTCAGTAAGATTTGAGTTTACTGCAACCACAGCAGAAAACAGTATAAGAGAAAGATTTAAAAAAGGCCTCCAGACCTCTGTAAATCACAGGCAGTGTCACCTGGCTCACCTGGATTCTAACACACCAAGAGGAGGATGGAGATGAAGATGGAGGTCGTGTGCCTGATGAGAACAAAAAGAAGAAAAGAAAAAGAAAAAAACCTCAAAGAAATCCCATGTTTCTGTAACAGTTGCACAGAACAATCTTAGCTGTGTGAGAACTACTAACTTCTAACTTAGAGATGATTTAAAAACAACACTACCGTAATATTTTCTTCTGGAAACAAACTGACAACCAGGTGTGGTTTACTAATCTGAGATGAAACCACCGCCGCAATGAACATGCAAAATATGAAAGCAAAATCTTAACAAACATCAACAAACCAAATATTAACAAACGAAAAAAAAAAATACTGCAATTTTCAAGCATGACAATGGTTCATCACCTACTTGACGAGTAGGTCAGTCGGAGTCTAACTTTTATTTTATAATTTATTATTATAATATTTTATAATTTATTCCTAACAGTGACACCTTAACTCAGGAAGACCAGTTGATTTAGAAATTTATGACAAAATTCAAACAGTATTGCCAAATAATTTCTCAATGTTACTGTTAAAATCTTACACTTACTTGAGATTCTTCACCGGGGTGATCCATGATGGCAAAATGAGTCCCGTTGTAGTTTCCTCCTCCATGAGTGCAACAATAAGTCAATAATCTTTTGTCCATGTTCATTTTATTTATATCTATTTGTTTTTTTATAAGAAATTAATGGGTTGTTTATAGAAAGTTTAAAAAAATGCTAAATGCAAAATCATAAACAATTTTGGGCAGAAATAACTAAATAACTAAAGCCTTGTGTAGGAGGAGTCTGTGAATGAACACTGGCAAAAGGACGTGACGATTTCATTGGTCAAGATCAAATGCGGCGTCTATTGGCTAGGGGATTATTGACGGTGTTATTGCACAATTCCGAAGTACAAGTTTTGCGAGCGACATAAAAACCTTAGAGCAGAGGGAAGAGTCTGAGACTGCAGAGAGGGAGGTTTCTGTGAGCAGTGGTGGGCTTGAGAGCAGAACGGCAGCTCTGAGGACGAAAACAACATTTCTGCACGCGAGCTTCTGGATTTTTGGAGTTGGGCGTTGGAGTTTTGAGAGAGAGCAGTACAATATCTAAAAATGAAAACACATACTAATACTACTCATGATTAAAGACAGTAAAATACTCCCATACACATATATGACAAGTGTGTGAGTAAGCAGGAATACCTGGAAAAGAAAAGAACTGGGAACGGAGAGAACTAAAGAAGCGACCAGCTTTAAGTCTAGAATCGTTTTACTGGAAGGCAACAATATTTATCACCACACCATCTACCACTGCAACATCTACAGTAATGTAAATGTATATTAAACAAATACGCTTTTTCATTTAAAAGCCTTTCACAGAAAAAAACATGACAGTGTTTCACAACAGGATACAGTAAGAAGAAAAAAACATATTAATAATTGAAAAAGACATTTTTAAAAGCGCATACCATAAAATACTAACTAACTGACTGCTAAATGGCAGCGTTTTCAGCTGTTTTTAAAAGAAAAAACACATTCAGTGCAGTGTATAAACAAAGGAAACACAATCTAGGGTTAATGTGCCACTGCTTGAAATGAACAATCTGCCTGAGTTTTAAATTGAGTGTAGTGAACCATCAACAGTGTGGATTATCTGAGGTGTCAGTTTTAATGAGTCTGATATGTACTGAGGAGCCTGACCGTGCAAAGCATCAAAAATTAACAGCAATATTTAAATGAGTTAAAACAATAAACTGATAACCACTGGAAGACAATAGAACAGGAGTCATGTAAGCCAGAGGTTTCAATTAAAAGCCTCATTGCAGTGTTTTAAACAATTTGAAGACAATGTAGGGATTTTTGTTTTATTAATAGTTTTATTAATATTCATATTATTATTAGCATTCTTAATTTAGAATTGTTCCTAAAATAGAAAAAAAAAAAAACTTTTCAGACCAGCGATTTAGAACTGATAAAATCATTTGTTGGTTTAAATCAACATCTCAGTTCTCAGGTAAAACTGAACAGAAGAGCTTAATTCTCTGTCTCAATTTATACCAGACTCTCATTTACTCTTTCAAGTACTGGAAAAATTTGTTTTTAATCAATTATAGTCATTTTTAGAGAAAAATTCCAGTCTGGTTTTAGATCCTGACACAGCACTAAGTCAGCCCTTTTGAAGACGCACAATGACATCGCCTTGTCTGTGAATGCAGGGAGCTCCGCTGTGTTGGTGCTCCTGGACCTCCTGGTGCTCCTTCAACACAGTGGACCATGCAGTGTGTTGGCATCCTACCACTGCTCTTCTTAGGCTCCACTTACCTGCTGTTGTTTATGTAATAATTGCTCGGGGTTCATGTTCTGGGTCTCTGGGAAGATCCTAGAGACAACTTGTGTTGTAATAGACGCTATATAAATAAATTGAATTGAATTGAATTTGCTGGTTTCAGTACAATTATATAAAAAAATATGACCTATCCTTTCACTTTTATGCTGACGATGTGCATTATATCTGCCACTGAGACACAACAAAAGCTCACTCACCAAGCCACTGGACTGCTTTAATGATGTAAAGCAGCAAATAACGTTTTCCACCTTAACAACAGTAAAACAGAATGTGTTCTGTTTGAAACGTCTGTTTGATCACTTTTGTTGCACGCTCGGGGATTCTGGCCACTTCCTTTAAAACACACGTAAAAAATGTTGGTGTAACGTTTGACTGCAATTTGATAAACAAATGAATTCCGTAGTCCGAACCAGCTTCTTCCAACTCTGTGTCTTGGCCAAAGTAAAGCCTTTCCTAAATGGTCAGGACCTTGAGAAGGCGATCCCTGCTTTTATCCGTTCTAGACTGGAGTAGTGTAATGTCCTGTATGTTGGCCTCTGCCAGTCATCCATCGGACATCCTCAGCTGGTACAAAATGCTGCTGCCCGAGTTTTAACCTGCACGTCCAGACGCCAGCATATCTCCCCTGTCCTTTCGTCGCTCCA
>CM026201.1:3038501-3153391 GCA_014839995.1 Xenentodon cancila
TACACTCATGCTTTTCCAAGTCACATCCTCAACCAAATAGTGCGGCGGGGGAAATTCCCACTGCCAGATGGACACGTTACCGGACATTTTCAACTCGCCACTGTACAGTTAAATATTTCATTTTTCTATGAATCTGATTTTCATTTAAAATACAAAATATTTTTTTATTTCCAGGAAATGAGTACAGCGGTCCGGATCTGGTTGACTGCATCCCTGGGTGGGTCTGGCACAGGAAGAGGGATTGTATGAATATCTGCCAGCAGTGATCAATGGCTTGATCAGTTGCCTCTGCAATTTCTTGGGCAAAAAGTTCTTTCCTCCAAGAAACTGTATTTGGCCAGTTAACCCGCGATTGTCAGTGTGATAGTGAAAAAACATAGACTAAAGAAAAGCAGTCATCGACTTTGATGCTGATGGCATAGTTGTTCCTGAGCTGGCGAAGCTTTGCATTCCAAACCCGAGCATGAAAAAGACACAAAAGAAACAGAACATTTAAAAAATGTGAAGAAACACATTTCTATTAGTCCTGCTGGCTTTGTGGTGGAAATAGTGTGAAATATTTGGCATTCAAGGCTTTTGCTTAAGATTGACAGACTTTTATTTAAAAGAAGCCCTCCTCTCAAATAGAAGCCACTACTCTCCCTTGAGGATTTTTATTATTTATTCATGTTGTTTTTTTTTTTACTTTTTCTTTAATAACGAGACCATGTCCTCCTGATGTAATCTGATCTCTCTGCCTTCTTTTATTCTCAGCTCTAGAAAATAAGGGGTAAGAGGTGCCACTTTCTATTTTTGCTCATAGCTGTTGTAATTATCCTAATAATAAAGTAAAAAAGGTGTTTACAGTCAAGTGTTTCTATTGTGGGATTCTACTATGACACATATTCCTTCACTACAAATAAATTAATTACCACTGTAATTTAAAATAAACTTTTATAGTCCTGACTGCTCTCCTCGTTTAGGTTTGTTTCGTTTGTTTATATATACATATATATATATATATATATATATATATATATATATACGTATATATATACACATATACATATATATATATATATACATATACATATATATATACATATACATATATATATACATATACATATATATATATATATATATACATATACATATATATATATATATATATATATATATATATATATATATATATATGTATATGTATATATATATATATATATATATATATATATATATATATGTATTGTGCTGCTTTCAGACACCAACACCTGTTTATTTCTACACTGTTGTAACATGAGGGGGAGGTGGGGCCCCTGAATACCTTTAAATTAATGCTAACCAGGACATGTGAAAGTCTGGAGGTGACTGGGTGCTCATGTCATCTGTCTCTTCAGTCAATCTGAGTCCAAATGTCTCATCAAGCTGCAGGACTATGAGCAGTGTGGAGCAGGAGTTGGTTGGGAAGTCCTGACTGATATGGAACTGCATACATCAGAAAATGTCAAGCTCTCTCAGCGACTGCTTTCCCAACCCTGAATCAAGACAGATGACGATCAGCAGAACCACCTGCGTGGGATCTGCATCACTCCTGGAGTCCACACCCTGCGGGTCAGCGGACCTTCCCAAAGCAGTACTTTGTGACAGCTGTTGTTTCGTATGAAACACTTACCGTTGGCTTCGGTAGACTACTCTGTTTTGTGTTTTAATTCTTTTACTTCAGATGACTGCATGAGCATCACCAATCTCCAGAGAAATGTCTTCCTCCACAAAAGTAGCCAAACGTTCCTTGATTTTCTTATCACTCACGTTTCCATTCATGTCATGTCTGTTTCCAAATTTGTGGGATTCTTGCAATGATGAATTGTGGTCATAATTAGTGCGTGTCACACAGAGACCTTTGCTATTGAAGCCATTACGTTATATGATTACAACCTTTAAATGCTCTGCTGTGATTCAGAATTAACAGATTTTAAAGGATTACTGTAAAGATACAAGGAAGGCTAATGGGTCAATAGCCATCCTGACCTAAGTGTGTCGGGCTCGTTCAGATAGACCACCTCAGTGCTACAGTTGCACTCTTTGTCTGAAAGGGTTGTGAGTTTGTGTTCTACATTTCAGAATGATATTATTACAAATGACTTTGTGTTCCTTCTCCAACTAATTCAGCTTAAATGTCTCACTGAAATGATACTGTATGTTTGACAGGCGACTTTATGGTTGCAGAAGTTAAACGGAGTTCAAAGCTGGTGAAAACCCAGGAAAACCCAAGATAAAAGGCAAGGAAGTTGTAGTTGAAGTTGTATTTTCTTTTGTATTTGTTTATTTGTTTTATATTAATGAAAATATATTATATAAGTAAAAGTATATTGATCAGTGAAGTATCACTGAACTGAATAGAACAGATGACAATAAAATAGAATACAGTAGAACAAATTTCAACTTAATTCAACTTAATTATGTAATAAAACTGAGTTAAATTGAATTGAAATGAAATGAATTGAATTGGTTGTTCTAAATTGTCCGTAGGTGTGTGTGTGTGTGTGTGTGTGTGTATGTGTGTGTGTGTGTGTGTGTGTGTGTGTGTGTGTGTGTGTGTGTGTGTGTGTGTGTGTGAGAGTGTGTGTGTGTGTGTGTGTGTGTGTGTGTGTGTGTTTGTGTGTGTGGTTGTTCATCTCTGTATGTGGTCCTGTGATGGACTGGCGACCTGTCCAGGGTGGACCCCTGCCTCTCGTCTATTATTCTAATCCTGCACAGCATTATGACAAATAATAAAGATAATCAAGCTTTTTGTTGCCTAGACCTAACTTTAAGGTAATTCTTTCTGACTTTGGTTAGATGTTTGTTCCTCCTATCAGGTTGCAAAATGAATGTGAAACATGACATAATTGGGTTCATTACATTATTACAATATTGTAATTGTAATTGAGGCCATTGTAATAGTTTGTGTACTGGGAATCACAAGTGTGTAGGTCACGGTCGTTTACCTCTCTTTCTGGGCTGATATTGGCTTCCATATCTGTGGTTGTATGTGAGGGTTTTAAAATAAGTGCTAAAGAGAACCACCAGAACCTTGACTTTGAATCCAAATGAATACAAGAAGTCTTCTACTAATAAACTCAGAAAATGTTAGAACAGAATAAAGTTAGTGAAATGTTGTTGTATATCTAAATGGAACAGGTAATATTGGTAATTTAGTTGTGGGTTCCTAATTAAAACAAGTATAAGATGTTTGTCTGAGCTTTGGTTTCAGCTTCAACATGACTTACAAGAAGGAAAAAAATCCTGACTCTTTAAGTTTTGTATGAAAAGAACATTCGCTATATTCTTTTCAAATACTTTATTTACAACTACTGCAATAATTAGTTTCCCTTTGTGTGGGGAAGTATTTTTTAACTTAAATTTTGAATTTGAAGTTAATACTCTGGCCCTAAGAAAATTTTAGGGGGGGGGGGGGGTTCCACTGTGTTTAAGTTCAACTTTTTATAATTATTATTATTTTTATTGTTATTTAAAATCAGTGTTCCAACATTGCAGTATGTTCAGACATGATACTTTTCTGGAATGATTAAACTGCGGTCCACGCTTCTTACTCAACGCAGCAGTACAAATTGTTCAAACATAACTCAGTGCCTCCATCTGTTCAGGAAATCCTGAAGACTGAAGATTTATGATTTCAGAATTCTTTATGATCGTTATGCACACATACGTTGACAACAGACACTCACAATATGTTTGGGCCTGCCCGGTCTGACCAACGTCCTCCTCTGCCAGCGTATCCAACTTACCACCAGGTGGTGATCAGTTGACAGCTCAAAACCTCTCTTTACCCGAGTGTCCAAGACATATGACCAAAGATCAGATGAAATGACACCAAAGTTAATCATCAACCTCTGGCCTAGGGTGTCCTGGTGCCACAGGCATTGATGAACCCTTATGCTTGAACATGGTGTTCATTATGGACAGGCTGTGACTAGCACAGAAGTCCAAAAACAGAGTACCGCTTGGGTTCAGATCGGGGAGGCCGTTTCACCCAATCAAGCCTCTCCAGGTAATACTGTAATTGCCCATGTGAGCAATGAAGTCCCCCAGTAGAAAAATGGAGTCCCCAGTTATGGACTATCAAGTACCCTCCCACGGACTCCAAGAAGGCTGGGTACTCTGTACTGCTGTTCAGGCACAATGAACAGTAAGAGACATTTCCCCGACCTGAGCTGGGGAGCTATAGGCAAGCCCACACCAGTCACCGCCGCTCACCCTGGGCAACTCCAGAGTAGAGAAGGCTCCAGTCCCTCTCAAGGAGCTGGGTTCCAGAGCCCAAACTATGGATGGATGCTAGCCCGACTATCTCAAGCCAGCACCTCCTGCACAAACCTCCCCCTCTAGCGAGGTGACATTCCACGTCCCTATTGCCAAAGTTTAGGTCCAGGGATTGGGTCGTCGAGGTACCCCTTTGCCAAATTGTTTGTGTTCCTTATAAAGGGTTTTGGGCTTTATTTACTAGTGGGTTCTCTTTTAAATGTTTGACATTTCTTTGGCATTTGCCTTTTTTGTCTTGTCTCTGACATCATTGATTGCCAATGGAATTGTGATGCTTGCTTTGTTCCTGGACTCAGATTTTGCTCAACCCTCTTCTGTGACATTTGTTATTTAGACTGTCTACCTGGTTTTGACATCTGCTCTTCTTCATTCTGAAGCTGATTGATTGCTCCTTCACCTGTCTCCTCTGTCTCAATTCTCCATCCAAACATTCACAGAAACACAGGACTGTGAGCTGGTTTGTTCAGGAGCCCGTCAGCAAGTCCTCATGCCCACTCTGACCTGTGTGTTTAAATCCCTACCTGGTCCACCATTATGCAAGAAGCCTGCGTAGCTACACAGGGACTTTATCCTTTATGAGGCCAGATGAACCCCATGCTCCAGTTCTGTCTTACAGAGATTGGTGTTAATGACAGTCATAAAACATCACCATGCTCAATCTTACCTTTCACCCTTTACTTTCAGAATCATCATTACAGAATTCATTAAAGGAAATATGAATCAACCAAGAAAGTGCACGGTGATAAGATAGGCCTAGATGTTGTGAACAGTTCTTAACATAATTTGAGTGTGCGAGCCAATCAGACACTATCTGAAGCCAAAAGACATCCCAGATCCACCTCAGGTGTCCTTCTAAATTTTACAGAGCAGAAATACCATTTAATGGCAGAGCTGATTATATCCAAGAAAATGTTGGGTTATTTTAGTATGTACATTGAAAGCAAGAAGACTGGACATTGTGTTCAAAATCATGTTGCTTAGTTGATTACTCATGTTCTGTTTTTCTATTTGTTCCCCCTTTGTTTGCACATATATTAATGCTTCATACCAAGTTTGTTAGAACCCAAGACCTATATATATTCATTTTAATCTTGCAACAGAGGGTTTTTTTGTTGTTGTTTTTTTTTTATGTGTGCGTGGGTGTGTGCAAGTGTGTTCCCTTCACCAGCCCTCATGACAGTCTAACCATATTTTATTGATCCCTCGAGAAAGAACGAAAAGAAAAAGAGGGGGAGAATAAATATTCTGCCAAAGAGGGCTAAAATCACCGGTGGTGGAAGGTGAAAGACTAGAAAAAGGTGGGACATGAAAGAGCACGAAAGACGAGACAGTGGTGGTGCAGTCTGGTGTCGGTGTTGTAATGTGTGTAAACAGAATCTATAACGTGCTGTTTTAACAGTAAAGGTGGACACAGGACAATGAGGTGTTACAAGCAAAGAGAGGACGGAGAAAAGGGGGAGGAGCTTTATATTTACCTATCTAATTTACCTATCTAATTGTAACTGTGAGCATATCTGAGTGTTTGGGGGTTTTGGGGGGCAGTATTAAAAAGTCATTTAAGTATTTAACTGCACATACATATCTGAATATATCAATATAAAGTCGTATATATGCAGTTAACTAATATATATTCATATTGTGGGAAGAGAGAAAAAGGGGGAAAAGAGAGAAATAAAATAGATAAATAAATTATATATACATACACACACATATATATATATAGCTGACTGAGTATCTGGCCAAGTCAGCTCGCATTTTGGCTTAACACAGAAGAGAGTAAAGAAATTTGCTTTTGACTTAGCTCTTGTTGTTTCCATTAAAGTGTGTGACTGCAGGTCAGAGATGCAGCAAAATGTTCCTGACTGGTTCACGGCGTTCTTGAAACAACTCTTTCAATGATAAACTCAGAGCAACAACGCTCAACAGAAATAGCGTTGGAACCTCTTAAAGGATGTAGAGGCAGTGATGACACGGTAGAGGTTTCTGTCAGCTGAACTGAGGAACGATGATGAGACAGATGTCACCATTATGCAGATGCTAAACAGGGTGGTTTCCAGACGAGGATTCAAGCAGGTCGGTTCATTTACATCTACAGCGTGGAGATCTTTCGTGAGCCTTGCTTGTACATTCTCAGACATAGGGAACATTTTAGGTGCATTTTAGGGATCACCTCCTTCTAGGTGGACCACCAGGCTGCAAAGAAGGGGGTCAGCTCATCAGGGTGGATGGAGAAGACCCATTTTATCAATTTCCTCTAGCATTTTGTGGAAAAAGTAAAATGCAATAAAGACAGATGCCATCTTCTTCTATTAAATAATCACGACTCCCACCTTTCCTATCAATTACAGAGTTAACATATGCAACATATAACAGCATCATAATACCATCCTTTCCACCACCCTGTTCACAGACGTTTTAGCCCCTTGACTGTTCAATGTATGGATCTTAAAAAAACACGCAGTCTGTGACGCCTGGATGCTAAGCAACCCAGGCAAAACGAAGTCCATTTATCCTGACGATTTTGCCCCATCAACAGTCACAGACCGTCCATGCCTTGCCACTTACCAGGCAGGCAGTGCTACTACTACTGCTTCTCTTAACCACCAACCTGGCAGTTACGATTCCCATCTGCACCGCCAGCTTGGTGCTACCACTGGAGATCCTGTTCCGGGTCCTAGTGGTTTCTTTAAGTCTAACTCTTTTCTGCCATTTATTTTATTCTTTGGAGAGCAGGTTGTGCCATCAGGAGAAAGAAGATGACCACATCCCGACAGACCCACCCATAAGAAGACTGATGGAGGAAGGAAAGATGGGAACAAAGAACAAAGAAAACAATCACCACCTCTTGAGTATGAATCTGATGAAGATGACTCCTGCTCATCTGTTCAGAACCATTTTCAAATAGCCTCCCAGAGGAGATTGGGGTTCAGTGCATTCATTGTTCAAAGTGAGCACATGAATCAAGCACCCTAGGACTTGCTGTCTATGTCTGTGAGAACAAAGCACAACAGGAGCGTAACCATAAATAAAAACAAATAAAAGTTATGAAGCCACATTAAAATGTGTTGTTATTTAAAGCTGAGTTTAGTGCTTAACCCAGTGTCTCGGCCCTGAACTCTAAAATCCTGTTACACTGTCGTTACTGCTAGTCATTCAACCTACAGTTTGATCTGATTCACAGTCTAAAATATTCCAGATCAGCCACCAGAAGTCCTTATCCTGCGTCAAATTAGTCATTTTAGCCAATTTCACTGGCAAAACGAGACAAGTATCTGAAACTACACAATGACTTCTTTCATACGTATCCTCACTCAGGCCAGTGCAGTGAGAAAATGTGTAAAACAGATCTTAAAATAAAGGAATTAAATAAAGTAGTAAAACAGCCACGGGCAAATCTTTCAAATTAGGAATTGGAAGCCAACTTTGGCTTCATGAGTACTTTTCTTTCCAGACAGCTTAGCTGCACATCAGCTGAACATTTCTTTGTTGTCCCACTGCTGCAGGCAGTTGAACCCGAAGTCTTGCAGTGTCGGTCCGGCGTTGAAGTGCAGATAAGTTCGCCACGCGCTCACCAACAGTGCAATAGGACCTATGCACTATGAAGTAAATGAAAGCTTGCTTTTTAAATTTAGTACACAATCTTTTTAAAATAGATTAAAAATGTAGTGTATATTAAACCTTAAACATTATAAAAAGTTTTAGATTTTGTGGCCGGTCTCGTGTTGTTTAAGGGAACATTTCACTACAGTTTGTATTTGTATGATTATGATATGTGACTACAAAAGAATCTTCAGTATTGATTATCTGTTTTTAAAATGTAATTGCCATACAACTCAAAGTAAACAATAACGTGGTAATTTTGATACCATTAACTAATCCGCTGTAAAATCTGACCAAATCGATGTACGGACTATGATCTGCTGTGGCGACCCCTCTGCTCACGGGGATTAAGCCAAAAGGGTTGACGGTTAATACAATTAACTCATCATAAGAGACAAAATGAGAGCAATATTCTCAGATAATATACTGTGTGTAGTTCCTTATATTTGTGCTGCCTCAGACCATCGGGATGGCCTCAGGCTTTTATCACCGCACACTAACACGAACCGCAGCTCCAAAGCTATAAAGCCTTTTACCTCGCCACCTCTTTTTCCCTTTCACCTTTTCACCCTTAAAATTTGTAATTACCAGAGTACCTTCAGTGTACAGCAGATGTCACACATTTAACAAAATTAAGAATATGCACTTTTGAAACTAAGCAAATTTGTAAAGTAGTATGTTTAAACCTCAAATGGGCTTTATTTCCTCACCCCACTAAACAGTCTTGCTGCATGGCTCTAAGCCACTCCTGAGACCAACATGAGTCTTATTTACACTACGTCAAAAATGAAAATATCACTGAGTGTACTAGTAACGTGAAAATAGTTGTGAAAAGCAAGAAAATAAAACTAAATGGCTTTTTTAAAGGAAGCAATGTTTAATGGCAGCTGGGACGCATTGTGGTCATGGGTAAAAGTCTGAGGACAGTCCCTGTGTCTCCGCATCCACAGCCTCCGAGCACAGATGTGGCTCTCAAAGTAAAGTAAGGTGACGACATGTGACTATTTACTTTAAAATGTAAAGAAAATCATCCATCCATCCATTATCTATACCCGCTTTATCCATTTCTGGGTCACGGGAGTCTGTCTATCCTGACGCATAATAGGTGAAAGGCAGGGGTAAAACCTGGACAGGTTGCCAGTCAGTCACAGGGCCACATACAAACAACAAATCACGCTCACATTCACACCTAGGGAGAATTTAGGATGATCAATTAACCTACCCTGCATGCTTTTGGACTGTGGGAGGAAGCCGGAGTACACGGAGGGAACCCACACAAGCACGGGGAGAACATGCAAACTCCACACCGAAAGAACCACCGGGCCGGGAATCGAACCAGGAATCTTCTTGCTGTGAGGCAACAGGGCTAACAACTAAGCCACCATGCTGCCCTAAAGAAAATCATTTGGAAGAAAAAAAGTTTACGTCACTAAAATGCAAAGTATTTTACACAGATATTTATTTTCCATGCCAATGAAACGTTTCCTTGGCTGCCACTTTTCGTTGTTGGAACAACTCTTTCTGAAACGAGTCAAATAAGCACCCCGTCAGTCTGTAGCAGGGAGGCGGGACATTGCAGAGATCTAGGAGCTACTGAATGACTCAGCACCTTACGTCAACCTCAGAGCACCACAACCTTGCTTGTCCCGGTCATGGAGAACCGGAAAGATAAGAGATAAGTTTTAAATATCTGTCAACATGTACATGTGAGCAAGCCATTTGTCCGTCGTGAACAGTGCAGGTTTCTTTTGCAGCAGCAGCTCCAGAGGAGGAGGCCTAGGGAAACTGAGCAAGCTGTCTTTGTGATGGGAACTGTCCTGGGGGCTTTTAGAGCTGATTGTGCAGTGAGAATGTTAGAACCAATCCATAATGGACAATACTGCACATCCTTCACTGCAGGGTCCTTCAGTCCAGGTCCTCAGGACCCTGCATGTTTAGATGTTTCTCTGCTCAAACACAGCTATTTCACATGAAAACATCACCATCAGCTTGTTATCAGGTCTGTCAATGACCTATTAATTTGAACCAGATGTGTTTTAATTGAAGCAGGGAAATATCAATCCAGGGCTGATAACCTGGATTAAGGAAAGCTGCTTTAAGTAACAAAGTAAGTAAACAGTTGAGCGTCTTTAGTCAGAGACTTCTTCAGGTTCGCCACATTGCAGATCAGTACAGGAGATCATTCCTGATCAAACCTATAACTTTTACAATGAATTTACAGTGCAGATTACATGATTCTGGTTGGGGATACTAGACTAATACACAACCTGTGATAAACTGTAAACAGATATACAATTTGAACATAATGTTATACGTGAAATTGTGAGGGACTGAGTTCAGTACACACTTGTGAGAGACTGGTGGATGGAGTGTGGATGATCTGAAAAAAGAAGAAGATGTTAAAAACTATACAAATGCATGGATCTTGTTATCCAAGTTATCTCAGCCAGTCCGAAGTCACCAACAGTCCAACTGACGGATGTGAGGAAGAATAGTCTCCAGTGAGGCCTCATGTCACTTTGATTTGCATATAAAATCCTGTCAGGGAAGAGAGGAGAGGAGAGGAGAGGTTTTTGGTTTTAACAAGCCCTTTATTGATCAGCACAGAGAAACACAATACAATCAAGTCATCAACCCATCAAAAGAAAAACCCTCAAAGTGAAACAAAAGCCCCCACCCCCCTCCCATCAGAGGAGAGGAGAGGAACATAAAAAAAAATCTAAATCCACTGTCCCACGATACAGTTCTGCAGAGATAAGTGGTTATTGAGATTAGCATTTTTATTCAGATAAAGCTGTCCCAAAACATTATTTTTTTATTATTTTTGTTGTTTTACTCCAAAAGATTGCTGTGTGTGTGAGTGTGTTTGATTGTGATATTTCTGAAGGGCAGATCGTCAGCAGTCATCAGCCCATTTGTGCATCTGCAACACAGAAGATGAATTATTTTAACATTAGCACACGTCTTTGATTTTCTATGGATCAGCATTTACTGCAACTGATCCACCTGGATAACTTCACAATATGTCATATCAAGATATTAATTATACGTATTGTAGGCCATACAGAGCATTTATAAATGAAAGGTAATGAGTAATTATCTGGCATCATTTCCCACTCTAGGTTTAGACCTTAGTTAGAAGCTGTATTAGGTGACAAAGACTTGTGTAGTTAAAAAAAAATTAATGCCCCATATAAAAATACTTAGTTTTCTTTATCCCTATTTATTTCATGTCACAACCTCATGTCTCTTCTCTTAAATAAACTAAATGTTTATTGCTTAAATGTATCTACAGTATTTATTTAATTATTTTGAACTCCACTCTCATATAGCCTTATGTTTTTGCCCACTTTATCCTGGATAGGTGCATTTTCTCTCTGAAACGCTCACAGAGAGCAGAAGGGCGCCAGCAACATGAGATGAGTTCAGAAGAAAAAGAGGGACACCCATAGGAGCTGCTGGGGAACTGCAGGTGTCCCGTACTCACGGCGTCGGTGACACCAGGCAGGCGGTGACCGAGCCACACGAATACGACAACGAATGCAGGATATACATGAAAACAGTGTCTCCTTTGTATCTTCTGATTACAACACTGTTAAGCATTTGAGTTGCAAAACATATTGCAAAGTGTTTAGTGCACTGGGTTTGAATGTACCATATACGGATGCAATTTTGCTTTGTGGGAATGTAAAGAAGCATATGGTGAACTGTGTACTACCTCTCAACAATAAAGTATATGGATTAACATATAGACGCTTATTTCCACTCTTTTGTAGTTTGACATAAGTGAGGTCCACATTTCACTGACTCGAACAGATTTACATGCACACCCAGTCACACACAAACAACACAATGGCTGACTGACAGGTGGGCTCGGACTGAGCAGGATAGTGCTTTTGTGTTTGTCAGCCCCTCTATATCAAACCTTGTCAAATGTGCCCTTACAGTACTTACAAAGGGCCTGTCTGTCCATATGTTTCAGCATGATAGCATACAGTGTAGTGCAATAGTCTGCCATCTCTCTCGCAGACACCCCCACACACAGAGACACACACTTCTAGGGTACTCTTTGTCCGGTATGGCAAGCCAAAATGCTCCCCTATTATACCAGAAGCCTGATTCCCCAGTACATTATAAGTGTTAATTAATCCCAGCCAAACACAATGCATTCACGAAGGGATTCTGCAGTCTGCCAAGAGCATGTATATGTAGTACGAAACTCCACTTTTTAGTCTTCATTTCCATGTGTGTCTTTGTGTGTGCTTTTGTGCTAATAATGTTCATCTTGCTTTGTTCGAAGATTATAATCTTTTTAAGTGCTCTGTCACCCATCAGCAGCGTTTGGGGTGTAATATTCCAAATGTACTTTCTCATTACCTATTTGCACTTCTTGCTCTTGATCGAGGCAGACATCCGCCCACCCTCTGTCAGGGGCTTCTTCCTGCTAAAAGGAAATTGTCCCACCTCACTGTCACCAAATGTTGTTCAGGGGACAATTATTTGTTTTCTGAAAGGTTTCCACTTTGCTGGTTTATGTTTCCTAGGATGGCTTTATTTTATAAGTTTGCACCATGCAGACCAAATTATACCATTTTGAAATTCTTGTTATGCAGTTGTGTAAATTACTTGCCAGCCAAATAATGAATCAGCAAGTCATTAGTTTGAAATTCCAAATTTATTTTCACACCATGTTGTGCTCATTTAAGACTGCTGCTGTGTGTTGTGTTGTGCAGCTGCTCTAATATTCTATAATAAAATGCAAACAAGACTGGTTATGTTTCTTTCAGCTTTCATTTGATGTGAGGAGGGATAAATTGTATTATCAATTGTATAATTAAAGTCAATATTAAAGGGAAAATGTCTCGTCTTTTTTCTTGTTATGATTCTAAATGCATGGTTGCTAATTGCTGATTGATATAATAGTTTTACATGAATGCCTTTAAAGTATTTTAATATGCTACTTGTTAGCTCCTAATCTACAGTTGTATCACACTGATAAGGTAATGAGAAGCACTTTGTTTCATTATAAGTGACTATCAGTGTTCTTCATTAGAAAGTCACTGTACCACTGTCATAAAGCTCTTGCACCATCTAATCCATTGGGCAGCGTTCAATTCTGTTTATATATATATATATATATATATATATATATATATATATATATATATATATATATATATATATACACATATATACACATATATACATATATATACATACAACAATTCACAACAAAGAAAAGTAAGAAATTACGAGTATTAACTAAAATTAAGTTAAATTAAATATGCAATTAAATGCGGTTCAATTCTGCAATTCAATCCAATGCAGAAAAAACAATATCAGTTCATAAAGTGCCTGGAGCCCCAGAATCCTAGGACTGTACCCACAGACTCTGCTACTAGTGCTTAGATGATGAAGTTGTGGTCCAAGTTAACATTTAGGCCAAAAAGTCAAACTGTTGTTTTTTTTATACACATGGTTTTTATACACATTTGGCTATGGATATGAGCACAGGAGTTATCCCTGAAATGAAGTAGCAGTCCGCCTAGGTTGTGTCCTTCCCTTCAGCGCCCCCCAGCAGGTCAACAGAATGACTGGATGGCTGGAGTCAGGTTGGGAATACTAAACCAATACACAACTTGTGATAAACTGTAAACAGATATGCCATTTGAACACAATGTTATTCCCAAAATGTGAGGGACTGAGTTCACTACACACTTGTGAGAGACTCGCAAATGAAGTGTGTGATGAAAAAAGAGGAAGTTTAAACCTATACAAATGCATGGATCTTGTTATCCAAGTCATCTCAGCCGGTCCGAAGTCACTGAAAGTCCAACTGACTGATGTGAGATAGAAAAGTCTCCAGTGAGGCCTCGTGTCACTTTGATTTGCACATAAAATCCTGTCAGTCTGACAAAAGAAAGGAAGTGTTGTCAACAGCCTGAAGGATGTGGTGGTTTACTGAGATGGAAAATGCAGCTGTTAAGTGTCCTGGGCTAAGTAAATGCTATAAAAGCTAATCCCGATGTCTTAATGGCCTTCATTCTTCTTGGAGGGGGTGAAGGTAATTATAAAGTTCATTACAGTAATGAGATAGGCAGCATTTGAGAGAGAGCCATCAGTAACTGGGCCAAGAGACAGCGATACAACTGTTGATCAAGTCACTGGAATTGGACATGGATGAGATTAGGACAAGTTCTGATGATGTCATTTGTTTCTAATGCCTCTTAATACATTTTTAAAACTTTCTACAGATGATTCCAGTAATAATTTGGGGTCTGTATCCTACTTTATCTGTTGTGCTGCAAAAATATGTTAATACCACAAACACACAGGCAGATGTTTGTATTATACATTTTTAAATAAACAGTGACATATACATTTTTTTTTTAAAATGCAAAGATTAAAATATTACAGGACATACCACAGGCCAGGTATATCGAGTTTCACAGCCATTATCTTGTGTCACATCATATAGAGGTCGAGATATATAGTAGTAGACTAATTAGCCTTTAAACCATAACAAGTGTGTTTACAGATTAATTTATATCTGTCTCTAATCATCACAGCCTCTTAAAAAACCTTCTCTGTGTTGAAGAACCATAATATATGTAAGCTGTTCTTTTGAATACATTTCTTGTTCCCTCTGGCATATTTACAGGGACACCTTCAACTTCAGTTAACTACTCACATAGAAAACATATTAACATCATGGAGATCAACGCAGTCCCGCACACAGACTAACCGCAATAAATCACATGATAAATGATGAAATGGCTCTGCTTCTACATTAGCAACAACTACAGTACATGAATAACACTAAATAAAGTCCAAGTCACCAGGAACCACGCTGCATTTATTCTCGCTCTTCAGGTAACACAGCATGTATGGAACTGATTGGATAAGACACCAAGGAATGAAGAACTATCTACACAAATCATCAGAAAACTGTCTTTAAATGTAAAAAGGTAAATAAATCACCAGATTCTCTGAGTTCCTAGTATATTGTGAACGAAAACCAGGATACTCATTGCATTATCATTATTTTCCTAAATGTCTATAATTTGCCACAAAAAAAAAGATCCATCGAATTAACAGCATTTACCACTTTAAAAGCTTCAAAGGACAACTTCCCGGTGAAAAACGAAGAAACTTTTACAGATTTACTAGGAATGCTAAAATGCATCATTACTCTTCAAACTCATTACATTTAATGAACTCATTTCAGCTTTTAACTAAACAGCATTTACTTGCAGGACTAATAAACACAAGCAATTGTATCTTAGAACATTAAAGGCAAATTGGGAAAAGTGAATAATATAGAATCTTAAAACTTTGCAACAGTTTAAAGTGCGGATCGTTTAAAATACATGTGCATTGTTATGCTTTGGGATAACTACCAGAGACATTAATTTAGCCGGCTCTATGTGTCCTCAAAGATTCACATAATGTGAGAACCGTGGTGGGTGACCGGTTGCTACAGTGGCAAGAACAATTATGTTTTCTACTTTAATTTGACATAAATGTGATTCGATCATCAGTTAAGTCACAATAATAGACAAACCTAATGTGCATAAATTGATAACAGACAAAAATGTATATATCATTTCTTGTGGTTTAATTTAACACATGGATTGAACATTCACTAGGAAGCGCGTGAACCCATAACGTAATGAGTTAAATGAAAGTTTGGGTTAATAGTTTGAACACTGGATTACAGTTACTTTGAGTAATAAAAGACACTCACCTATGTTACGTTTGTGGTTCATGAGAATTATCTCCTGTAGTGTGTTGCCAACTCCTCAGCAATTAAAATACCTATTGGCTGCTACTGGATCCTGTACGAGAAACGGAAAGTTAAAACCGTAGTCTGCGCTTAGAACTACAAATCAACAACAAAACTTTATTTTTGTTGATTTTTTTAAGTCACACTTCTGTCTTCATTTACCCTGTAGGCCAATGTCGTGTCACTACATAATTATTAAAATAATTACATAAAAACTCTTTGTTTTAATTGTGTAAAAGAAGTCTCTCTTGAATGTAAGACCCCATGTCACTATGAGACTAATTTGTATGTATCAATAAATACAAAAAAAAAAAGCCATTATTATTCAATAGTGCTGTGCCATTACAGGATCAGCCAGTGGTGACTTTGTGCATGCGCCATATCATCTGCAGCACGTGCAGGGTGAACATCTCCAGTTCTGACTGGAGCAGGAAGGGGCTGCTGCGCGAGCTCTGGGCTGCCTTGAGAGTGTTTTGGTACGGCAGAGGGGCTCATGGACACACAGCTGAGAAACGAGGAACAACAACACATGCGTTCACATTAGAGTTTAGTAAGGCTAGATTTGTCACTAGTCGCTTTTTTGAAAAATAGTCAATAGGAGATCTAAAACGTCCTGAAATATAAAGAGAATGTGACTAAGTAATCAGCACTGCTCCTGTGACCTCACCATATACAGGAGGGGCCATATAATGGGTGGTAGCTGAAGGCGTGGGCATAGGCGTCCTGACCCCCGGCTTCCAAAATTGCTCTTGTGATCTAGAATGTCACTTCTCTAGTTGGGACGGAGACTGAACATGTGTCTGAGGTTGGCTGGCTGACATTATTGCACAGTAGGGGTTCAAAATCTCCTTGAGAGGTCTGACCCTTATTCCACTCTGGAGTTGCCTAAACTGAGAGGTGTCACAATTTGCAGCCAAGTGTGAAGCAGTGGGGATGAGACCAAATCTGAGACCATGGTTCTTATTTGGAAAAGGGTTGAATGCCCTCTCCAGGTTTGAGGTCAGGACCTTCCTCGAGTGAAGGAGTTTAAGCATGTTGGGGTGTTGCTCATGAGTGAGGGAAAGATGGAGTGGTAGATTGACAGACTACTGTAAGGTGGACTCTGTAGCAGGTTTTGGTGGTAAAAAGAGAGTTGAATGAAAATGCAAAGCTTTCTGTTTACCAGGTGATCTGTTCCTACCCTCATCTATGGTCACAAACTGTGGGTGGTGACTAAAAGAATGACTCACGGATACAAGCAGCTGAAATGACTTTATTCTGCAGGGTGACTGGCTCAGTTATCTGGGAGGGACCTGGGAGGTTTGGACTTCTATTAAGGAAGGCCCCCAGATGCCAGGGCAGATGCCCCAAGTAGATGCAGGTGATGCCAGAGAGATAATATCTTTTGAGTGGCCTGGGAACACCTCAGTATTACCTGGGAGGAGTTGGAGGAGATGGGCAGAGAGAGGGAGGTCTGCCCTCTCTGCGTAGGCGCTTTCCTCCACCACCCGGATTTGGAAAGGTGGAAGTTGATGGCTGGCTGGATGGATGGATAGATGGAAAGATGAATGGCTGGATGGAAGAATCATCTGCTGATGTGATCCATGCCTCAGAAATAATAGTTCTCTGAAGACATATGACCAAGATTATTTGATCTGCATTAGACTGGAAAAGGACACAAAGTCATTTCATAATGCTTAGGCATCCATCAGCACTGAACAACAAGGATGTTCAATGAGGAAAAAGCTGTTGCTTTACGAAGAAATATTGCTGAATCTCTGAAGTTTGCCAAAAAGCACCTTGGAAGTCTACAAAACTACAGTGAAAATATGCTCTGGACTGGTTAAACAAAAAGCTGAATTGCGAACATTACAGTTACAAAATTTCAACGGTCCATTGTTTTTCAGACTCGTTTCCTTGATATCGCATGTGTATTTTGTGAGTAGAGCTGAATATCTAGTTATTGTGCATCCGATATCTGTTGTCGGCGGGATCTGTAAAAAATTGTGAACAAAGTTTTATTGAGAAAAACAAACATGTTGGGAACAAAACAGACTCTGTAAATACTAAAAAGAAAAAAAAAACAGAGCTGAAATAATGGATCATTTTGACTCTGACTCAGCCTCTATAAAATATGTCTTATTTCCAGAGTGAATAATGACAGCTTCTCCAGCCTGATTTATTGAATGGAAGGGCTGCATTTGTAATAAAGCAGAAGAAATGATTGCCTGCTGTTAATATTGGAGATTTGATTGAAATGGATAGAGGGCCCATTGAAATATGGAAATCACTATCTTTATCAGACTCCCTCTTCTGAAACCCTTGTCTAGACACAAAATTCAGAAAAATATGACTCCACAACCAAAAATGTATGTATTTAGTTTGACCCTATTCTTTTAACTGCGGGTTAAGCCACAGTTTCCAGCAGCAACATCAACCTCTTGAAGTTCAACCTTCAGAGCTAGTAAGAGAGCAATTAGTCAGATGATCACGGTGGGGAAAATAGTAGGTAGCTTAAGATTACCTGTAAAACAACAGAACTTTATTCCTGATCTTCTTAAAATAAACACATATTCAGCCTTTACAGCAGTTATCACAACTGGCTCGTACAGGATCTTTGGCTTTTGTAACTCAGACATCCCATAAGCACCACTTCTTTACACACTATTGTCAAAGGAGGAGAAGGATGCTGCTATACATCATTGTGCCAATGAAGAAGCTGTAGTCGTTCCTATTTCCATTAGGGCCCAGTGTCTTTTATATTTTGGGTTGGAATTCTTAACATATTTACCAGTGCTCTTTGGAAATTTCAACTAAAATAATCAAAGGCAGCCGTTACTCGGATAAGATGCATTATCCAGCGTCTGCAGGACAGTGCTGAGGTTCGGTAGACTCCGGGCTTCATGGAAAATGGTAAAAGAAGCATGCGCTGTGTTTGCATGTGTCCATTTCATCTTTAATATATATATATATATATATATATATATATATATATATATATATATATATATATATATATATATATATATATATATGCTCTCCCAGCATTCTTTGCAAGTGAAGAGAAAACGCAAACACTCGCGCGCACACGTGCACAATTTCCAGTATACACATGTTTAAAACTGATTACATTTTCCATATCCAAACAATCCTCCACATTCTCAATTGGCTAATACGTATGCATGCGCGCTCCAAGCACTGCAAATGCAAATGCATATTTACCATGTCAATAAACCCACTACAATAGATTTTAATTGCCTGACGAAGATAGAAGAGAGGAGAAAAGAGGACATGCAGCTGTGTCATGGAGCCCATTAATTGTCCATGACTCTGACTGTGTCCTCCCTTTACTTGACTTGCCTGACACGGGCCAATAAATACTCAGTGTTTCTTGATTATATTGGAACACCCCTTCTTTTACAAAGGTCTGTGCTTCATACTGATCAATAATTACAGTAAAGGACAACTATCTGTGCCAGGCAATCACATGATAATTCAAAAGACCTTTATGTGTGTGATTCAAGGAAAAATGCTGAGATTTTCTTTTTTAGATGCAACTAAGAAGTCAAACATATGAGTAGTCATAGATCCTTTTTTTAATGTGTGTCTATGATGCTTAAAGGGCTTAATGGTGATTATTTAACTAGTGAACATAAAAATGTAATCATAGGTCAAAAGGCATTATGAGTAAATGACGATTATTCAGCAGGAATGATGCAACTTTGGCTTTAAATATCTTAACTAAAATAACATGAAGTCAAACCTTGATCCAAAGTTTGAATTGGCTCACCTAATAGTCGTTTTGTTGAATAAATTACCAATGATTTCCTGACTCCTGCAACTGAAGCACTATGATGATGGGGACACAGTTACCTTCAGTAAAAAAACAACATTTCTTCTCCCTTTGCAGATTCAGTCCAATTTCCTCCCATTTTCAAATTAAGTTTATTTTGACAAATATGTTATATTAAGAAGGCCCATTTTCAGCTGGAACTCAACAACTTGCATTTATGGTAAGAATGACCATACGAGTGGTAGACTGAGAATGAGCAACACTTTTAAAGAAATACACAGTTCATCAAGAATGTATTAATTTGTAATCCTCATGTGCGCACACTCACTCCTAGGTACAATTCAGAATTACAGATAAACCTAACTAGCTTGTTGTTGGACTGTGGCATAAAAATAAAGACCAGATAACCCACACAAGCCTGGGGAGAACATGCAAACTCTGTAGAGACAGATTTGACTATAGATCCTTTTGTGGAGATGCAGCAGTGCTAAAAACTACACCACAATGTCCCCCCTAAACCAAACCATCAAGGAACCAACAAGGTTTGATCCTGAGATGCTAAAGGTGAACTGCTGTCAGAGACTGAAATATGTTAATGTCTGCCCACAATGTGCTGTGGCAGGGAGGCAGTACTGGTACTGGCCCCACGGGGTCAAACCTGATGTCCAATGGTCAGCGGGAGCATGTTGGACTTGTAGCTGACCTAACTGTATTCCAGAAAATAACCAAGAACAAAGTCATTCCAGTCTTCAGGGAAACCCTGGCTTGCCTGTGCAAGGTTGAACAAGGGGTGTCCAGAGTACCCAACGGTGGAGGATCATTTGTTCACTGCAGCCTACATATCCAGTGGAAAGACCAAAGCTCTAAGTTGTTCTAGAAGCCATAAGAACTCTCTATGTTCAGCACATTTACTGAGTCTGTAGGGCTTCTCGATTATGGAACATAATTGTCACAGTTATTTTGGCCAACACCAAAGTCACAGTACTTAATGATGGCCCACAATCTTCCACAATTATCTTAAATTGAGGCTTAAATATTGTTCTAGACTAAAAATAAATAAAATTCAAGTTAACATATAAAATGCTGATGGAGCTAGTCAAATCATTCTTTACATTTTTTGGACAGACATAACAGAATGACTGTTATGACTTAACAAATAGCTTTGTTATACACACATGGAGACAGAAAAATAACTCGTTTATGGCCAAGTGCCTAAAGGGAGCATGTCATTCAATTCATGATACAGAATATGTGGTAAGATAATTCGTTGTCACGATTGCATTGGGTTTGAGATTGCTGAGAGTCAATATTAAAAAATCATCATTAAACATTTAATAATTACACAGCCATCGTAGCCAGGTGCAACACTAAGATCAAATCAGGATATTGCAGAAGAATTGATCCCTTTGAATCTGGCTGTAACTGTCAAGCCCAACGGAAGAACAATGAGGATGCAATACATGGTAATAATGCTGTAGATGAGGCTGTTGAATGTCCCTGATTTTTGACACCAGTGGCATCACTGTAGCTTGTTGTGAATTACCTTCACAAACAGTAAATTAAAGCAAACATCCATGTAAAACGGCTTATGCAAATGCATGGAAACTACCAAAGGTGAGACTGAGGAACGCAGAGTTCCTCTCGGTACTTAGTTAACTTATGTGACTCTGCTCAGTGCTCAATTCATTCAGTTCAAGATCAGATTTTTTTTTTAATTTGAATGTTTTCTTTGGTGGTTGTTCAGATTAGTAGTTTAGACGTATCTTATATCAGACACAGTATGTCAGACAGACAGACAGACAGACAGACAGACAGACAGACAGACAGACAGACAGACAGACAGACAGACAGACAGACAGACAGACAGACAGACAGACAGACAGATAGATAGATAGATAGATAGATAGATAGATAGATAGATAGATAGATAGATAGATAGATAGATAGATAGATAGATAGATAGATAGATAGATAGATAGATAGATAGATAGATAGATAGATAGATAGATAGATAGATAGATAGATAGATAGATAGATAGATAGATAGATAGATAGATAGATAGATAGATACAGACATATAAAAGAGCAGGAAAGGAAAAACAAGACAGTGATGAATACAGCTTGGTAACTGTGTGGTCTGTTGTTGTGTATGTGAGTGAATGTGTAACGTGTAATGTGGGGATGAAAGAAGATTTTAACGTGGGACAAACATATATATATATATATATATACAAACAGAAAAGGACAGACAGAAAAGGGGAGGAGCATTCCCTGTTTAATTGTTTAATTTAAGTGTGTGTGGTGTATGTGTGTAGGTCTGTGACCATGTTTGAATGTTGGTCTCTAGACTGGTGGGAGAGGGGCATAGATATATATCTATTACATGAAAATAACGTGTACATACTATCTATGTATAGAAATATACTTACATGTAACTTTAAAAATTTAATACATATGTAGATATACATATGTATAATACATACATATGTAAATATGACAACATGAAGTTATATTCATACAGTCAACTATACCGTATATTATATAGAAAAATATGTCCAGGTAGTTTGAATGTCCAGTGTACCTCAGCGTGATAAGCAGATACCCCAAATACAGAGGCTTGAGTCCTCCTGTCGGCAGTCCAGGTTCTGGCCTGTGAGCCTTTGCCCTGTGTCTTCTTCTACTCTCTTTGACCACCTTGCCAATCTCCACCCAGTCAATATAGGCCACTAGAGCCACAAAAAAATAAAAATCTGTATGAAATGTCCAAGTCAGATATATCTTAGTTCTTGCCATGTCTTTCCTTGTGGATTAAGCCTTAAGTTGTCTTCTTAAAAACTATTTGAAGGGTATTCTACAATATAATAATGTTTTAGTGCTGCTTCCTAATTGCACCTTTTTACACTTCATCCTAATCAAGGTTAAATAAGTCTTAACAAAATACATGCAATAATTTCATATTTCATAAAGAATAATCATTTCTTAAAAGGTAGATTCTATTTAATATAGATTTATTGGAGACTGTTTTTACTGTCACACACCCAGCTTCATGAAATATATATAATTTTTTTTATTCCTGGAGAATTTTCCTCCAAGCTCCATTTGTGACAAGAACAGTCTCTTTTGTCAACTTAAGAGGGAACCAGAGGCAGGAGGACCACAGAGCTGGCAGTGTGAGGGGAACGCTGCAGACTCTCTCTTCATACACACTTCTAAACACAGTATGCCGTATGGCCTGTGAATGTGTTTTTCACATGGCAAAGTGCAAGGTTCCAAACAGTAAGAGGATTAGTGACTTGAAAAAGGTAGCTGTCATTTAATTGAAGGCTTACCAGCAGTTGGAAAAAGGCTAGCAGTCAAAGTGAAGGTATAACCCAGCCCATAACATCCTGTTGAGACTACATTTGCCAAAGTCAGTGTATTTCCCTCCGCCTGCCTTGCCTCCTTTCCTCTCAACCTCAGAGGCATGCATCACATTTTATCACTGAGGCTTAGCTTATTAAAGACGTTTATACATTTTACATTTTTTAATCTCTTCAACTCGCTAAGAAAGGTGCCTTCAACTCAACATTTTTTAAACGCTGTGATCTTTAAAAACCGCACAGACCCTGAATCTGTCTTCCCCTTTGATTGGGGGGCAGCTGGAGGCGTGTAAAGAGTCTATGATGTGTTGGGAGCGGTATCTGTCTGTGCAACAGTCTCAGTGAGACTGACACTATTCAGTCTCACAAGCAAAGCCTGCCGGTCGTCATTGTCTAGACATTTTCATTTGCAGAAAACAACACGCACTGTAAAGAATGCAAAAGTTGGGGCAGCTTTTAACTACACCACTGTGTCATTATTAGACTACATAGTTGGGTGACTGTTAAATTTGTTAAAGAATTGGTTGTAACATAGATGGTAGCTGTCTATAGAATTTAACACACTACCTGTTATTGTATGTGACAAGTGGACATATACAGCTGCTACAAAATGTTTTACATTATGTTTTTCCAAGGAGCTACTGTGGTTTTCAAAACTGTTCAAAAATGCAGTTCCTCAAATGATCACTGGCTGGCTCCTTGAATGCAGGGTGGGGATGAGGGTGGGGATGGGGGTGGGGATGGGGATGGGGATCGGAATGGGGATGGGGATATGTGGATGGGGATGGGAATGGGAATGAGGGTGGGGATGGGGGTGGGGATGGGGATGGGGATGGGGATGGGGATGGGGATGGGGATGGGGATGGGGATGGGGATGGGGATGGGGATGAGGATGGGAATGAGGGTGGGGATGGGGGTGGGGATCGGAATGGGGATGGGGATATGTGGATGGGGATGGGGATGGGAATGAGGGTGGGGATGGGGATGGGGATGAGGATGGGGATGAGGATGGGGATGGGGATGGGGGTGGGGAATGGGATGAGGATGGGGATGAGGGTGGGGATGGGGATGAGGATGAGGATGGGGATGAGGGTGGGGATGGGGATGAGGATGGGGATGGGGATGAGGGTGGGGATGGGGTGGGGATGGGGTGGGGGTTATGAGTAACAGATAGATGTCAGTCTATGGTGTTAAATAACTAGCTGTTATCACTTTACCAACTTTACACTTTTGAGGGACTTGACTTCTGATCTGTGAATCAAGACTTAAAAAATTGGGTTGGCTGTTTCTGCTGTTAATTGTAATAACGGACAGCTGTGACGGGCTCTGGGTTCAGAAGCAAAGACTGGTAGCCAAAGCCAGCTGGAGGGTGGCCAGTCTGATAGCTACGAGCTCGTCAGCCCGTAGAACCTGCAGCCGCAATCTTGTCCCTGGAGCCTTCCAGGTTGGCTTGGACACTTCCAGGTTGGCCTTTCACATCCAGCTGGTGGATGAATGAAAGTGGTAGCTCTTGAGCTGCCACAAAAAGCTGAAGGTACATCATTGATAATGAAAGTACATAACCCTTAAAAAACTGGAATTTACTATAGCAGTTTACTGAACCTATGTGTGATGGCATAACTACAAATGATAAGCTGCCTGCCGACTGGCTTTTATAGTATTGAAATGATTCTTCTGTGGTGCAGTGTTGTCCCAACCACAACCAGGATGTCTATGTGGCATTTTGATTAAAAAATGTCATGAACATTTCCTTAACCCTTCAAAAAAAAAATAAAAAAAGCACAATATAACTTGCTTAAGAGTAAAATTTTCTCGTGGTCCTGGTACGTTTTTTCCTTCATGTTTTTTACACACATTTTTTTTACACACTAACCAAAAAACATAATCATAGTTGGCTGCATCTATGTGTAATGTGGCCTTAAATATATCTCTTAATGAATAAAGATATCTCTACATTAGGCTAGTGTAGACTAATATTGCTGTGTATATAAATAGACAACCATAACATATTAGCTATATCAATTCTTTATGGCAGGAGTTTGTCAGCCAAAGGCTGAAATCCTATTAAGCCTCCTTAACTCCCTTAGTTATTTATTTAATGTTTTACAGTAAGAGATGCTGGCTGCCGCCACCTTGGAGAGGAAAGTGGATTATGTGTTTAGTTACACATTCTCTGCTTATTTCATGTTTATGCCTATCATATAATGAAAAATGTGACTGTTATGAGTGAGGGGGTTGCTCTTAGCTAATGAAGCCAGGATGTGCCAACACAAGTACGAAGAACTGTTCACCCTCTATCCGGGGCAAACGCCCCCTAATCAACGAAAAGACAAAGGTTTTCTGATGCAGATCTGCGTGGACTGAAGATGACCTGGTAACTGTCACAGGCCTGGAGTTGGTGCTCAAGTGGTCCATGTCCAAGGCTGACCTACATACCCTCAACAAGAAAAACAGAGACAAATGAATAATTCAGCTCTCTGTGTCTTTTTCAGTTGGTTAAATTTAAGCTTAAATGAACCCCAGTGTTGAACATTTTGTTTATTAGTCTAATTTTCATCGGTAACTGAACGTGCAACAGCACTACACTCTAATGGAGAACCATGGCGAGGATGAGGTCTTTTATGGAGGTTGTTTGATGACTTGCAGCTGTGAGTAATCAGATGACAGGACACGGCCAACCTCCCGGAGCTGCAACGCAGTGAACGGACAAAACGTTCAGGACACAGAACTAGAGAATAAACATGTTTAACTGTTCCTCAGCCAGCCATACCCTTGTTCCTCACAGAAACATCTCCCACTGGCAGTTTACTTACGTTTTTGAACCAATGATTTAACATCTTTGAGTTTTTATTCAAAACAAAGGCACAATGCAGCACATGTAATTCATATATATATATATATATATATATATATATATATATGAAAGGGTTGGACCTTTATTCTGATTAACTTTATATACCCTCTACAACTATAATCAACGTTCTGCATTGTATTTGCAAAACCTCTAAACATCGCTACTTTCATCATTTTGAATACATCCTTGCATCTTTGTGTGTATGATTTCTACTTAACCACAATAACTACGAGGCTCTGTTTTTCTTTTTTTTCTAAAGTTTGACCAGGTTGTCACGTTTGAATAATGAAAAGCTAGTTTCCTTAACAAACCGTTTTTTCCCTACATGTTTGACATAAATATTACACTGTCATTATACTGGTCATTGTACTGGTCTTTTTTATTGTATTTCAACCAATTAAGTTTCAAAATCCAGTTTTAGAGTTGTGATGACCTCGGATGACATCACACACTGCTCTGTTCATTTGTGCAGAAATATAGCAGTATAATGTTTAGTTAATTCAGTAATCATTCTTGGATTTCTTTTTAAACACACATCCATCCAGATATTCCCCATCAAGTTTATTTATTTTCTCAGTTTTTTGTGTTTGTTTACATCTGTTCCATCTGTTGTAATATAGCTGTTTTCTTCTTGTTTTTAAATTATATTGTATTATACCACCTTTAAGCTGATATGCAGCACACTAACAATGCCTCTAATTTGTGCAAAATAGGGTTTCTCCGACAGCCAGCGAGCTATCGGGTCCACTGGGCACTTCTTTAATAGTGTCTGGTCCTGTCACAGTAGGACTCGTAGTTTCCTGCTCCTTGTCTGGAGCAGAGGGTAGCACCCGTTCTTGTGTGTTGCACCCCACATATGTGTTTATATCTGTCTTTTTAGAGGAAACACTTGATTATATGGTGGATGATTTAGATTTTATTCTTTTCATTTTTTATTTAACCTTTTTTTATCCAGGTAAGTCAATTGAGAACCAAATTCTCATTTGCAATGACCATCTGGCCAAGAGTCACAGTACACAGATGTTTTCAACACAATAGTCAGAACATTTTAGGTTATATTTGAGAAGTGAGGAATGAAGGGAAAAAACCCTGCTTGAATTGGCTTTATAAAATCTCTCAGTCTAGACTAGCTTTGCAACAGCAGTGCAGGGGTCACTGGATTAGGAAGTTCGAGTTCCTTCATTGGCTGCACCTGTGAGGGTGGGAATATAGTTTTCCTGGGGTGACTCATAGGGAACTCACCATTCTTGCTGCTGTTTGCCATGTGGTTGTTGGCACTGGGGTTCATCAAGACTGATGTTCCATCAATCTATCTAATTCCATTTATCTGGTCATGAGGGCAGCAGCCTTAGCAGAGAGGCCCAAGGCTCCCGCTCCCCACCCCACCTCCTCCAACTCCTCCTAAGGAATACTGAGACATTCCCAGACTATCCATCCATTATCTGTACCCGCTTTATCCGTTTCCGGGTCACGGGGGTCTGTCGGAGCCTATCCCGACGCATATCAGGCGAAAGGCAGGGGTACACCCTGAACAGGTCGCCAGTCTATCCAGGGTCACATACAAACAACCAATCACACTCACATCCACACCTAGGGAGAATTTAGAAAGATCAATTAACCTACCCTGCATGTTTTTGGACTGTGGGAGGAAGCCGGAGTACCCGGAGAAAACCCACGCAAGCACGGGGAGAACATGCAAACTCCACACAGAAAGACCCACCGGGCCGGGAATTGAACCGGGAACCTTCTTGCTGTGAGGCAACAGTGCTAACCACTAAGCCACCGTGCTGCCCCCTTCCCAGACTAGCCAAGAGATATCATCTCTCCAGTGTGTCCTGGGTCTTCCCGAGAGCCTCCTCTCTTTTGGACATTCCAGAGACACCATCGTTGTCCATGAGACATCCTCACCAGATGCCCAAACCACCTCAACAGGCTCCTCCTGCTGTGAAGGAGGAGCTACTATACTCGCAGTCGAGGGTTTGGAGGTGCTTATTCTCACCCACACCGCTTCAACCTGCGAACCCAAACCTACATGGTCAGTAACACACACATTCACATACACAAATATGTGAGTAAGCGCTGTTGTTAAATCAAAGTGTGCAGTGATACAACACACAGCCAGGCTCTTCAGTAATGAAAATAACAGTGTAGCTGTCTGCACTGATGGCTCTACCAAATCACACGCCTCTGCTTGCACAGCCACATGGACCTGGTCAGCCTGTTGAAGGCAAGTCAGTTCAATTTCCAAACCTTTAATTGTCACCATGATACCAGCGCCAGGTGCTATCAGTATCGATCCCACACATGTGAGTATTATCAGCCGTGTCGGTCTGGGACCTTTAACATCATATTATGACCTCTCATCACTAGTTTCTCAGAAGAATCGAGACAATGTTTTATTCATTCACGTAATGACAGCGTGATTGAGATGGCCAGATGAATGCTATGATTTGGTGCGATTAACTCAAACACAACAATCTTGTTGGGCTTTTGGAGTGCAGCGTTTACAGCCAAGCAGACGGCATGATTGCAGATAAATTCATAGTGGTGCCTCGTTTCAAATCAGAGGTGTATTGTGTTTAGATATTTGTGAATATCATAAATATTTTATGTTGTACAAAAGACTTTGCAGGTTTTTTTTCAATAACTTTTAGCATCAACATTATTTATGTACTTCAGCATTTTTTGACAAAAATGAACTTCATTTACGTTAATTTTCTAAGTACACCAGTTTCGTTAAAAACACTGTATTTTTAAAACAGCCAAACAAAACATAACAAACATCCAAACATCTATGAAAAATTTAAAAAATTTATTTCCAAGAAGCTTCATTAGTTATGAGCAGAATTATATAGTTCAAACTACCACATTTAGAAATGTCGTAGTTGGAGATGACAGTGATGCTCAAACCTAACCCCTAAAAACATACTCTGAAAAAATAGTTACAGATTTTCATGTTGATACTAATATTAGTGCTCTTTGACAGCTTTCTCATGGCCAACCATTTAGAAAATATGTTCATCATCATTATTTCTCTCTCTCTCTCTCTCTCTATATATATATATATATATATATATATATATATATATATATATATATATATCTTGAGGTTTTACTGAACTATCTCTGATATGCTTTAGTCAAAGTAGCAGAGAATTACACAACCAGAGCTCTCATTTGGTAGTAATGCTTTATTTGAGAGTTTTAGTTTGGTGTGATAAAGAGGGGTAGCTATGTGACCCAGTAAGAGTAACTATGGACATAAACAATGGTCTCAGGCTAAGTACTGTATGTACGGGTTAACACAAGCACACACAGCAAACCGGGCTGCACTCCTGTCGGGGATATGGTCAGTACTAACAAAGGCACTATATAATAAATAAGTGTTTCAGGAAAGTTATAGTTTTAAGTCAAAAATAAAGTTTTAAGTTACAGTTGGTAAGTTTATTTTTGTCATATTTGCTGAAATATGACAAAGCAGCTGTCAATAAAATGTTTTTCATTCAGGTTTTAATTTGGATGTGGAGTTAGCAGTATTTCTTCTTGACAGGAACTCATTAAACTTTTGCTTGTCTCTAGTTATTTTTTGGCATTTCGGAGCTGACTAAGTGTTTACCATAAGGTGTACAATAATCATAAATAAATAATAAAATATAAAAGAGTGCGGTCTAAGCCAAGGCAGGTTAGTTTTATTATACTGAGAAGCTCAGTAGGCTTGCATTTATATATTCAAACGTTATTGAACCATTATTTGTATTTGCTGGTGTGGTTTCCTCTAATAAAGTAATTTGGTTGCGGTATCAAAACAAACACTACGCCAGCTATCCGGCCCCGACGCCCACGCCATGTAATCACGTGACGACAAAACTCACTACGTCTAAGTAAATGTTAAAGTCACGTTACGTCGCATTACATCCAGATACAGTTCAGTCATATGGACCTCTCCACCTCAGTTTGTTCCATTACTGATTTATTCTCAGGTACCTGTCTTCTGACGCCTCGGGTTTCCATAGTAACGTAACTTCCTCGTGCTCGCACACAACAGCTCAGATGCACGTGCCCTAGCAAGGATAGGGCCCTCCTGGACAGCAGGAGGAAGAAGACAGTTTTGGAGTCAAACGGAGAGGCTGGGAGGCGCATGACTGTCGTATGCAATCATATTTTCTAGACAGTTACTGGATTTTTGGGAATTTCCCAGCTGCAGCTTTAACATGGTGAATGATGACAAACACCACAAGATCAGTTGTGAAGCACAGTAATGGAGGGTTGGTGTCAGTTGCTGTCAGAATACCTAGTGATGTGATGAACTAAGCCAACCCAACCCCAGTTTATTCAGCACCAGCTCAGTAGTGACCAGCGACACCAGGACGGGCCATGGGCCACGAAGTCAAGCAAATGGAGCAAACATCTAGACTGTGGAGCAGCTTAATGTTTTGTAAAAGCACCGACGCTGCAATAATGAGATCATTCTGAATGCATGAAGACAGGATCCCCACTGCATCTTTTACCACAATCTCCTTTGTATTCCAACGTGTTGTGGAGTGAGGTCATCTATCCAACAGCTATAGCATGGCTGAAACTGCGTTATATAACACAACAATGGTTCCAAGAACGCCAGCAAATCTACAGCAGTCCAATTCCAGACCTCAGCTGACTGAAATGTTTGTCACGGCTGGAAGTGAGCTGTGCATAAACAAATGCAAACCTCAATGAACTGGAAAACATTTCACAGAGGTCCTCCACAGTCCTCCACAGTGATGTGACAGACTGATAATGTCATAAAGAAAACAATTACTTCCAGTTATTGCTCCTGAAGATGGCTCTACGAGCTCTTCAATCACAGAGTGTACTTCTCTTTTCATTGACAGATTCTGTTTTGATTAAATTTTGTTAAGTCAGTAGTGAAGTGCGATGTGGTTTTTGTTGTTATTCTGATGATCTTTTATCAGTATGTCCTAATAAAGCCTTAAAACTAAACGAGAGCATACATTCTTTTTGACAAGACTAAAAATGAGGTAAATAGATCCAGTAATCAAAACTCCTTCTTTCAACTGGGTCTGTGACATAACAGAACATTAAAAAAACAAACTGAGCTCACTGAGTCATGTACTTTCAGACCTGGTGGCAGCATCCTGTTTTTATTTTTAAGATGCAACGCACTCTAGATGCCAAATTTTCACTTCTTTATGGTGAATTTTCAATACAGGTCCCCACTATGCATAAAAAACAAATTAACATGTTGTGGCTGCTGGTGAGTGAAAAGGGAGGCACATTATGGACATGCTGCCAGTCTATCACAGTGATACTGTACTGTACACTGTTTAGTATTTAACTGCAGCCAATTAGTTCAAAATGCATTCAATATTAAGGGCTCCCTTAAGTACTATTCAAGCCTATTTTCTCAGCCGAGCAGTAGTAAGCCAAGTCATTAGCCCCGGCCTGCGTGGCATTGGTTTCAAATCTAATTGTCAACAGGGGGCCTTGTCGATCTAATTCTATTGCATTATCAAAATTGTTTTCACAACATTGATCAGATTATAGCCCAGTGGGGGCCTCTTACAACGTAGTGCAAGCTACTTAGTCCCCTAAATAGAGCTCTTATTTACTTGTTGAATTAAAAAAAAAAGGAAATTGGAAACACATAATCTATACCAAAGAAGTTATTGGTTACTCAACTTATATTGTGTGTGCTTGGGATACATATATAGTTATAAATGACCATTCATAAAAGTCACACAGAACGGGAAACCCGTCAGAACGAATCTAGCACCCATTTTAACTAGCTGTCATCAAAAGAACCTGACACAGACTCAGATATTTCAGAGCTAACTGAAGTAGACTTAGAAGCAGTTAAGAAGGGACAATGCACGTTTTTAAATGGTATAGAGTCATCAGATGGGTTTTCTTGTGGAAAGTCCTAATGCAGTTCAGCTGTGGTTCTAGTAGGGAATCTTTTACTGAAACGGATGTTCTCGTCATTCAGTAAAACCTCAGATTTAGAAGTGAACGGGGATGTTCTTTCTTTTCACATGACTCTGTACTATTCCTGTGAGGACAAGAGCTATCACCACAAAGTTCTGTCATACTATTGAGGGAATTCTCTCTCAAAACCACAGACTCACTGATAAAAAACAGATCATCTTAACGTTCATTTGGTTTTCTGTGCCTGGATCGAGATTGTGCCACAGTGGTCAAAGTTCACCCTAGTTGAATAGCTTATAGACAATAGACACGAGGCGATGGCAATCATCCAGGAACAGCAATATGAAAGAAAAGAGCTTATTGTCCATTATGATTCCCTCAGCTAAGTCGTGATCCCTCCGGTGCCCGCAGGTACACTTCACCAGTGTGCAGTACATTTCTTCTGCCTGTTGCCTCGTAGCTTGACACCTTCAGAGCACTCTTCTTTGTCTCACCTGCAGGGTTTTTGGTAGATTGTTTTCCTTGCTAGTTGCATACAATATACACAGTATATCAACAGGGACCTCCGTGCCAGCATACTACAAACTGCAATGCTGAAGTTTGGAAGTTTGGCCATGTAGCCCACACTGCCTGCCTCTGACCTCTGAGCTGAACCCACCAACAAGCGCTCCGCAGCAAGAGTCGCGTCTGAAAGGGCCGTAAGAGTGAAACCATTCTTATAAAGCGCTTAACTGAGAACTGGCTGCCACACCGAAGTTGTTACCAGGTTTATATTGACTTTTCATTTTGTCGTGTGATCAATGGTCCATTTGAAAGTTTTTAAAACCGTGCTTGCCCAAAATGAACAAATGATTCTTTTCTACTTTTTTCTTTTTCTTTCTTCTCTGCAGGGGTGCATGCTTTTTTGCACAGCCTTCTGCAACCTTTCTATGTAATGCTACCAAACCAAGTGACAGCCATTTCACACAAACGAATTGAGTTATTTAATTGAATTCAACTTTGTTATTTATTTGTGTTGTGCCACTTCCCAACAAAAGTCATTTCAAGGTACTTTACAAAGAAATCATACACGTCCACTTAAACTCAGTCCAATTCAATCAAATTACAACTCAATAATTTTCAAAATACATAAATTTAAATTTGTTACTATCCATTTACACTTCAGTTAATTCCAATTGAACCCAATTTATGAAATGCAGCTTGAAAATGAAACAAATATGTTATTATGATTATTCACTGCAGTTCAGTGCCCTGTTCCGAGCATGAACGGGATAGGGAACAAGAGCGCGAAGGGAAAACTCCTGCAGCCTCAAAGGTGCTTAAAACCAAATACTGAAACCCCAAAAACCTATCCACACATTTGTTAAACACCTTATAGGGACACTACACCTGTACAGGTTAATGGATTGAGGAGATTAAGGACTGGACGTGCCACAACTTTCCAGCTAAACAAAAACAAAACTGAGGTAATTGTCTTTAGAGCCAAAGAGAAACAATCACAGGTCACCACAGAGATTCAATCTATACACCTAAAAACCACCAACCAGGCCAGAAATCTGGGTGTAGTGATGGACTCAGACTTATATTTGGATAAACACATTAAGACAATAACAAATTCAGCCTACTATCACCTTAAGAATATATCAAGGTTAAAAATCTGATGTCTCAGCAGGACCTGGAAAAACGAGTCCCGGCATTCATCTTCAGTAGGTTTGATTATTGTAACTGCATCTTCACAGGTCCACCTAAAACATCAGTCAGAAAACTGCAGCTCATCCAGAACTCTGCTGCTCCAGTCCTCACTAAGACCAAAAAACTGGACCACATCAGTCCAGCTCTGAGGTCTTTACACTGGCTGCCTGTCCGTCAGATACAGACTTTAAAATTCTGATGCTGGTCTATAAAGATCTGAATGGTCCAGGACCAAAATACCTCAGTGACCGCCTGACCCAGTATGAACTCTCTGCTCCACATGTCTGGAACAAACTCCCAGAAAACCTCAGATCAGCTGAAACACTCAGTTATTTAAATCCAGGTTGAAGACTCACCTGTTCTCAGCTGCTTTTGAATAAAGACACAAATCCACACTGTTTTACTTAAGTTTCAAAGCTTGATTAGATTTTAACCCCTGATTTGATCTGTTTTTCTTTTTTCTCTCTTTCTTTTGTTTACATTTTCAATCATCCTTTTTAATATCTCTGTAAAGCACTTTGAATCACCTTGTTGCTGAATTGTGTCGTACAAATAAACTCACCTTGCCTCACACACGCAACATTAACTACTTTGAAACTCCACATTTGTCTATACTTTACTCGCTACACCAAAGCATTACTAATCAAACACATGTACAAAAACATTATTGCTTATTAACTAATCACGAAAATACTACTATGTAAAACACTAATATAAAGAATTGCTAAGTTACCATCATGGATGGGGCATGTACCACATTACTGAGCCTTTCTCAAACTAAAATCACTGGAAGCCTGTTTGTTTACGTGATTGAATAATGTGTGGACTGTCAAGCATGTGAAGAGCTTCAGCGTAAGAAGAGAATAGCCTTGAAATTGAAAGCCAGAGTTCTTTGCACTCTACCAAAAATAAAGAAGTCATCACTATTGATCAAAACTCTGCCAGAGCCCTGCAACTACTTGAGGGTCATTGTGTGCTACGTGGGAGGGAAAAAAAGTTGTCATTGCAGTTTATGTTTTGTTTTGATTGGGCTCATGACCTTGACTTTGTCCAGCACAAGATCAGCGTCAGCTATGTTTTTATTTCACACGTTACCACTAAATATCAAAGGAAGGGAACACACATATTAAAACACTGGAGCTGTCATCCATTTATTCAGTACGTTATCGTGTTTTGAAAGCTGGACTTTCACCAAAAAAGGCGCTTCATGCCTTCCACTGTCAGTGAAGTATGAATGAAATAATATGGATTTAATGTTTTTGTTTTTTTTAAACAGGTTCAGTGACATACCGTCCTACCATGGAGTGTGATGTCAGCTTCAAAAAACAATCTTCACTAGTTGATTTTAGCAAATTGGTTGATTGCTGATTGTAACTAGAAAATACATATTACCAGGAGTGTCCATAGTCGATATGTAGTTGAGGGCCGGTGTCCTGCAGGTTTTAGATGTTTCCCTGCTTCAGCACACAGACGTGGATGTGTCATTAACAGACTTGTGCAGACCTCGATGACATGCTGATGATGAGCCTTAAATAGAATCAGCTGTGTTGATGCAGGAAAACAACTAAAACGCGCAGGACAGCGGCCTTCGAGGACCGACTGCTGTATGTGCACCGCTGCGTATAGACAAAGGAAGTGTAGCAGAGGGGTCTTCATGTGTTGCACCATTATGCAGTCATGAGTTGTACAGAGTGAAAAATCAGGAAAGGAGTGTGCACGTTCATGGTCTGTTACTTAGGTGCCATGTAACATGTTCCAGTAAGCCATATTTATCTATATTCTATCTCTAAAGTTCAATTTGTAGAAGTAACAACAGTAGTGATGGGAGGGCAGAAGGAATTAAAAGTTTGCATGAAAGATAACCCCCACTGTTTTCCTTGCACTTTAACTCCATGCCAGTGTTTAAATTACACGGCAGTGACTGGCGTAAATGGAGCCACAGCCTCCACATTTGTTTATTTCAGTGGTTATCTGTGTGATGGGACAACGTGTGAAACACACTCCCATCTGATTTGTGGTTGTAATTTAACACCTTCCCTGTGTTCCTGCTGCACTGATTTGGTTTTGCATGGGTTTTCAAAATGTGATTATGTGGTCTAGAAGAGTAAATTAGATGACAAACCGTGTCGCCTTTTTGTTGCACATTTAGCATATCGTGTTTGTTTGACTTGATAGAGAAAACGCTGCATCGCAGGCTCGAATTACAGTCAACATTTTTGTTTAAAAAATGGTCAAACAAGGTCTTGTGACTTATGTGCATATGATGAGCTTTGTTTCTTTATCTGTTAATGACAAAGCTTTTTTTTGTTTTAGATTTAGATTTATTTGTGTGTCTATTTTTATCTGTTTCTTGAACCAAACATCACGTCTGGTTATTAGATGTCACATCTCGCCCTCATTGCCACTATTGTCCACCAAACTTCCCCTTGAGGGACAATAAAGGTCTGAACAGATATTTTGTCCAAATCCTGTCCCGGACATTCGATTATAGAAAATTGTGTCAACTTTTGCAAAAAGAGTTGTTTTGAACTAGTTGTTCCGTATCTAGTGCTGCTATATCTGAAGATTTTCATCATTTGAATATCTTGTACTGGATCCAGGAAAACTTGCTTTGTTTACAACAACAACTTTAAGCTGACTAAAGGAATAAACCTGCACAGAGGTGTTGTGCTACACATGCATTACTCACAGATATATAGGCAAAATATTACTGCAACAAAAACACTTTGAGCATGGATTGAGCAGCCATTCAGCTGCATGAGACTAACTCATCAGAATTTGTACATGCAGCCTAAAATCCATCATTTATAAGTCAGCATTTTAACACCACAACCTCCACCCTCTCCACCACTCTTGCTTTTTATGAGCTTGGAGCTGGCACTACCATCCTTCTAGTGTCTCCCTCAGACTTCTGCTTTGCATACTCAGCGACAGCCAATCGATATCCTGCTCAGAGTCGGGTGAGCCAGGCAACACTGCTATAATAACAGCTGCTCACCCTGTTTGTACAGACCAGTCTGTCAATTCATCCAGAGTACTCAAGAAGCTCGATGCAAAACAATCACTTACAAAAACACAGACGAGTACCCAGGTAGTGGAGGTCGCTCATGGAGGAGAACAAACACGTGTCCGATGTTTAATTATCCTTTTAAAAAATAAGAGGACGGTTAGGATTGATAAATCAAACACTGGATCTGTTTGATACCAAAGGAAAGGATGTATGTTGCAGCCGAGACACGTGGAGACTCTCCTGGGACCTGCAAAACCTGGCGCGATGCTGTCAGTGATCCTGCACTTATTCTGATAAAACAAGAACATACTTCTGCTAATGCAACCCAGATGCCAGAGCTAAAAACGCAGGTGCTCAACGGGCGAGTGTTAATTGCTGCTAATTGGTGTATCAACACGTGAAGACATATGTGGTTTGTGTGTGTTACATGGAGAACAGAGGGGACTGTCAAGTGCTTCGTGCGAGGACTGAGAGATCATCCAGGAGCTCGCTGCTCCTTTATGAAGAGCATCCTGTTACCTGCACAAGTTTGGTACACATTGCCGTTTATTTTTACTTTTGGTCTTTTTCAATACAAAAGAGTGCTTTCCTCAGGATAAATGTCGTTCTTTCTTCTGGATTTCACTTTTTGAAATAATAGATAAGGATTTGATTGAAGTCAGAGAATGCTACCAGCTCTGACGGATGGCTTCATGCTGTTTGGTCAGGCTGCGGTCAATAATTACTGAGTCACCTAAATGTTCGCAAGAGCGATTGTGGTCTGACTTAAGAAACACAATGAATGCATTTTAAGTAGTTAAATAAAATACTTAAGATGTAAAACCTAAAAGCTGCACGGATATAGTATTATATATCAGAAATATACACTCAGTGAGCACTTAATCAATAACAATGTTGAATGTAAGTATTGATACTGATTTAAGTACTAATACTGTTTACAGTATATCAGAAAAATGTGGTCATCAATAAGCGGGAACGATGCAGGATTTAGTACTAGTACTACACTGGCAGCGCCCTGGGGGAAGCTCGTCACAAACGCTCTGGCTAATTTAGTCTTTTTTGTTTATCTTAACTTTTATCAGTTTAAACATGAATGACTTGAATATTCTCTGTGCTAGTGTGGATGCTGTGCTGCTTACGGGATTCCTGAATTCTGTCCGTTTCCGACAGACGGTACACTCACCAGCCACGTTATTACTCATACAGCGGTGAGTGCATCTACACTTGCCTGATTTCACGGCTCCTGCTAATGTGGAGGAAAAAAAGCCTTTTCTCTCATTAGATGGTAAATCTTTTCTATTAACTGAGTTGTCTGTTGCTGATTCTATTTTCAAAAAAATTAGCTTTGACTAAACGCTGAGCAGTGATGTTATAGCTCATAGCGTACTACGCAGCTCTCCTTGATTTTTATGTGCACTTAAGCCTCAATTTAATGAGTGTGAGAAATCAGTGGGAGATGGATGGTGACTAGGAAATAGATCCTCCGTCGTTTGATCGTAACGTCACGCATTGTATGGATGACTGCCGTGATTATTTCTGCTTCCTGCAACCTGTTCTGGCCCACCTGGCTGCAGCGCATGACTTCTTAAAGAGCTTGAAAAGCTGAGGGGGTATTGGTGGAAGAGCGAAGCAACAGCAACACAAAAATAGAAGAGAGAGTAGAGGAAGAGATAGAGGAGGAGTAGGAGGAGGGGGGAGCGGGATGAGATGAAAGAAACAGCTGTACACAAATGACAAGCTTCCATACCCCACCAACAGCAACGCCACCACTTTCCATTCTCCCCTCTTCCCCTCCACCTGCGGTGACTTTGCCCTGTGCGGTCATCGAACAGCTTCAAAGAGCCAGGCAGGCGAGGCGAGGAGAACAGGCCGAATCCTCAAAGGGACAGCCTCCGTCTCCTCCTCTGCTAACACCACGGCCTCTGACACACAAACATGCAGCACACACTCCTCGGATCCCTCACCGCCACCAGCATCACCGTCATCGCATATAAACGGCCAGGAGAAGGACTGGGAAAGGAGCAGGAGGGAAGACGGTGACTTCATCACACCTACATACCTAATAGTTTTTACATGAAAATTTTGCAAACAAAAAGTGGAACAATCGGTACAACAGCTGGATCCGGCCACCCGCTGAGTTACCTGGTGACGACGCAAACCACATGTTTGAGCAGATTTACTCAACAGACACAGTCCATGTGCTGGGTTTGTGTCAAACATTTTCACTCCTTGCAGTTCTAGTTTGACTTCTGCCTACACTTGAAAGACATATTTTTGGACTTTGTTGTTACTTAAGCAGTCCTATATTAACCTGTTTTGACCAACTTTGTGTGAGACGGCCACATCCATAACACAGAGTAGATTTACTGGCCTCGGTGACTCCTCATGCCACTGCCTTTGAGCTCTTTGTCCCTGAATAGAGTTGAAGAAATTGTATTCAGATGCAGAAAATTTAAAAAACGGAAAAGTGCCAATAAGGATTCTCCTTTGTAAACATTGGACCTGTTTAGTGATTTTACACATTTTTCATTTAACGTGTAATAAAATTCTTTATCTCAGAAAAGAATTTAATGGTGATCTAAAATGATGTAAAAATGATTTATTTTTCTGTCCAAATGAATCAAATTAAATGCTCAGTTTCTCACAACGTCAGTACTGTTTTAGATCTAAAAACACTTTGGTAAGTACATGTGCGCAGCTTCGAACAATGGTCCTGTCTTTGGTCTGTCCAACCCTGACAGTTCACTCGCATCAGACCCAAACCCAGGACATTTGGTTGTGTCACTCAGTCCAGCTGCACTACATTTCAGGGAAGCTTTAGTATGAGAATGACGATAATGTTTTGTCCAAAAAGTTACAATAAAAGAAAACTGATGTTTAAAGTGGACACGATTAGGTTTGGACATTCTTGTTGCCAACAGTCTCACAAATGTAGTGCTGCTGTGTTGTGCTGGGAGCTGGCAAAGGTGAATGTGTGACTGACCAAAAAGGCACTGATGAGTAACAAATGCCAATTTGGCTTTCAAACAAATCAACGTGAATGAACCTCCACGCCTTCCCCTCCACCATGCCCACTACCTTGATCAGGAATGACAGTGCTTGGCTGCAGGCCAGGGCCTCTTCAGTGCAAACCAGTGATGGATACGGACATGCATTTCCAAAGAAAAGGATAATCAATGAAACGTTGCTTCTACTGTTTTTTAGATTTATGTCAAGCCATAATATCAGAATCTCATCCTCCTTTTTCCGCAACACCACCTGAACCTCCTCAACCTGACTGATTGAGGAGAAGGAAGTATTTTGATATAAGAATGTCATCATCGAGAAGACAAGCTGTCTGGATCAGCTCATACCACTACCCTCTTACACTCACGTGCACACACACACACTGGGGACATGCATGCACACACATGAACACAGACTTCTAGCTCCATCCCACCATTTACTGGCCTGGGCTGGTAAATAAGGCTCTGTGTGTGAGAATCTCATTACCACAACACAAAGCAGAATTTCCTCTGAGGATTGGTGTGTGCATGTGTTTGTGAAAGAGTGAGACAGTGCTTGTGTATGCAAAAGTCAAATAGAGTAAACGCGTATGCACACGTGTACGTGTACATGTGTATATACATACATACATATATATATATATATATATATATATATATATATGTGTGTGTGTGTGTGCGTGTGCGTGTGCGTGTGCGTGTGCGCATGTGCGTGTGTGTGCGTGTGCGTGTGCGTGTGTGTGTTAGGGAAGCGGTAAGCTCAATCAGCAGCAGGCTGATAGAGAGGGAGAGTGAGGCAGCTGGGGCCTCCTGCCCAGGCCTTCAATTTCCCTCCCAGTCCAGCCACTGGAGTGTGTAATTACTATGGGGCCGGCCTGGGGGCTGGCATGGAAGTGCAAACACACACACAGACACACACACACACACAGTGTCCCTCAGTACCCACCCTACCGCAACCGCCCCCCAAGTCACACACCTCCCACTAATAGCCCCCCCACACACACATACCCATTAAGAAAGGCGACAGCCCTCCCTCCCCTGGCCTGTAGTTCATCCTGATGCCCCATGTTGCCCTGAGGTGGTTGAGCATCTATGATCCGCAACTGAGAGCACACTGTGAAATCCCTCTCAGCCCTAACTTCACAGACATGCTGGAAAGTATCCACTCCTCCACCATGACACAAAGTATAGATTTCAAATCTAGACTATATTTCTCCTTGTGATTTTGGTCGGTTGCGTTTGCAGCAGCCTTTAAGAGTAGATGATTTAAAAAAAAAAGAAGAATAAATTGTGAGGATTTCTCTCTAAAAGTCAAAGCTGTTGCTGGCTTTAACATGTATTTTTAGACTGATGCGGAGAATCTCAACAAGAATTTTCAAATAAAAATAAAAGCAAACCGTTCCAGTTCCAAATCTGTTGCTGATGGGTATCTTACTGTAACAGTCAAATCAATATTATTACAGTCAGACTTTACTGTAGCATTAGTGGTTATCATCATGGTGGGCAACAGCTCGTATTAATATTAGAAATTAATAACATGACTATTAGTAAATGACTTAGTGTAGATTTTTTGCACCTTCTAGTAGTTTTTCCGTAACTACTATGGAACCAGGTTTGTGCATGAACCCGCTCCAGCATAAATGTCTGTTGAGTTTGTTAAAGGGGCAGAAAACTGTGGTGGTAATCCTTGTGCCTGCGTAGGCTTTCTCCAGGCACTCTGGCGTCCTGCTACAGTCCCAAAACATGCACATTTGGTTAGTTGGGAACTCTAAACTCTGCATCATTTGATGGACAGTTGACCTGTCCGGGGTGCCTTGCTTCCTGCCAGATAACACAAGCTGCATGGGCAGACGCATACATTAAAACAAAAACAACTAAATATAAAATAATAAAGTTTTTTGTTCTTTAAGTTTGCAAGGGTTTTTTTTTTCACTACTACAACCTGGGTGCACCTGGGTCACTGGCTTTTTTTTTTTTTTTTTTTAGGTAAATTTGTTTATACAGAAATCTCAGAAACTAACCTTCTCAAACTGACCTAAATCTCTGGTGATGCTGAAGAAGACTAAAAACCTGAGCATGTTCCTGCCTGCTGAAGACAATGAAATGATCAAAATCTGAATTAGATGTTGTTGTAAGGATATCTACAGAGATTTACAAACATGGTATAAAACATATTGCCACTAATTTTTACATAAACATAAATGGGAACTAAAAAACTTCAGTAGAAGAGCAAATGGCCAGTTGAGCAGAGGTGAAAGGTCTGTCTGGTATTAATGTGCACCGACAGTTCTTACATCTTGATAATTATTTTCATCCAGTCCGATCACCTAATCTTGTTCTAATTGCTGTTGTAAAGTCACTGTCTCCAAATCGCTGGCTTCAAAAACCTCAGAACAACATGCAGATTTGAGGGAACCTCCTTGATATAAACACATTTTAATGGGACACACTCTTACAGTGTGTGCTTGACGGTATCTGACGGAGACGCTGTGTGGCTTCATGTTTTAAAGCTCTTACTCCTTGTATGCATCCTGAGTTGGTGTGTGCGCATTCTGTCGCCCTTGTCCTCCTTGGCACAGCGGGAACACGCATACGCACTTACCGGTGGGCCCTGGGACAGGCAGACAATTAAACAGGTCAGCGTGGGGTAACCTCGGCCAGCCTGTGGACGGCGGTAGACACGCAGCTGGAGATAGCAGGACAGGCGAGAACAGCAACACCTCTGACGGACATGCTCTCTGTTTCACAGGCAGGCACTGAGGGATACACACACAGAACACACACAGTTGTACACATATGACTGCAGCTGGCCGGCAGGAGGGATATGATTAAGAAGTTAGAGAGTTAAGGAAAAGGGGCACTTTATGACACTGACTTCAAATCTGAACCTTTGAAATGAGACAAAACAGAGTTTTGCATGCTCTGGACCAAACATTTTGCAAAACATAAATCAAGAAATACACAGAAGAGTTTCAAAGAGTAAACATTTTTTGTTCATACACCACCTTTTCTCCAGATTTAATGTTTGCTCATTTCTTTGTGACAGACAGACCTCAAATGGTTGCTTCCTAATTGAGCACATCGGCTTCACAGTAATCCCAAAGGATGTACAGTCAAAATAATTGAAAATAGATATAATCATTCCCACCATTATGACCTTTCTTTTGTTCTCTAACCTCTCCTCTTGAATGTAATTTTACATCTTTTGCCTTTATCATCCCGCTTCACTGACTGTGTTTTTCTGCCACAGAGATGTGACAACAATTAAGAAAACAGGACCTCGCAGAGTCTGAACAAAGTTCAGCTGTCGTTCTTCCATGATAAAAAGCAGATTAAAAGCTTTCTGTGTGTTTGTGTGGTAACTGATTGCCAAAGCAATGCTATTCTTGTTTGGTATTGCAGCCGAGGCGGAATTACCTCGATTTTGTACAAAATAGTCAATTAAATTAACTGTGAAAGGCTATTTATTTTAACCTGAGGATACATTTTTTTCTGTCTTTTTCTCTTCCCTCGTAGATGTTGTTGGGGGATGGGGGTTGCAGAAGAGGAGAAACTGACTGGAGAACAAAGATGGTGAATTGAGGGGACGTTTCAGAGCTGGGCTCATACTGCCATCCGGTGGATGAAGCCAAACACTGCAAGTCACGTCTGACTGGAGAAGTGTGTTTATTTGAGGGGGACGGCAGCCACGCTGGTTTTGTTGTCTCTCACTTACTGTCACACCTTTTTGCAAATTCTGAGCCCACACTGTGATGTGGTCATTAAAACCCCATTTACTTCAAGTATAGGAATGAAATAATAGGATGATGCTTAATTGTCCAGCCATCCATCTGTGGTGTATGCCTGTTTATACCTGTTCAGGGTTGTATGGATCGGCCGGAGCCTGTCCCAGCTCTTTTCAGGGGAAGGTAATTAAAAATGAATACCTAAAAACCATGACTACAGTAAATAATAATAATAATGACAATAATAATAATACATTTTTTTAATAGACGCCTTTCTAGCGCTCAAGGACACTGTACATAAGAAAGAAACAAACAATAAAATCAAATACAACAGACTGACGTACAATGTTATAAATTTAACCATAATATACAAGAAATGTTTGATAAATGTACCAGTTAAGGTGTATAAATAACTCACAGTTTACACTACCGATTCTCAGTTGACAAGGCAAAAAATAAAAAAATAAATCAATAACGTGGTGACAACATGGCAGAGACGTCCAAAAGAAATATATTAGTTTGTAAATTTCGAAGAGAAAGAAAGATAGAAAGTATAAAAAAAACGTGTCCGTGGGGCTGAATTTATAAATTCTATTCATAAATTAAATTGTGTTATTATTTCACTAACTGCTGTGAGACTGTAACATAACAGGTTTTACATTTGCTGAAAGCCAGAAAATGAAACCCTTTCCAGATCAGTGACAAGCTGCACGCAGAATTGTTTGTCTTTTCATTTACATAAATGTAGTTAATAATAGGTGTGTTTATTTTTCTAAGCATTGTGAACTAAAATGTTTTGGATATAAATAAAAGTGACATGGTTGCTTTCATACTGAAATCCATCAGAGAGAAGCACAAGAAAACACAAGCGTGGCACATCTGGGATCTACTGAGATGGAGTTGAGTGCAGCCTGATGGCTGTTAATCAGTGTTTGTGATTATTGATTAAATCCTAATCAGTTTGTTTCCTACTAACAAAATCTGTGGTCTACACCTTTGAACTACATCGTAGTCTAGAACTGTAACATACGTAAACAATTATGCAAATCCTTGTCTTCATTTACTGTCTATGTCACTGTCCGAATAATTTAAAATATTTATAAAATTATGCTGCCTATGGCACACAAAAGTGGGTTGTACTTGATCAATAATAAACACCGAATGAGGACGTTTTTTTGGCTGTGACATGCCAAACACCTCACTGCAACCTGCCCATGCCCACAAGGTGATCACACAGCACATGATGATGATGAGCAGGCCCGAAAGGTGCAAAGATGTCAAAATGACCACTGAAAGGGGTTCTGTGATGACAGATATGGGGGTTCACTTATTTATTTCGCTTTTGCAATGCAATAACACCAAGCGCTCTCAACAACAGCAAACTGAAAAAAGCTGCCCATCATATCCACCTCCTGCCTCCTTAAAATAGCAATACATCGTTCACATAGTTGTGCTTTTTCAAATAAGACATCCACATACACACCGCATGGTCTTATCAGGTGTAAATGGAGTATGCAAGAATATACAATACAATAATGTGTGTCAGCACAGCTCAGCAAGTGGGAGATTTATCTTCAAACAGATGCATCTGAACATCAACTGACATCCAAATGAAAACAAATAGACAAAGAAACAAAATGCAATAGCAGAAACATAAGGAATCCCACCCACGCATGCGTACACTGTGGGCTAGTTAAATGAGGCATGTGATACACTGTAGTGGAATGTGTATGACAGTAAGACAGAGAGAATAATTGTGACTGCGAGATAGAGCAAATGATGTGCTGGAGGGGAAGTAAACAATGCCAGTTCCTGTGATAGACTGCAGAACACTTTCCGACTCATTGACTTTGAATAATTTTTCACATCAAATGAAAAGTAATTACATCACAACAACTCATGGTGGATGGTTTCGTCTCTGTGACTTTGTGTGTCTGTATATGTGTGTACAGCAGGAGTGCTAATATTGGTCAGTGATTTACTTGAGCTATTCGCGATGTCAAGGAAAAGATGATAGTGGACTCGCTGTGGTGTAGGTAATGTACTGAGTGCTAAACTCTGCTTACGGTACAGGCGCATTCACCCATGAGCTACACAAACCAGTGCTTAAAGTAGTACTCCAGCCTGTCACTGGGAGCCCTAATTACATGTGTGTATACGGGCTTCTTCTTCACCCCAAACTTGGTGAAATCAGAAAGGAGAGTTTGTAAATCTATTCAGTCACATTCTTTACAAACTGGGTTGTTCTTGGTGATGTTAATGTGAAGGATAAGAGAGTGGTTCTCTTTCCACACAGGTCACAGGTTGTTGGTGAAGGACGTGCAGGCCATCTCGGGCACACGTTTCATCAATATGAAATTTCAGGTACTGTTCTTGATTGGTTTAACTTACCTCAGAGTTTTATAAGCACTGATCAATGTTCATGTAAAAGCTCTAAAATGAGCAATGGAGTGCCACAAGGTTTAGTTTGGGTCCTCCATTCCTTAATGTAGAAATATACTGTCACTTGGTGATGTCATCAGGAGACCAGTACAAACCTGTGAGAGCTGCCATCAAACCCACAAGAGGTTACCAAACTAAAATTGAAGTTGGGAACAAATGTCGACTAAGACTAGAAAGAAAGCTCATATTACACCACATTTAAAGTATCTGCATTGGCTACATGTCTATTTTAAAGTGGATTTTAAGATTCTTATATTGGTTTATAAAAATCCTAGTTGTCTTGGCTTAGTTGTATTCTTCATATTACCTTCCATCTTCTGAACCCCCATAAGCCTTCTAATTTTGCCCAAAGTAAGAACATGCGTGGAACAGCCTTCCTGAAGATCTGAGGGTGGAAGAAGTTGTTGGTGAATTTGAAAACAAACTAAGGATCAAAGTTTGGCCTCACTTTTAAATTATTCTAAGTTGTTTTTCTATTTCATTGTTTTTTTTTTTATTTTGTTAACTTCTTCTCATGGGTTTAATTCACCGTGAATTCATACATCAGAAATGAAGTCAGTGGGTATGACGTAATTCAAAAAGAATTTATGAACACTTAAACTTGTAATTTACTGACACAGGTGCAGCTACTTCCTCGTTACAACACAGCTCATAAATGTTTGAACCTGATTTCAGTTCAGGTAAAAAGACTTAAAGGAGACATATTATGGCATTTATTTTAAAGTTGACAATTTAATGAAGTACTAATTAAATGTCTATGACATGTTTCGGTTGGATGCACGGATGCAGTGCTGCATCTTCATATCTTCGTTCAGTACTGTTGGTTTTAGTGGTGGTGAGGAGGGTGGTGAGGAGGGTGGTGTGGAGTCAGACACCTGACCCCACACCACCCTCCTCTTCCATTGTGTGAGCCTTTTTTTTTTTTTTAAATGGTTGTTACAGCTTTGTGTTACACATTGAATAGGCACATCAATCAAATGCATCAAAATTACACAGTGTTTGAAGATAAAGATGGGGAAGCTGATGGGAAAGTAGATGGGAAATCTGAAGTGCATTTTCTGTACAAGAACAGAAATGAGCTTTGAACCAACAGGGGAAACTGGGACTGGTAGGGTCACGGGTAGGTTGAAACACCGTTATTATCCAGGCTGCTAAAGAGCACTTCCAAAAACCTTTAACACTTAAAGAACTTTCCTCTTCACCAAATCAGCCCATACGTTTTATAATAAAAGTTTTTTGTTGTGTTTTATTTTGGAAACATCATACACAATGAAACAACCAACATTCAACCTTATTGTTAGAGTGCGATGTCTGTCACTGCGACAATCTTTGTATGAACGTGTTTACGTCATTACATGCAGTTGAAAATAAAAGAGAGTGGTCCCTCCTTGCAGTATGAAGACGAAGCAAGTGAGCGGAGCTGCACTTCAAGTTCAGAGCAACATGTCTTCTGTGTCCATTCTTTAAGAACTGAGAAGCGAGTTGGGTTGTGCACCAGAGATGTCTTTAACGGCTGTGGCGCCGGGAGAGAGTTCCCGGGCAGCGAGAGAGACAACCGCTGCTAGAGAGTCAACACTTATAGAGCACACAAAAGCAATACAATCTGGGCCAAAAATAAAGAGATGAACACATCACAAACGTAGCAGAGTCTTTGTACAAGGTATAGTTACAAATACTATCCTCTCTGCAACAGAGGATACAGTAGAGGTAGATGGCCCAACACTAGGGCCAGCCTGTTGCAGTTGCAACCACTCATCGTCAGCCTTTAACTGTGCAACCAAATCTCGGAGTTGCTGTAATTCTTCTGCCATGACAGCCGATTCACTTCATTACAGAAAACGACAACAAAAAAACCAAACCAGCAGTAGATCAAATGACCTCACCCAACTGTTAGGGATCCACTGCTGTTCCGTCTCCAAAATCTCCAATCTGCATACAAAATGTAACATTAGTTAAAAAAAATTCAAAATAAAAAAAAACTGGAAAAAATAGAAGAAAAAAAGTCAGGCTTTATGAGATAGACACATCTCTAACAACATTAGACTAGTTTTAGACATACTTGATTACTCCCACTTGGTACCTGACCATAGTTGTGTTCTCTTCCTGGATTTTTATTTATCTTTCATTCTTCGGAAAAAAATTGGTTTGGGGAACCTTTTTGTAAACTGTCAAAACCTTATTCTCTAATGGTAATAGATCTGTTAAAATGCCAAATGGCTCCACCACTAGATTTGACCTTAAATGCGGTGTTCGCCAAGAATGTCCCATCTCACCATATTTATTTCTACTTTGTTCAAAAATTCTTACAACTCATATCTCCTTGTAGTGCTGTACAAGGAATCACAATAGCTAATAAAGAGCTTATCATTAGCCAATTGGCTGATGTCACTACAATTTTTTAAGGAAGGCAAACCAGATCCCTCTTGATTTAGGTTTGATTTATGTCTTTTACAAGGCTTTTGGTTTATGCTTAAACTTTAAAAAATGTTAGAAATTAAAGACCGCTTAGCAAATAATTTCAGTAATATCCCATGAAAACATGAAGTCACATACTTAGGACTTGTAATGTCCAAGAACCAAAAAGTTAAGGTGCTCCTCTAATTTTACTCCAATTATACAGAAATCCCCAAAATAAACTAAACCAATGGCTGCAGAGGGATTTATCCCTAAAAGGTAGTGTGCTGATTAGAAAAACTGAAGGGATATCCCGATTAACGTATGCTGCTCTTCTTTCATTTAGATAATAAAATCAATAAAAATATTCACCATATGTTTCTTAATTTTATGTGGAAAAACCATATACACTACATTAGAAAATCTGATATGATGTAACTATGAATGATGAAACTATGAATGATGTAACTATGTGGGCTTAATTTTTTTGGGATTTCTCTACCCTAAATAGCACATTTAAAGTGAATTGGGGTAAACATTTTCTTGAGAATCCGACTTCTATCTGGGACCTTATACCATATCATGTTTTCTTGCACTTTGGTGGCTTCAACTTAATTTTAAACTGTAATTACAATGTTAAGAAACTTCCTGTAAAACTTTCATCCTTCTATAAGCAGGTCCTTATAGCATGGACCCGCATCTATAAACACAACATCTCTCCACACAAATACCTTATCTGAAACACAGAGATCTTTTAGTTAAAACCAGCTCACTCTTCCTTGAGACTTGCGTTTAAAGTAGGATCCTACTGGTGGCTCAGCTGATTAATAAAAAGGACAATTACTCAGCTACAATGAAATCCACTTACTATATAATTTTCCAGTTAGTCTCCAGGAATTCTCAATGGTGGTTGATGTTATACCCTCAGACACCTTAATGTTGTTTAAACACACTAATAATTCTCTATAAATACTGATCCAACTGAATCATCAGTAGGGAAAATCTGCTTTTCATGGTAACAGCAATAAGAAAATGTGCAATTTATTCCAAGAAATTATTATATATAAAAGTAACTAACAGTGTGACTTAACGCTCATGTTAGCGACTCCTATTCAATTCATATTTGCAACATGAACGCCATTGTGTTTCTGGAGCTGGATTTATTCACAATGTAACCGGTTATTATACATACCCGGTACACTCTAAATCAGGGGTGGGCAAACTACGGCCCGCGGGCCACATCCGGCCCGTTTGTCTTTTTAATCCGGCCCGCCAAAGATTGGTACAGAATTATGGTTTGATGTGAATTATTGCATTTATTGCATTTATTTCATTTTGAGTTGTAATGACAGGCATTTCAACACCAGGGGGCGCAGTAGGCGCAGTGTCTTGATTTTGCGGAGCCTGAGCCATTTCCAGTTATCGCTCTTCTTCTACTGGTCAGATCAGAACCCATCTGCAGCAATGTTGAAGAAAAGAAAAGTTGACAGTGAGTGCCGGGTGTTTAAGAAAGAATGGACGCCTAAATACTTTTTTACTGAAGTCCGGTCCAAGGCTGTATGTCTTATTTGCAAAGAAACCGTTGCGGTTTTAAAAGAATACAACATCAGCCGTCACTTTTCCACCAAGCATGCTAATTACGCTAGCAACCTTTCACCACAAGAACGTGCGGCTACCGCCGACAGGTTGGTAGCTGGCTTGCAGGCTCAGCAAAACACCTTCATTCGAGCAACTTCCATCCAAGAAGCAAGCACGAAGGCAAGTTATTTACTGGCATTCAAACTAGCAAAGGCCAGCAAGCCTTTCTCCGAAGGGGAGTTTCTTAAAGAGTGTATGGTAGAGACAGCAAGTATTTTATGTCCTGAAAGCAAGAACAAATTTGAAAAAGTTACCTTATCACGCAGGACAGTGACTCGCCGTGTTGAAGTAATTGACGAACACTTAACTAGCAAGCTAGACAAAAAAGCGGAGTCATTTACATTATATTCTTTGGCACTGGACGAAAGCAATGATATAAAGGACACCGCTCAGCTTTTAATTTTTATCAGAGGGATTAATGAGAATTTCGAGATAACGGAGGAGTTTTTAGCAATGGAATCCCTGACAGGAAAACACGTGGGGAGGATTTATTTAACAGCGTGGCAGCGGTCATACAGAAACACAAGTTACCTTGGAGTACGCTCGCCAACGTTACCACAGATGGATCACCAAATCTGACGGGAAAAAACGTTGGGATGCTCAAGAGAATTCAGGACGGGGTGAAAGAGGACAACCCTGAGCAGGAGGTAATTTTCCTACACTGCATAATTCACCAAGAAGCACTGTGTAAATCCGTGTTGCACCTTGACCACGTAGTGAAGCCCGTTGTGAAACTCGTTAACTTTATTCGAGCAAGGGGACTTCACCATCGTCAGTTTATTCATTTTCTTGAAGAAACTGATGCTGATCACACGGACTTACTTTACCATTCTAATGTCCGCTGGTTAAGTTTGGGAAAAGTATGCCAACGTGTGTGGGAGCTCAAACAGGAGATTATTGCATTTTTGGAGCCACTTGAGAATACTGACAATTTTCCTGAGCTGAATGACACAGATTGGCTTTGTGATTTAGCTTTTACTGTGGACATACTGACACACATGAACGAGCTGAATGTGAAGCTACAAGGGAAAAACCAGTTTGTTCATGAAATGCAAGCAAACGTCAGAGCCTTCAAAACCAAGCTGGTTTTATTTTCGAAGCAAATGTCAGACAAGTCATTTGCTCATTTCCCCACACTGGCTACATTAAAAGAGGCCCCACAGCATGTGAAGAAATATGGGAAATCACTGGATGACCTGCATGAGGAATTCTGCCGTCGGTTTTGTGATTTTGGAAAAATTGACAGGGCACTTCAGCTGGTGTCATGTCCCTTCTCACACGACCCAGAAACGGTGCCACCGGAGTTGCAGTTGGAACTGATTGATCTCCAATGTGACATGGTGTTGAAGGACAAGTTCACCTCCCTGAAACTGGATGAGTTTTATGCTTCATTAAGTGCAGCCAACTTTCCAAACATCCAGAAGATGGCACAGAGGATGCTGGTGTTGTTTGGCTCTACATATGTGTGTGAACAGACTTTTAGTGTGATGAACACCAACAAAGCACCCCACAGATCCCAGATGAGTGATGAACACCTCAGATCTGTTCTGAGAATTGCCACAACAGAATTACCACCAGACTTCGATGCACTGGCTAAAATCGGTGATCAACAACACTGTTCTCATTAAAAGGTATGTTAATACTTCAATACTTTTTCCTGTTTATGTTGGATATGTACTGTTAACAAATGCAATTTTTTTATATGTATTGTATCTTGTACTGACCTGGTGTTGTGCTCTGGAGGCGTGTCCCACTCCCTCATCAAGCATCACACCTGCTCCTGATCATCGCCACCTGTTGTCCGTCACCACCACAGCTTTAAAGCAGCGTCAGACCATGGGCCAGCGCCAGATTGTTATACTGCCTGTGGTATTCCTCTCCGGCTCCCGCTCCCTACCAGCTTGGTTCCGTCCATGCCTGTTAGTAATCTTTGTCTCCTCTTTCCTCCAGTCATCCTGCCTGCCTGCTCCGTCATCTTGCCTGCCCGCCTGCCCGCCTGCTCCTACATCACCACGCTCCACAATTCACTTGGATCCAATAAAATATAACTTCTCCAGCCTTACCACGTGTCTGCTCTTGGGTTCCACCTGCTTCCTCCGCCGTAACACCTGGCCCGTCTGTCAAATTTTATAAGTCAATGTGGCCCCAAAGCCAAAAAGTTTGCCCACCCCTGCTCTAAATGAATGTTGTATTTTCCTGCTGTATTAGATGAGCAGTTGTATTATAACTACCAGGACAAGCTCTTCTTGGTGGTGTTTCAAGCACAGGTTTGTGATGTGAAGTAGTTGCCATGACAATCTCGGCAGTGGGGATTATCCTGGCAGATGCTGTACAATAATGTCAGCATTCTGTCACTGGAAAAACTTACGGGAGGATGTCAAGAAATGTGTGAGATTTTTTGACTTTTTGAGTTTTCTGTTCTTCTGAAGGAAACGTTGCTATGCTCATTGAAACTGCCCATTAGATCTCACAAGTACTATATATACTTGTGATGAAATGAACAAAAATTAATTTAATACCCTGTTTACCCTGGTGGCAGTTTACCAGCCTCCTTCTGGTGCTTATCTGGAGTTTCTGTCTGAGTTCTCAGGTTTCTTATCTGTTTGAATGAGCCCAGATTGGGTTTTGTGATCATTGGCGTCCGTATCATCCGCATGCTCCCTCACACAGACCTGTGGCTCCTGTCAGCTGTTTTGCAGATATTGCAGAACTTTTTCTTTCCTCGGCCACAAGAACTCCTGCTGTTTTTAGTTTTTAGTCTGTCCTCCAACGCCCTCTTTCTTTCACCTCTTTTTATAACGACAGGTAAAATTACCGGGATTATTACTGAAATTACAGACACTCAGTAGCTGTTGCTTCTTACAATAGTTGTCATAAACTGTAGGTTAACAATATTGTGGATTGAACACACTAAACAAAGAAAAGATGAACCCAAAAGTAGAATAAACATGAGCAAATTAAAGTTGGAAAAACAACTAAGTGACCTTTGGAGAAGATGTGTTGGATACCTGGTATCCAGCTCACAGGAAACCAGTTTGATCATGTAAATTGTTCTGTTGTAAAGATCCAGCAGATCTGGATCCAAATGACACCGTAACATTACAGTGACTAAACGATGCTCAGTGACTGATCTGCATTCATTTTTATGTGTTTTATCAGACTAAACACTTTCAACGACACAGTTTTCCCTGAACCATGAAGTCACTTTTGTAGAACAATAAAATGATCTTTGTGGTTAATTCTGGCCTACTTTCATACTCGCCATGTTTATCCTTTTTCTAGACACAAATCAGACAAAAGCTTTTAGTTAAAGAATTGAATCATTCCTGCACAAATCTGCCTGGACTTCATCAGGTTGATAAGTTTGCACACATGCATGTATTTATTCTTATTCACCAACGTCACTCAGTGTGTTTTTAAACACAGTTAAACATTTGCATGTTGCTCTTTGCACTTCTCCTGCTTTTTCTTACATGTTGCAGCTGCAGCTTTGTCACCAAATGCCACCTGTCAGAGCATCAGAAGACCCTCTGAAGGTGAAGTTCACCTGCTCACTTTCTTGTCTGTTGATTTAGTGCAACACAAATGATAGACCTGGTACCCGCCCTCAACCAGTGTAGAATAAACAGAACATTTAAGTCTATTTGTATATAATGTTGTAACATTTGAGATTTTAAATAATCAAACATATCAACATGGATCTGCTGAGCCGAACCGTAGAAAAGTTGTTGGGCACAAAATGAAAGAAAGAGTCTCAGGTTGTAATCAAAGATTTGTATTATTTATTGATTTTATGAAAAAGAGAGAGAAGATCTGGTGGAGACCAGAATCTGTCTGATGGAGAGACGATCTTGTGGAGAGACGATCTGGCGGAGAGACGATCTGGCGGAGAGACGATCTGGCGGAGAGACGATCTGGCGGAGAGACGATGTGGTGCAGACCAGAGTTAGGTGGAGACCAGAATCAGGTGGAGACCAGAGTCAGGTGCAAACCAGAGTCAGATGGAGACCAGAGTCAGGTGGAGAGAAGATGTGGTGGAGGTTCAACATGCCTTTTATTGAACTTTCCAAATATTTACACATATACATTCCAGTTACCCAGTGTCCCACCACCAAAGTGCTAAAAACGAAAGCAAAGATCATCACCCTCCTCCTCTAAATGACATAAAACAACCCCCACCGCCCAGGTATGTTCGAAAGCATCCAAATTGTCTACCAATTTGTGATAGGAGTGCTCCACTCAAAGACGAGCCTTCACGAGGCCCTTGAAAGCTTCGAGTGGATCCATTCCTCCTGAGCCAGCCATACGATTCCTCCTCGTCAGCCAGATAGCTAATTTGGCTGAGCCGATCAGGAAGTTCACCAGAGTAATTAGCTGCTTCTGTTGTGCATCATACCTGGGCCCAAACACAAAGACACCCACCGAAAAAACCACCCCAAACCCGGTAAACTGAAACAGGCCACCCAGTCGTCGACACTGAACAAATAAGTGCGACACTGTTTCTACCTCTGAGCAAAACAAACACTCCTCCCCTACTCCAGGATCTAGGTGTGCCCTGTATCTGTTTCAGAGTCAGAGAGTCAGAGTCAAGTTTATTGTCAATTCTACTACATGTGAGATACATACAGAGAATCAAAATTACGTTACTCTCAAACCCTCGGTGCTACACAATAAATAAATTTTAAACACAAAGTTAAAAAGAGTCAAGAAACAAGTTATGACATGACATTTGTACAACAGTTTTTTGGTTCGATTAAAGTGACATGGTGCAAAGCAGGCGGTCCAGTTCTGCCAAAAGTGCCTGATGCAGATACTGAGATCAGAGTGAGTGAGGGGGGGCAAGGCTTCAGTATCTGCCATGTTTTCAACACTGATGTGTAAAACGGGGAGAGCCCAACTGGTTCCACTGTTCCGGGTCTCAAGAGGAACAGATGTCTGTCGTACCCCAGCTGTCCAACTTTCCTTAATAACAGACTCGCTGTGTCCAACCAGCCTGGTCCACATCCTTACAGAAATCTCTGTGCAGTCCGAAGTCTGAATGCCGCTATCCTGGCTCTCATATCAACCAGACCTTGTCCTCCTTCGTCGACAGGCAACCCGAGCCCTGCCGCCCTCATCCAGTGCCTTCCCTTCCAGAAAAAGTACACCAGTACTTTCTGTACTTCCTCCACCAAACCTCTTGGCGATGGCAGAACTGTTAATTTATGCCAGAGAGTCGAGGCAACCAGATTATTGACCACCAGCACCCTGCCACTATATGACAGCTGGGGAAGCAGCCAGTTCCATTTAGACAACTTAGCACACACCTTCTCCAGAGTACCTTCCCAATTTTTTGCAACAAAGCTCTCTGTGCCCAAAAACACACCCAGCACTTTGAGTCCCCCTGTCCCCCACCTTAGCCCCCCCGGAAGCTGGGGGATGTCCCGGTCCTTCCAACCTCCCGCTAGGATTGCCTCGCTCTTGCCCCAGTTTACTTTTGCTGAGGAGGCGGCCTCATACACAGATAGTGTCTCCGCTACCCGAGCCACGTCGTCCCCTGATGACATAAAAATGTTCACGTCATCCGCGTAAGCGGACACCACCAGGGACCGACCCGACCCAGGAAGCGAAAGACCTTCTAACCGTGCCCTCAACCTGCATAGCTGGGGCTCAATGGCCAGGCTGAAGAGTTGTGCCGACATCGGACAACCCTGCCTTATCCCCCGTCCCAAAGACACCGGCCAGCTCAGACCTGCCCGCATTTTTACCAAACATTTTGCCCCTTTATACAATAAACACACCCACGACAAAAACACCTCCCCAACACCAAACGCCCTCAGTACCTCAAACAAATACGAGTGATCCACCCTGTCAAATGCCTTTTCCTGATCCAGTGACAAAACACCACATTTCAAATCATACACCTTGCACACATCAAAAACATCCCTATCCAAACAAATGTTGTCCATCATTGATCTCTCTGGTATACAGTACGTCTGATCCAGGTGCACTAAATTGTCCACGTACAGTTTTAACCTGTTCGAAAGAGCTTTGGAAATGATCTTATGGCCAGTTCTTCAGTTCAGTCCTGTCTCCTTTCTTTGGTATTAAGGTAAGTACAGCTCGCTGACACGAAACGGGGAGAGTTCCGCCCCTGTAACTGTCCATCAGAAACTCGTGCATGTCCGGACCAATGACATCCCAAAGGCTGGTAAAAGTCTGTAGAAAGACCGTCAATACCTGGGGTCTTTCCGGGAGCCATCTGCCTGACCGCCACCGTCAGTTCATCCAGCGTGAGATCGCCGTCCAGCCGTTCCTTCTCTGCCGCGCTCAGTCTCGGAACTCCTGCTGCGTATTCCAACATCTTGGCCCCATCGGTGGTGAGACGCCCCCCTGGCAGCCTCAGGCACGGCATCAATTTTGTCTGCACTGCAGATTTTTCAAGTACGAAGTTGGCGCATCCATGTCTCTCACCCTAAGGAAGCGAGATCTAATTAACGCAGCCCAAACTGCTGTCTTTAAGGCAGCAGTGGAATGTGCAGTATATTGTTGGCACAATACCCGAGTCTGTGCCTTCCCTACCTCCCACCAGTGCCTGACGGACATGAAGGACTCTTTCCTGCTCTTCCAGATTCTCCAAAACGTTCTGAAAATATTACAGAAACGGATGTCTTGGAGGAGACTATTGTTGAAATGCCAGTAGGACTTGCTTTCCTCACACAAAGTGACCACCAAAGTGACTGTGACAAGGTGGTGGTCCGCGAACCCCACCGGACAAATCCCACTCAGCAAGACATTCGACAGCAAGGCCTTCGCAACATAAATGCAGTCAAGCCTTGCCGCCGACACCATACCATCCCTAATTCTCACCCATGTGTATTTTCTCACCCCTGGATTGTTTGTCATCCACGTGTCTACCAGGTCCCCTCGCTGTATTGCACCCCTAAGGCTCCGAGAAGCTGGGTGTGGCTCCTCCTGTGTCCTGTCCAGTGTAAAGTTCAGTGTGCAGTTAAAATCCCCCGCCAACACTAGTTTGTCGTGCTGCCAGTGCTGTAATTCTGTTTTTAATGTGTTGAAAAACCATCAGACTCATTGTTTGGAGCGTATACAATAACAAAACTAAATACTGTATTGTCAATTTTTGCTCTGACAATCACCAACCGCCCTGGAACCACCTCAGCCACAGACCATGATGTTAACTGCTAAGGATTTATTGAACAATATGGCTATCCCCGCACTAATATTGGTTCCGTGGCTGAGCACAAGTTTGCCTTTCCACCACAGCTTCCATTCCACCTAATCCGCCACAGTGGAATGTGTTTCCTGCAGAAAGAGTACATCCAGCTCTTTCTGGCCAGCCACTTCGTGGATCAAACTCCTCTTTCCACTGTTCCTTCCACCGTTCACATTCAGCGAACCAACCTTCAACCCCTGCATTTGGATGCATAACTAGAGGTACTAAGCTAAGGTACAGTATAGAAAACATCCTGAAGAAACCTTCCATACTTATCTCTTTTCACTAGTTTCTCTCTGTTGTCTGGCCCTTAAACCCGCCCTGCCAGAGGCGGTCTTCCTTAAAGCAGTTACATGTTTTTTTAGGCAGAATCGTTTTTTTTCGTCTAATATGTCGAACCCTACCTGTCTCTTCAGGACCTTAACCAATGTTATAAATTTTTCTGTGTCACTGAAGTAATCAGTTATTTTGACCGACCTTTTATAGGTCTCGTCCAAAAAATGATTAATTTCTCCCAATGAGTACAGCTCGCTGCTTCCCGCCCCGCTATCCGCCACTGACGCCGCATCCGACTCTGAATCGCAATCCATGTCGTCCACGGACACCTGTCCATGTCCTTCCCCCTCCTCACATACACTAATTCCAGCCTGTCCAGGGCAACCATCTACACCCTGGCTGCATGAGGGTTCTGGTGTGTCAGAGTTGTTGTTAGGCTCTGGACCAACAGTTTTCACTTTTTCATTCCCGGTTAGAACCGCAACCGATCCTTCCCCGCCACCTCCTCCGAACCACCGGCGACACCCTCCACGGAGCCAGAAAACCCTTCCGCTCCAACACCAGCCAGAACCACCGCTTCAGCAGGGGAGTCTCCCCCAACACCCCCTGAGCCACCCCCCGAGCCCTCAGCAGAGGAAACGCCAGGAAAAGCGACTGACGCTCCAGCCAATTTCTTGGCCGAGGGAGAAGAAGTCCCGGCAGCCTCCCCAGCAGAAGCCCCGACCGACACACCTGCCGCAGGGCTGGTAGTGAGCCCCTCCGAAGCCCCCCCCAGAGGAGTCCCTAGAGAGACCCCCACCAGACCCCACAGCTTGTTTATCACCTGCACCACCACCAGAATCCGCGGCGGCACCTGGGCCCGCCTCACCCCCGTGCTGCTTATGTGGACATGCAAACTTTTTATGACCCACATCCCCACACTCAAAACATTTTAACTGACCCGAGCTTGCATAAACCATATAGGGCCCTACACAGTGCTTCACCCGAAAAGAAACTTCTAACGTTTGTGTTGGTGAATCCAAAAACATAAACACCTGCCTACGCAGTGACAAAATGTGCTTAAGCTTCAGGTCCTTACACCCCAAACTAACTGTTCTGAACTTGCTCGCAAATTTGCCGAACTGGCTCAGCTCCTTCACCAGCTGTTCATTGGTGATGAACGGAGGGACGCCAGACACAGTGACGCATGGCGATGGTACCGATAATGGCGCCACCTGCATGTAAGCACCACCAATGAACACCCCGCTTCCTATTAAATCTGGTACCTGGTTCTCATCGGACACAAATACCACCACGGCCTCACGCATCCGCGAGGCAAATACGATGTTCCTGTGCCCGATTTGATCCCCGACCGCCAGTAGTACTTCCTCAATAGAGCCGCCATTTTCTGGTGGAACGATCCGCACCCCATGTCGGATTGACGGAGTCGGCACCGCGGCGGACGCCATCCCCTACAATCCTCCACCCGGATCGGCAAATACAGACAAACAAGCCCACTTACCTGACCATGCAGTGGAAAATCCCAACACCGTGAAAAAACAAGTCAAAAGAAACTCAGCGTCTCTCGCACGCTGTACCTCCGACCACCGCTCACTCTCACTCTCACACCACGCCCACCGGAAACAGAGGAGAGGAGAGGAGAGGTTTGGTTTGGTTTTAACGAGTCCTTTATTAAGCAGTGCAAAAACAATACAATCAAACCATCAACCCATCAAAAAGAAAACTAGAAACGAAACAAAAGATCATCATTCCCTCCACCAACATGGCATAAAGCCCCCCCCCACCGCCCATTTATTTACAAAAGTATCCAGATCTCCCACCAGTTTATAGTAAGAGTGGTCCACTCGAAGACGGGACTCCAGAAGACCCTTAAAAACTCCAAGCGGATCCACTCCACCAGAGCCCATCATGCGATTCTTCCTTGTCAGCCAAATTGAAAGCTTGGCTGAACCGCATAAGAAATTAAGAAGTGTGTGAACAGCCTTTTCTTTAACCGTGTATTTGGGACCAAAAATAAATAAATCAAAAGAAAACACCACACCGAGACAGTGAAACCACTCCCGCAAGAGGTGAAAAAGGCCCTCCAGACGTGGACACTGGACAAATAAATGCGCCATCGTCTCAATCTCTGAACAAAATAAACAACCCTCCCCCACACTAGGATCCAGGTGTGCTCTGTATCTGTTAGTAACTATACTCCCATGTACAATCCTCCACTTGAGGTCTGCTGTCCGCTTCTCAATGGGCAGCTTGTACAGGGACCGCCAACTGCCCTTCAGAGATGGGCCTGGGCCAAAAAACTCGGTCCACCCCGACTCTCGCAGGTTCATTTCGGAGCGTAGGTTCAGCACCTTCACGCAGACTTGGTACGTGGGCGTCTTCTTTATGGATTGGAACATGACTCATTGAAACTCCACGAAGGACAACAGGCATCCCTCCCGCCCCTGCCATTCCCCCACCGCTGTGGCGACTGACAAGTTGGGAAAGCCATAAATGCCGTCTTCCTCCCACTGATCAGGCAGAAACCTGTGATTTGCAAAAGCTCTCAACGGTTGTGACAGAGCCTTGCAGACCTCCTTCACCACTCTCTCAATCAGTCTGACGGAGGTGATGTTAAAAAGTTGTTTCAGTGCCTCCGGTGACGTTCCTGACATCTGCAGCAGGTGGCCGAGGTTCGTGCATCCGGCCTCCCTGAGCCGAACCCGCAGACTGGAGGATTCCAGCATCGAGGAGGGAAGGAATTTGTTGAAGAATAAAGGCTCCTCAAACAACCACGTGCCCAGAGTCTCATCGGGTACACGCGACGTCACAAGAACCTCCCACGCTTTCAGGACAGACGCATAGAACGGCGAGAGTCCAGTAAGGTCAACTTCTCCTGGTCATATGAGAAATAGCTGTTTATCGTAGCCCAGTCAGCCAACTCTCCTCAACAACAGTCTTGCCGTATCCATCCATCCTGGACCGCAACCGTAAAGCAGCCGCTGGGCAATCCGCAGCCTGAAGGACGCAATCTTGGGCCGAATATCGAAAAGACCTTGACCTCCTTCCACAACAGGCAGACAAAGTCCAGCCGCCCGAATCCAGTGTTGACCCGACCACAAAAAGTTTACAAGGACCCTCTGTATCTCCTCCATCACAATCCCTGGTGGTGATAGAGGAATAAATTTGTGCCAAAGAGTCGAGGCAACCAAGCTGTTGACAACCAAAGCTCTTCCCCTAAAAGAAAGCTGAGGGAGAAGCCAGTGCCATTTAGACAACTGAGCACACACCTTTTCCAGACTTCCCTTTCAATTTTTCTGTACAAAACCATCGGTACCCAAATACACACCCAAAACTTTAATTCCTCCCCTTCCCCACCGTAGCCCTCCTGGGAGGATAGGAATGTCCCGTTCTCCCCACCGTCCCACTAGTAGAGCCTCGCTCTTTTTCCCAGTTCACCCGTGCAGAGGAAGCAGCCTCATAAAGAGATAAAATCCTCGTCAGATAACACATATTAGACTTAGATGAAATCAAAACGTTCACATCGTCAGCATATGCGGACACCACAAAAGACCGACAAGAACCTGGCAGTGAAAACCCATCAAGCCAAGCCCTCAGCCTGCACAGCAAGGGTTCTATAGCGAGGCTGAAAAGCTGCCTTGATATAGGGCATCCCTGCCTGATCCCCCGCTGTACAGGAATCGGTCGACTTAATCCCGCCCTCACCTTTTCCAAACATTCAGCACCATTGTACAAAACCCCCAACCAAGACAAAAATATCTCTCCAACACCAAAAGCCCTCATTACAGAAAATAAATATGAATGATCTACTCGATCAAAAGCCTTCTCTTGATCCAAAGACAATACACCACAATTTAAATCATATGCATCACACAAATCAAATACATTCCTCATCAGAAAAATATTATCCATTATCGTCGAGTCGCGTATACAAAAAGACTGATCCAGATGCACAACGTGTCCAGACAGACTTTAAGTCTGTTTGAAAGTGCTCTGGAGAGGATTTTATAATCCGTGCAAAGTAAGGATACTGGCCTCCAGTTCTTTTACAGTACCAGATCCCCTTTCTTGGGCAGTAGATATAAAAATAGGAAGGAAATAGGAAGGAAATAGGAAGGAAATAGGAAGGAAATAGGAAGGAAATAGGAAGAGATCCCGTCCTGTGGCTGTCCAACAATACCTCGTGAACATCTGGGCCAAGAATGTTCCAGAAGTGTTTATAGAAATCTGTGGGGAGCCCATCGATTCCAGGTGCTCTCCCGAGAGCCAACTGTTCGAAAGCCTGAGTCAACTCGTCCAAGGTTAGCTCACAGTCCAGTGCAGCCGCCTCTGCCGAGCTAAGCCGAGGAAGACCGTCGAGGAGATCAGACCTGCTCTGTAAGCAACACGGCTGCTGCCCAAAGAGGTCAGAGTAGAACTCCACGGCATAGTTCAGCATCTCAGTCTGATCGGTAGTTAGGTTCCCTCCAGGCAGTCGTAAACAAGGCATCAGTTTTGTTTGAGCCACAGACTTCTCCAGGTTTAAAAAAAAAGATGTTGGAGTATCCATGTCGCTCAAATGGAGGAAACAAGCTCTAACCAGCGCTCCCTTCGCACGTTCGTGTAGGAAGGAGCTCAGTGCCGAATTCTTCTCCTGGAGTAGTCGGCCAGCATCGGGATCCGGACACCTCAGCAACCCCTCTTCAATAGTTTTAATAGACTTCTCCAGGTCACGAACGGTAGCTTTTAATGCAGCAGTTGAATGTGAGGTATATTGTTGACAGAAAACCCTAATCTAGGCTTTGCCAACTTCCGACCATTGTTTTATGGAACCAAAAGAATTCTTTCGGGCCCTCCATAGCTCCCAAAAGCACCGGAATGTCATGCAGAAAATGTTATCCTGGAGAAGTCTATTATTAAAGTGCCAATATGATTTAGCCTTCACCCCCGGTGAGACTACCAAAGTTGCAGTGGCGAGATGATGATCCGTGAATCCCACAGGGCTGATGTCACTGTAAGCAATACCTGATGCCAAATTCCTGGAGACATATATTCTTTTTTTTTTTTTTTTTTTTTTTTTTTTTGCCCTTGTTTGCACATATATTTATGGTTGATACCATGTTGGTATAACCGGAGTTGTATATATGCATTTTAATCTGGTAACCAAGGGTGTTTTGTGTGTGTGTGGGTGAGTGTGTGCAAGTGTGCTACCTTCACCAGCCTTCATAACTGTCAAACTATATTTTTATTGATCCCTGGAGAAATCAAACAAGATAAAAGTAAAGAAAGAGTCAGAAAGAGGGGTATAAATATTTTGTAGAGGAGGGCTAGAGTCACCGGGTGTGGAGAGTGGAGAGAAAGAAAGGAGGAGAGACGAGACAGTGGTGGTGCAATCTGGTTTCTGTGTTGTAATATGAGTCAAGAAGAGTTTATAATGTGTTGTTTAAGAGTAAAAAGTGGACACAAGACAATCAAGTGTTATAAGCAAAAAAGAAAACAGAGAAAAGGGAAAAGGGGGGAGGAGCTTTCTATTTACAATCACATGTCTAAGCGTTTAAGCGTTTGGGGGGAGTTGGAGGCAGTATTGAAAAGTCATATATATAATAGGCATAGAAGTATTTAAATACTCATACATGTCCACATATATCAAAATTAAGTCATAAACAGGAAAGATAGATAAATAATCCTTAGACATATACCCACACATATACACACACATACACACAAACACACACACACACACGCATATTTATACAATCAATGAAAGTAAACCGTGGATTAATTATTATTGGACATCTAACAGTTTTGATATGCATAGGTGTAAAATACATAAGCATATTTACATGATTATACATACATACAAATATACATTGATACATACATGTACACATGTGCCTAATTGAAAATACACACACATATATATATATATATATATACATACATACATACACACACACATACATATATATACATATATATACACACATACATACACACACACATACATATATATATATATACATACATACACGCACACATATACACACACATATATATATATATATATGTACATATACATATACATACACATACGCATATATACACACATACACACATACATACATACATAAGTAGCTATTCATATGATATACATACACATACCTTTAAATCATTGCATATAGTATATCCGTATATGCATACACTTTGCATGTTCATGTCACAATACATTTCCCCGTAATCATTCACTTACACTCATGCAACTCATATTCATACATACATACATACATCCATGTACATCATCCATATAAGTATATACACCCACTTGCATGCACATGGATGTATCCACATACACCTAAATAGATATATGCACATAGGGACACAAACCTGGATACACATGCACAAATACATACACATGTATACACACACACACACACACACACACACACACACACACACACACACACACACAGCTATTCATACATACATATAAAACACATACATTCATGCATATATACACAACCACACTCACATATATGACTACACACACACACGCACCCATGCACACACACACAGCTATTCATACATACATACGTATCACATACATTCACACACGCAGCACGGTGGCTTAGTGGTTTGGCACTGTTGCCTCACAGCAAGAAGGTTCCCGGTTCAATTCCCGGCCCGGTGGGTCTTTCTGTGTGGAGTTTGCATGTTCTCCCCGTGCTTGCGTGGGTTTCCACCGGGTACTCCGGCTTCCTCCCACAGTCCAAAAAAAAAACATGCAGGGTAGGTTAATTGATCTTTCTAAAATTCTCCCTAGGTGTGAATGTGAGTGTGATTGGTTGTTTGTCTGTCTTGTATGTGGCCCTGGATAGACTGGCGACCTGTCCAGGGTGTACCCCTGCCTTTCGCCTGATATGCGTCGGGATAGGCTCCGACAGACCCCCGTGACCCGGAAACGGAAAAAGCGGGTACAGATAATGGATGGATAGATACATTCACACACATATATACACAAACACACTCACTTATGTAACTACACACACACATATACACACCAATACCTACACTTACACGCGCGCACACACATACATACACACACACACACCCATACACACGCACATATAAACATGCATCTATGTATATAAACTCACTTATTTGCACATAAATACATACAAGAATATAATAATAATAATAATAATAATAATAATAATAATAATAATAATAATAATAATAATAATACATTTGTTAATTACAACACTAATAATATTAAGTCATTTAAACACTTCCTCCTTTAAATACTTATTCTTACAATTCCGTTGTTGGTTCCTATCGTCATCGGTCAGCGCCCCAACCCTCCCCCCAGCCCTGGGCCACCCCAGCCCCCCACGGCCGCGGCCGCAGCCAGCAGGAGGGGAGGGAGGAATCCGAGGCCGCCGATCCCACACCCTCCCTTAGTACAGACCATTACCAGCTGGGGGCCCAGCAGGCTCAAGGAAACAAGGCCGCGAGATGCCCCCAGATCCCCCGACCTCCAAACATATCGAACCCCGACGGGCAAGAAACAGTGTCGCCGGTGGCCCGCCAATGCATCGGCCCCCGCCACGCGCCCCGGCGACGCGACAGCGACACCGAACTCCAGTAGCCACGGTGCCGGACAGGCAAAGAGGGTGGGGCAGGCGGGAGGGAAGAAGGACAGAGGAAGCCAGAGCAGCGCGACCGGCCCAGGGGGGGCGGGACTGCCACCACCCACCGGCCGCAGATACACATGACCGGGAGACATATATTCAATCCAGCCATGCAGCAGTCCCCACACCATCCCTAACCCGCACCCATGTGTACTGTCTAACCACTGGAAATTTCACCCTCCACGTTTCCACTAAATCCCAATGCGTGATTACAGTTTTAAGGCTCCGGGAAGAAGAAGGATGAGGTTCCTCGTATGTCCTATCTAGAGTGAAATCCAAGGTGCAATTAAAATCACCGGCAACTACGAGTTTATTGCAATGCCACTGTTGTAGTTCATGATTGAGTATATTGAAAAATGAAATCCTTTCGGGGCCGAGATTTGGGGCATAGATGTTCACGAGACAAAACGCAGTGTCATCTATCTCTACCCTGATGAATAGCAATCTGCCTGGGACAACCTCGGTCACAGAAAGGATTTTTACAGATAGAGTCTTCCTGAACGCTATCGCCACACCTGCAGTGAAATTTGAGCCATGGCTGAGTACGAAATCACCGTCCCACCACAAACCCCAATCTACCTCATCTGCAGGGGTAGAGTGAGTTTCCTGTACAAAAACTACATCAATCCCCTTTTGGACTGCAATTTCACTAATTAAAGTTCTCTCATCTCTTCCCCTCCCACCGTTCACATTTAAAGTACCAACCCTGAAACCCTTCATGAGGAGGTTAGAGAAAGGAAAAACAGCAAAAAGATCAAGGAGAAGACAGTACAGAAAAAAAACCCATGTGATGCATTATCAGGTAGATCCCTTCGTTTGTCTGGTCCTCATGCTCATTCTCACTTTATTTGAGGCGGCTTTCCTCAAAGTTATTATGTGTTTCTTCAGACGGAAACGTTTCCGCTCGTCGAAGAGATCAAAGCCCACCAGTCTCTTAAGCATGCTAACTGATCGGATAAATTTTTCAGTATAACTGAAGTAATCACTGACTTTGACTGACCTTTTATATGTCTCATCCAAAAATCTGTTTATTTCTTCCAAGGAGTACAAATCCTTTGGCCTATTACTAATATCTACAATGGATGCAGCATCCGATTCAGAGTCGTAATCCATTTCATCCACACAGGAACTCTCTTCAACAGTTACCGATCCGCCTCCATCACCATCCACGGAGATATCAGCACAAGGTTGAGCAGGAAAATCAAACAAGCCCTGACTACAGGAAGAACCAATTTCACTTGGTACACTACATTGAACACTATCAGACTCATCCACGACACTACAAACATGAGGATCCAACCGTGAAGAAACATTATTTTCCATCACCACACCGTTGATTAAAGTGGCAGGCGATGCCACTGCAGACGTCACGGCAGGACCGTCAGCGGGAACTCTATCAGAGCTGGAAGTACCGCTGGTTCCAGCACCAGCTGAGACATGAGAAATAGCAGAGACATCGGCCGAAGGACCGGCAGGAGCACCGGCAGAAGGACCGGTGGTAGGACCGGCAGAAGGACCGGCCGAGGAACCGGCAGAAAAACTGGCCGAAGGACCAGCAGAGAGACTGGCAACAGGGCAAGCCTCGGCGTACCCGCCGGGGCCCGCGCCAACGTCGGCGTCCGCTCCACCTGCCCGCCGCTTATGAGGACAAACATAACGTTTATGTCCCACGTCACCACACTCAAAACACTTCATATGTCCCGAACTTGCATACACCATATAACAACCGTCACCGTGTTTCACCCTAAATGATACCTCCAGTGTTTGTGTCGGCGACTCCAGGAACATGAATACCTATCGTGCACAGAAGAAGAGGAGAAAAAATGAAATCCCCAAAACCATGAAAACAAGTCAAAACCCGCGCCACTCACACACTGCACCTCCGACCACCGTTCACGCTCACTCTCACACCTTGCCCACCGGAAACAGAGGAGAGGAGAGGAGAGGGAGAGGGAGAGGGAGAGGGAGAGGGAGAGGGAGAGGGAGAGGGAGACTGAGAGGGAGAGGGAGAGGGAGACGGAGAGGGAGACTGAGAGGGAGAGGGAGAGGGAGACGGAGAGGGAGACTGAGAGGGAGAGGGAGAGGGAGACTGAGAGGGTGTCAGGTTTAAACGACCTAACATTTATTAAACACACAATAAAGAAGGAAGACAAGTCAGTAAGTTTTTCATTCATCATCACGGAGGACGGACAGAGAAATTTCCCTCCTGCTTTAACACATCTTTGTTTATTTCACATCGTCCAAGACCACTTCAGGTGGTCTTCAGTCATGGAGTCATTTTTCATGAGCACAAAGATATTTACACTCAGAGGGGTTTTTATAAGGCATCATTATCATGATCATGACATGTCAGAAATGCTGAAAATACAGCGATGGATACTAGTACAGAAGATCCGAAGGTTCGGTACTTGCCACATGCATCCAGCCAGGAGTCCCACATGGAGGTGTCAAACACCGGAGTGCTCCTTCAGCACTTTCACCATTCAGGGTCCGCAGCCCTCGTATGGCCTTGGTAAGACTACCATCTGCAGCGGCTTTATCAAAAGTGCAACACTGTTTTCCAAACATGGCACACACACACACACCTCCCTTCTCCAGGACAATCCTGTTCTGGAAAGTCATAAGAGACGTGGCAGACAGCTGTCCAAATACAGCCTCGAACCCGTTCTGTGTGCAGCTTCCTAATTTCTGAACATTGTAGTAGATGTAGTTTTATTCTGTCTTCATTTTTGTTTAACGTGCACCAAACAGAGGACTCAAATCCTGCTGCTATCTACAAATTTATACTCATCTGACACCCAGTGGAAATCTGATGACATCAATGTATGTGGGATCGTTGTCAGAGGTCCAAGTGGAGCTGCTGGATCTCTTGGTTCTCCGAAGGCTTCTTGATGTTACGGCAGACAGTCGTGAGTTCTTCAGCTGAGATATCAGGATTCACTGAAACAGGAAGCAACAGGGTGACTAAAACAACAAAAACTCAGGATGAGGAATAAAGTCACCATCCAGCATCCTGCAGCATTTCTTACCCGTTTGTTGTCATTTTGATTGAATTATTATCTCCTCTACTTGGTCAGGTGCTTCACTGACTTTCGGGTCTATTCAGACTCTAAATGTCTGAATCCACCTATTATCAGACTTCGGCTCACCTTTCCTATCGGAGTTTTCAATCGAATTGACCTCTGACCCCTTCCCTCCTGTTGAGACATGATCATCATCATGGCTCACACAGCAGCCCATTTGTACAGATCTTTTTTTTTTTTTTTTCTTTCTTCTTCCATCCAAAAATCTGAAACCAAACCAAGATCTTCTGTCTTTATGAACGGGGACAGAGAAAACGGTGTTCCTGATGTCCACCACTGTGAAGACAGATGAAGCTATCTAGGTAGCTAGGTGTGAAATCCACCACACCTGCTGGATTCCTTGGTTTGTTAGGATCCGGCTCGAAGGACCAATTAAATGTCAGGTTTAAACAACCTAACATTTATTAAATACACAATAAGGAAGAAAGACAAAGTCAGTAAGTTTTTCATACATCATCACGGAGGAAGGACAGAGAACTCAGCCACATCTCAGCTCCTCTCGTCTCTGTCCGCGCCCCCCCTCTGATGGCCTCTTGAGGCTTTTATTGAAAATAAGGAGGTCACAGATGACATGAAGATAAGCAACTTGTACAAGATATATTCTCCGACGTGTACAATAATCTTATAAGACAAGCAGTATACAGAGCGTAAAATAACAATGAGATTAAACAAAGAGTGTGTTAAAGTTTTAACCCTATCAGAGGGAGAGGGTGAGGGAGAGGGAGAGGGAGAGGGAGAGGAAGACTGAGAGGGAGAGGTAGAGGGAGAGGGAGACTGAGAGGGAGAGGAAAAGGAGAAGGAGAGGGAGAGGAAAAGGAGAGGGAGAGGGAGAGGGAGAGGGAGAGGGAGAGGGAGACTGAGAGGGAGAGGGAGAGGGAGAGGGAAAGGAGAGGGAGAGGGAGAGGGAGAGGGAGAGGGAGAGGGAGAGGGAGAGGGAGAGGGAGACTGAGAGGGAGAGGGAGAGGGAGAGGGAGAGGGAGAGGGAGAGGGAGAGGGAGAGGGAGAGGGAGAGGGAGAGGGTCATATATATACAAATAGAAGTAATGACACACAGGTGTCGATGAACAGATGTAAGTACACATACTTAAACATACATACACATTTTTGTAATATGTATACAAATATATACGACTATTTATACTAACTAATAACAATAATAGTAATAGTATGTAAATAGGGTTATTGATTGGTTTTAAATAATTCTATGAGGAGGTTTGTCCATTGAGCATGATGTAAGGATACTTTGTTTTTTGTTTTCTGGGAGATAGTTGACGAAAATAGGAGTGGATTTCTATAATTAACCGGAAGGTTGTCTACTTGTGTAAGTAAGTTATGGGGATGAAGGAGTGTTAGATTTCCTGTCTAACCTTGCTGGGTTTAGAACTGATCTCACGTCAGTTTTTTCTTGATTCATGTGATCTTCCAACACTGTTTTCTTACCAGTGGGAATAAGAGTTCATTTCATTTGATGTGAGTGATGGACGTCGGAGTTCCTCACAACCGATCAATCATTCATGTGTGTTGACATATTTATATGACATAAAGTGAGGAAACATATTGGTTTACTTTGGATCTAGGTTGTTGCTATCATGTTAAAGTTAAAATATTATCAAAATTGAAAACTCAAGCTTAAAAGCAACAGTGCACATTTGTGTCTTTATTCTCCTGCAGCTGAGAACAGGTGAGTCTTCAACCTGGATTTAAATAAACTGACTGTTTCAACGGATCTGAGGATTTCTGGGAATTTGTTCCAGACATGTGGAGCAGAGAGGCTGAAGGAAGCTTCTCCAGGTCTGGTTCTGACTCTGGGAACTGATAAAAAACCGGATCCAGATGACCTGGGGGTCTGGAAGGTTCATACTGGGTCAGGAGGTCACTGATGTATTTTGGCCCTGGACCATTCAGATCTTTATAGATCAACATCAGAACTTTAAAGTCTGTCCTCTGATGGACAAGCAGCCAGTGTAGAGACCTCAGAGCTGGACTGATGTGGTCCAGTTTTTTGGTCTTAGTGAGGCCTGGAGCAGCAGAGTTCTGGATGAGCTGCAGTTGTCTAACTCAGTGTTTCTCAACCCTGGTCCTCGGGTCACACTGTCCTGCATGTTTTAGATGTTTCCCTGCTTCCCCCATGATACAAGTAGCTGTGTCATCAACAGAGTTGTCCGGACCTTGATGACAAGCTGATGACGACCATTTATTTGAATTGAATTGAACTCACAGCTGGCTGCTGTTAAAAGTGTTACCATCTATTTAGGGCATGACTTTGGATGTCTGTGGAAACACCAAAAGTTTCTCAAATATGAAGCTAAGCCCATCTTCCACCGTGATAAAGTGGCTTGTTAGAGGCTATCCTTCTGCCCAGTCCCTCGTCCACTCACACTGGTACTGATGACTTTGTCTCCAGGGGTAAAGCCAAGGCGGTTGCAGCATCTAAGGCTGCTGCTCTCTGCTCTTCTTTCTGCCTTCATCGCCACAACCACAGCCTGACCTGCCTGATTCTCTCACAGCTCTTTAGTCCTCTGCCACTGCTGATGAGAACATCTGTGGTCTGTGAGTGGAGATGTGTTCACTGACAACATTTGGTTTGGACTTGATCACAAACCTTACCTCTCCAAACACTTTTTCAATCATTTTTTTAACTTGACAGATGGGTTGGACGACAATTCCAAAGGAAGGATGCTGTCAGCTTGGAAAAGATATAGGTTCACAAATTGTTTTTCATCCTTTGGACAAAAAGTTATAAAACATGTTGCCAGTCTTGTGTTATTTGTGCTACTAACGATGCAGGAAAAGGATTGAGTGTGACCCCGGTAGCTCACCCTCCTCCCACTTGCTCATTTTCATCACCTAATGATAAATTTCATTGAGCTTACACCTGCAAATAATAAGAAATCCTGTTCAGTCATTCTAGTTTCTGGCCACACTGAGTGGAAGAAAAATGTCCCAGCAGAACACCCTAAGAGCCATGCTGTCTCCAAGGCCTTGCTGTCTGAGATAATTTCCAGATGGGGAATTCCAGGCACTCAGCTGGGACCAAGGCTCACACAGGACCACATCTTTTCTGCAGACCCCAATACAAGTCAGTCGTCTCCACTTTGTTTGAGGTGTAACATACAGTCTGATGCAGTTGTTGTAGGAGACAACCAGGACAACCAGGACATGAGTCAGAGTCAGAGTCAGAGTCAGAGTCAAGTTTATTGTCAATTCTACTACATGTGAGATACATACAGAGAATCGAAAATACGTTACTCTCAAACCCTCGGTGCTACACATAAATACATTTTAAACACAAAGTGCAAATTAAAAAGAGACAAGAAACAAGTTGAGACATGACATTTGTACAACAGTTTTTCGGTTTGATTAAAGTGACATGGTTCAAAGCAGGCGGTCCAGTTCTGCCAAAAGATCAGAGTGAGTGAGTGAGGGGGGGCAGGGAGGGAAACGGTGGAAGAGCAGGGAGAGTGTTCAGCGTCCTGACGGCCTGGTGGACCAAACTGTCCTTGAGTCGGGTGGTTCTGGCCCGGAGGGTCTGCAGCCTCCTCCCTGATGGCAGCAGACTGAAGAGGCTGTGTGAGGGGTGGGTGGGGTCTCTCACAATGCTGAGGGCTTTGCGAGTCAGACGGCTGCTGTAAATGTCCTGTAGTGAGGGGAGAGAGACACCAACGATCTTCTCAGCTGATCTCACGACGCGTTGGAGAGACTTGCGGCAGGTTGCGGTGCAGGATCCGTACCACACGGTGATGCAGTTGGTCAGGATGCTCTCGATGGTGCCTCTGTAGAAGGTGTACCTGATGGGGGCCGGGGCTCTGGCTCTTCGCAGTTTGCGGAAGAAGTAGAGACGCTGCTGTGCCTTCTTGGCGAGTGATGCGGTGTTAACAGTCCAGGAGAGGTCCTCTGAGATGTGGACACCCAGGAACTTGGTGCTGCTCACCCTCTCCACAACAGCACCGTTGATGTTCAGAGGAGCATGCTGGGTGTGTTGTCTCCTGAAGTCAACAACAATCTCCTTGGTCTTCTCCACGTTCAGGGAGAGATTGTTGTCGCTGCACCACTCAGCCAGGCGGCTCACTTCGCTCCTGTAGTTTGACTCATCGTTGTTGTTGTCACAGTCGTGTCGTCCGCAAACTTTATGAAGAGATTGGAGCTGTGCATCGGTGTGCAGTCGTGGGTCAGCAGGGTGAAGAGGAGGGGGCTCAGCACACATCCCTGGGGGGCCCCTGTGCTCAGTGTGATGGTGCTGGATGTGTTGCCGCCGACCCGTATTGCCTGTGGCCTCCCAGTCAGGAAGTCCAACAGCCAGTTGCACAGCAAGGTGCTGATCCCCAGCTGGTCCAGTTTGTGAACGAGCTGCTGGGGGATGATGGTGTTGAATGCTGAACTGAAGTCGATGAAAAGCATTCTCACACAAGTTCTCATACCCAAATGTTTTTTTTGATAAGCGTAAAAGTGTAAAAGTCTTTTTTTATTTCTTCCTTTTTGTTTTTGAGCCTCATCTTGATGCCGGGGGGCTGCAAACGACCCACATACACATCATTAACTACCCCACTTTACCCACATTAGGTGTGTACGAGTCTAAAAGTATGTGGTGACTTTTCCTGTTTAGCAGTTTTTAATCTTTAATCTAAACTCCATGAAGCGGTGATGATAAAGCTGTAGATGTTACAAAGTATCAGCTGATTTAGTCGTTGATAGCAGATTTCCTCATTGAATTTATATATACACACATCAACACATAGAAATATGCCTACAAACACACACATACAAACACACACACCTGTATCCAAATATACCCATATACATAGCCAAACACACCCACACACATACTCACATATGCACACATACGTATATATATTCATACACACACACACACACACACACATACACACACACACACACACACACATATATATATATATATATATATATATAGATATATATATATATATATATATATATATATATATATATATATATATATATATATACACACACACACACATAAACATACATAACATACACACATAAAAATACATATAAAAATAATAACAATAATAATAATGACGATAATAATAATACCAGGACCAGGGACCAAGGAATAATAGGACCAGGGAGAAGGGGCCCGCTAACACATCACGGCACGCCCAGACAGCGACCTGCCACCACACCATCCCCACCATAAGGCCCCCCACAGGCAAGTCTCAGCGCCAGACACCACCAGCCAAGGCGTACCCCGGCCTCACCGAGACCCCAGACATCCCCTCACGCAGGACAAGACCCAGACATTAACAGTGCAGGCCAGGCCGCCAGGCACCCAGCGATCCATCGGGGCCCCCAGCACGTGGCCTCTAATGAGCCCCGCCTAAAACCAACACACCCAATCTGGTCCCCTCCCCTCTCAAATTTTTTTTGTTTATTTATTTATCACTATCAAACTCCAACACATTGCGGCCAAGGTGGGGGGCTATAAGCAGGCCTACACCAGCCCGTCGTCGCTCACCGTGGGCAACTCCAGAATAGTGGAGCGTACAGCCCCTCCAAAGGAGCTGGGTTCCAGAGCCCAGGCTGTGCGTAGAGGTGAGCCCGACTATCTCTAGCCGGTATCTCTCAACCTCCCGCACAAGCTCCGGCTCCTTCCCTCCCAGCGAGGTGACATTCCATGTCCCCATTGCTAGGGTTTTGGTTCAGGGATTGAGCCGCAGAGGCACCCCGTCGCGACTGCTGCCCAGAACCACATTGCACCGACCCCTCATGATTCTTCCTTCGGGTGGTGAGCCTACTGGAAGGCGGGCCCACGTCGCTATTTCGGGCTGAGCCCGGCCGTATATATATCTACAAACGTATCTATCTAAAATACAAGTATACACACAAAAAAACTATTGCACTGTGGGTAATTTTGTATGGCACAGTTGGGTATCCAGAACTGGAATGTGTAGTTGTAATCAATGGTTTCACTGGATCAGCTCTGATTGTAAAGCCTGACTGAAGCAGGGAAAAAGCTTTGTTTTTGTTCCTTCAGACCAACGCCGGCGCTCAGAAGGCAGGAGTGTTAAAAAGGTTTTTTTTACAAAAAAACACAGCGGTCAGTAAGAAACCCAAAATGTACAAAAGACCAGAAACAATATACAGAAACAGATTATTAGAACGATGGCGGGACATCAGGACAGAACATAGCCGACTAACACATGTGAACGTGTTGACTCATTATCAAAGATTACTGTTGCGTTTAGTCGCTGGATTAATACAAACTGGTGGCTGCTTCACTATGACGATTACTGATGAGGAAGTGATACCAGTTGGACATTGGCTGAGCTGTCTGTCAATCGATCATATTAGAAATGTATTTAAAGTTTCATATAAACCCTCCAGGGGAGATACAAAAACATTCACCCCCTCAGATTGGTCATGGATGTGAAACCCAACGATTGAGACCAAAACATCTTTTTTAAAACCCTGTTGTAAATATGTTTATTTATGTTGGGAGTCGATGGAGACTGACTTGCTTTTGCAGCAAGGAAGTGCATCGAATCTCGGTTTGGAGGTTAAATGGTTGACCAGCTTTTTCAAAATAAACCAAGTAAAACAAAGACTGGAGGAGGAGAACCAAGAGCAACCTCAGGAAACCAACAAAGAATATCAATCCCCAAATCCCAAAAACCAAATCCAAAATCCCCAAAACCTAACAAAATCATTGCATCTTTTTGTCTGTATGGTCTGACAATGTCTCAGCTTGTCAGATACCTTGTTGTTATTAAACTTTTATTCTTGTTATGTGGTTCATATTCTGATCTTCATCACAGGAACAAAGAAGTTAATGTTTCTGACCTGAACAGATGATCTCCACCTGCACAGAGGAAGATAGATATATATCCAATAAATCAGAAAGTGGATCACAGTTGTCCCACAAATCTGTAGGGCCATCGGAGAACACCAGAGTTCTACGTAACGACACCACAGAACCACAGTCCAGCTGTCTGCACACGGCAGCGGCTGACGTCAGGTTCCAGTCATAGTTCCTGTCATCTACTGATTCCCAGTTCCCCTCAGTTTTCCTCTCCACTCTGCCGTCACAGCGACCTGCTCCTTCCACCAGCCTGACTTCAGCAGACGATACTGAGCAGAGAAAGAAGACAGCGAGGTGACGTGGCGTCATCTCAACTCAGAACTAACTCTGCTCAGGTCATGTTCTCTGTGCTTACCTGCTGGAGGTTCATTCCAGAGTCCTGATCCTGAGGAAAAACCAGACAAGAAACATGACTCAGAAATGCCTCTTACTGTTCCCTGCCTTGTTTCTTTTGACATTATCATTCAATCCTATAAGACTGTTTTTTAAATATAAAGGTGGTTAATAGTTAGCAAACTAGTATAGGTAGCCATATTTATTTATTCATAAATATAAAATGCATACCTGTACCTGTGCTTAAATATATATACATACTATTATTATTATTATTATTATTATTATTATTATTATTATTATTATTATTATTATTATTATTATATAATAATATATATTATATATATATATATTATTATATATTATATATAGGAACGAGTTTTTTTTAATATATATATATATATATATATATATATATATATATATAATATATATATATATATATATATATATATATAATATATATATATATATATATATATATATATATATATATATATATATATATTAAAAAAAAACTTGTTCCTCACCCTCTGTGGGTGGTGTCCCTTCTAAGCTCGGGTCCTCTACCAGAGGCCAGGGAGCTTGAGGGTTCTGCGCAGTATCTTTGCTGTTCCTAACACCGCACTTTTCTGGACTGAGATGTCTGAGGTTGTTCCGGGGATCTGCTGCAGCCACTCTTCCAGTTTGGGGGTTACTGCCCCGAGTGCTCCGATCACCACGGGCACTACTGTCACCTTCACCTTCCAGGCCTTCTCCAGCTCCTCTCTAAGCCCTTGGTATTTCTCTAGTTTCTCGTGTTCCTTTCGCCTGATGTTACCATCACTTGGTATTGCCACATCCACCACCACGGCTTTCCTCTGCCCTTTGTCTACCACCACGATGTCTGGTTGGTTTGCCATCACCATCCTGTCTGTCTGTATCTGGAAGTCCCCCAGGAGCTTTGCTCTGTCATTTTCCACCACCTTGGGAGGTGTTTCCCATTTTGACCTTGGGGTTTCCAGCCCATACCCCACACAGATGTTTCTGTAGAGTATGCCCGCTACTTGGTTATGGCGTTCCATGTATGTTTTCCCTGCCAGCATGTTACACCCTGCAGTTATGTGCTGGATTGTTTCCGGTGCTTCTTTGCACAACCTACACCTTGGGTCTTGTCTGGTGTGGTATATCTGGGCCTCTATTGCTCTGGTGTTCAGAGCCTGCTACTGTGCAGCCAGGACGAGTGCCTCTGTGCTGTCCTGTAGGCCAGCTCTCTCTAGCCATTGTTAGGACTTCTTGAGATCAGCCACTTCAGTTATGGTTGGATGGTACATCCCGTGTAGGGGCTTGTCTTCCCATGATGCTTCCTCCTCCAGCAACTCTTCGCCTTGCCATTGTCTGAGGCATTCACTGAGTACGTCATCCATTTGGGCCTTGTCCTTGATGTACTCATGGAGCTTGGCAGTTTCGTCCCGGATAGTGGCTTTCACACTCACTAGTCCTCGGCCTCCTTCCTTACGGCTTGCGTACAGTCTCAGTGTGCTGGATTTGGGGTGGAACCCACCATGCATGGTGAGGAGCTTCCTTGTCTTAACATCTGTGGTCTGTATCTCTTCCTTTGGCCACCTTATTATTCCTGCAGGGTATCTGATCACTGGCAGGGCGCAGCTGTTTATTGCCCGGGACTTGTTCTTGCCATTGAGCTGGCTTCTTAGGACCTGCCTTACTCGCTGGAGGTATTTGGCTGTTGCCATTTTCCTTGTAGCCCCTTCGAGGTTACCATTTGCCTGTGGTATTCCAAGGTACTTGTAACTGTCCTCAATGTCTGCTATTGTTCCTTCTGTGACTGAGACCGCTTCTGTGTGGACTACTTTGCCTCTTTTTGTCACCATCCTCCTACATTTCTCAAGCCCAAATGACATCCCGATGTTGTTGCTGTAGATCCTGGTGGTGTGGATCAGGGAGTCTATGTCCTGCTCGCTCTTAGCGTACAGCTTGTTGTCATCCATGTAGAGGAGGTGACTGATCGTAGCTCCATTCCTGAGGCGGTATCCGTAGCCAGTCTTGTTGATTATTTGGCTTAGGGGGTTCAGACCTATGCAGAACAGCAGTGGGGACAGCGCATCTCCTTGGTATATGCCACATCTGATGGACACTTGGGCAAGTGGCTTGCCATTTGCCTCGAGAGTGGTTTTCCACAGGCCCATCGAGTTTGCAATGAAGGCCCTTAGAGTGCTGTTGATCTTGTACATCTCCAAGCACTCAGTGATCCATGTGTGTGGCATCGAGTCTTAGGCTTTCTTGTAATCAATACAGGCAGTGCACAGGTTGGTATTTCGGGACTTGCAGTCTTGGGCGACTGTTCTGTCAACCAGGAGTTGGTGTTTGGCTCCTCTGGTATCTCTGCCTATTCCCTTCTGTGCTTTGCTCATGTATTGCTCCATGTGCCTGCTTATCTTAGTCGCAATGATGCCTGACAGGAGCTTCCATGTTGTGGAGAGGCAGGTTATTGGTCGGTAGTTAGATGGGGCTGCACCCTTTGTGGGATCCTTCAGGATCAGGATCGTTCGGTTAGCCATTCTGGGTGAGTCCCATCTCTTAGCAGCTGGTTCATTTGTGCTGCCAGGCACTCGTGTAGTGCTGTGAGTTTCTTTAGCCAGTAGGTTTGGCTCATGTCTGGGCCCGGTGCTGTCCAGTTTTTCATACCTGAGACTCTTTCTTGGATGTCTGCCACTGTGATGGTGACTGGTTTCTGCTCAGGGAGGTTGCTGTGCTCCTCTCTTAGGGAGACTAGCCATTGAGCACTGCTGTTATGTGCTGCATCCTTCTCCCATATGCTCTTCCAGTACCTCTCAATTTCCAGCCTTGGTGGGTCTGCTCTGCTGTTATTACCCTGCCATTGAGCATACACTTTCGCAGGTTAAGTTGCGAACAGCCTGTTTATTCGTCTGGCTTCATTATCTCTAGTGTATCTCTTTAGGCAGCTAGCCAAGGCTTGGAGCCTTTGTTGGGCAGTTTCGAGTGCTTCAGGTATGGGTATATGGTTGTACCTCTTGGGCACTGGTCTTTTCATTGCACCTTTCTGGGTTCCTATCAATTGACTCACTTCTCTCCGTGCCACCTTGATTTTTACCTCCAACCTTCGTTTCCATGGTGGGTCATGTTTCCCATGGTTGCACTTATAGCCAAGCGTCTCCAGGATTACTGCTGCTGACGTGTATATCAGCTCATTGGTCTCGGTGATTGTTGTGGTAGGGATCGCTGTCAGTGCTGCATTCACATTGTCCAGGAGACTTTCAGATGGTGCTTCACTTAGTCTTGGTAATCGCTGCCGGGGTTGCCTTGTGTTCATTCTCGCCATGATCTTATCTTTCAGGTCCTTCGCTGCCTCGCTCAGCGTTATTGGGGCTTGGTACCCAATCTCTGGAGGGGCAGGTTGTGTAACCTCCCCTCTGACCTGGGGTCCTGGTTCCCCTATGCAGGTATTCACCTTGCATTTGTGTTGTACCTCGTCAATCTCAAGTTGTGATAGCAGTTGCCGTTTTTGGATGTTGGAACACTGAGCTACTAGCTGTTTCGCTGTCAACTGTGACCGTGGGTTTCGAAGTAACCATTGTGCCCACATTCTCTGCATGTAACCCCTCTGACTAGGGTTACTTGAGTAGTTTAATAACTACTTTAATTTAACTTTAATATTAAAACCTGGAAAAGATCCCACTCTTCCAGCAAGCTACCGCCCGTTATCCCTTATTAATTCAGACACTAAAATTATCAGTAAAGTGCTACGAATGGAAACAGTAAGTCCACTTATCATCCACCCAGATAAAACAGGCTTTATTAAAGGAAGACACTCTGCAAATAACCTACACAGATTATATAATCTAATTCATTACTCTTCAAAAAAAAAAAATACACCAACAGCCATATTTTCATTGGATGCAGAAAAAAACATTTGATAAAGTTAATTGGGAATTTCTATTCCAAACACTTTTGGCTTTGGTGAATTATTTATTCATTGGATTAAGAGTCTTTACACATCACCGATGGCAACAGTCATCACAAATGGATTAATATCACAACGCTTCACTCTACACAGGAGTACAAGGCAAGGATGTCCACTCTCTCCATCCCTATTTGCTATCTTTATAGAACCTCTTGCAGCAGCCACACGACAAGACAGCAAAATGTTAGGAATTGGAACAGGAGATACAACCCATAAGATCAGCTTATATGCTGATGATATCCTCTTATACTACAAACTCCATCAACATCACTTTCCCAAACTATCAACCTTATTAAGTCTTTCTCTGATATTTGAGATCACACTATTAACTGGTCTAAATCCACCATACTACCACCGAACTCTAACATCTGGGATGTGGCAACTGACACTGCACCTTTCTCAATCACCACCGGCAACATCAAATATCTGGGAATCAACATCTCCCCTAAGCTGTCAGAATTAATTGGCCTTAGCTAAAATCCATTCCTGAAAATGATAGAAGAAAACCTAAAATGTTGGATAAATTTACCAATAAATCTTATTGGTAGAGTTGCCACAGTAAAAATGATCATACTTCCTATGGTAAATTATCTCTTCTCAATGATTCCCATCAAGTCTCCAACCCCCTGGTTAAAGACTCTAGATTCAACAATCACACATTATTATTGGAATAGCAAAAAGCCTAGAATTAAATTATCAACACTACAAAAAAACTAAATTAAATGGGTGTCTGGAGGCCCCAAACTTCCTTTACTACTTTTTCACAAATAAACTCCAGTATGTTTATAAATGGATCAAAACAAATCAATGAGATTGTTCCTGGATAGAGCTAGAACAATTATTTTGTAAAGACATCAATATCTCTGGTTTGCCATTTATAAGCCGTTCTATTACTCTTAAAGATATCTATGAAAACAACACTCTGGTTCCTTTCTCTCAACTCAAGTATAACATTGGAGGAAATCAATTTCTAGAATATCTTCAGATTAAATCTGCTGTTCATACAAAAATAAATAGTAAAACACCCAACCTTAACTGTACACCACTGTTATTAGAATTAACTCAAATTACTAGTCAACAGAAAATTTCAAGTTAATTGTGACAAACCACCTAACAATATCTATTCCATCAATTAAATGGGAACAAGATTTAGAGATTACCTACAATGCTGACTTCTGGCCCCAAATTTGTAAAAATATATTTATTTCCACCTATAATGCAAATCTACAACTTATACCATACAAAGTAATTCACAAAGTTCACTTTACGGGTGAAAAAAAATGTTTAAAATGGGATTTAAAGACACAAAAATGTGTACACAGTGTACACAAAATGTAACGGACACATACTTGCATGCTATCTGGGATTGTGAACCAGTCAAAACCTTCTGGTACAGCATCACTGACTCTCTCCCAACTTCAATGGAACAACTATCTTCCTCAATTAAAAAAACAAACTTCAAGGTTTGACCTAGTTTGGAAAAAAAAATATTGTGTCTTTGGATTCATGACACATGAATTCATGACACTCCACTCAAATGATCTACGATAATAGAGTTGGATTTTTTTTTTAGTTTCTATTTGAAAAAAGGGTTGATGGGTTGGGGGGCGAGGCGGACTGTGCTGGCGGGGCCGGGGGAATTGCTATCCCTGTCTGGTGCAGTGCATTGAAGCGTTGGCGGTGGTGTGGATGAGGGAGGGGGCGGTAAGCTCCCTGGGGTGGTGCTTGGGCGGGGATTGGGTGTTTGCCGCCGTCTTGGCTCCCTGGTTGGTACGGCCGAATGCGGCCCGCCTGGGGGCCTTGTTGGGTCTGGCCATGGTATCTGCCCTACAGCTGGGGGCATGTGTTAAACAAATAAATAAATAATAATAACATTAATTTAAAAATAAATAAATGAATAAATATCCATCCATCTTCTTCCGCTTATCCGGGGCCGGGTCGCGGGGGCAGAAGTCTAAGCAGGGATGCACAGACCTCCCTCACTCCAGACACTTCCTCCAGCTCTTCCGGGGGAAGCCCGAGGCATTCCCAAGCCAGCCGAGAGACATAGTCTCTCCAGCATGTCCTGGGTCTTCCCCGGGGCCTCCTCCCGGTGGGACATGCCTGGAACACGTCTCTAGGGAGGCGTCCAGGAGGCATCCTATACAGATGCCCAAGCCACCTCAGTTGACTCATCTCAATGTGAAGGAGTAGCGGCTCAACCCCGAGCTCCCTCCGGATGACTGAGCTTCTCACCCTATCTCTAAGGGAGTGCTCAGCCACCTTGCGGGGGAAACTCATTTTGGCCGCTTGTATCCGTGATCTTGTCCTTTCGGTCAATACCCAAAGTTCATGGCCATAGGTGAGGGTGGGAGCGTAGATTGACCGGTAAATTGAGAGTTTTGCCTTGCGACTCAGCTCCTTCTTTACCACGACAGTTCGGTACATCGACCGCATAACCGCAGACACTGCACCAATCCGTCTGTCAATCTCACGCTCCATCTTTCCCTCACTTGTGAACAAGAGGCCGAGATACTTAAACTCCTCCACTTGAGGCAGGACATCTCCACCTACCCGGAGAGGGCAAGCCACCTTTTCCGGTCGAGAGCCATGGCCTCAGATTTAGAGGTGCTGATTCTCATCCCAGCCGCTTTGCACTCGGTTGCAAACCGTCCCAGCGCATGCTGTAGGTCCTGGCTCGATGAAGCCAACAAGACAACATCATCTGCAAAAAGCATAGATGAAATCTTGTGGTTCCCAAACTGGAACCCCTCTGGTCCCTGGCTACGCCTAGAAATCCTGTCCATAAAAATTATGAACAGAATCGGTGGCAGAGGGCAGCCCTGCCGGAGTCCAACATGTACTGGAAATACGTCTGACTTATTGCCGGCAATGCGAACTCCGGTCGTACAGAGACCGAACAGCCCAAAGCAAAGGGACCCCACAGAATACCACAAGGGACACGGTCGAATGCTTTCTCCAGATCCACAAAGCACATGTAGACTGGTTGGGCATACTTCCCACGAACCCTCCAGCACCCTGCGGAGAGTATAGAGCTGGTCTAGTGTTCCACGACCAGGACTAAAACCGCATTGTTCCTCCTGAATCCAAGGTTCGACTATCGGCCGAATTCTCCTCTCCAGTTCCCTGCAGTAGACTTTCCCAGGGAGGATGAGAAGTGTGATCCCCCTATAGTTGGAACACAGTCTTCAGTCCCCCTTTTTAAACAGAGGGACCAACACCCCAGTTTGCAACTTCAGTGGCACTGTCCTCGTTCTCCATGACACATTGAAGACGCGTGTCAACAAAGACAACCCTACAACATCCAGACACTTGAGGTACTCAGGGCGAATCTCATCCACCCCTGGTGCCTTGCCACCTATGAATTTACGGACTACCTCAGTGACCTCGGCTTGGGTGATGGAAGAGTCCACCGTACAGTCCCCAGCCTCTGCTTCCTCAGCGGAAGGCATGTCGGTGGGATTGAGGAAATCCTCAAAGTATTCCTTCCACCGTCCGACAATATCCCCAGTTGCGGTCAGCAGCCCTCCACCCACACCATAAAGGGTGTTGGCAGGGTACTGCTTCCCCCTTCCCCCGTTTGCCAGAATCTCTTCGGTGCCGACCGATAGTCCTCCTCCATGGCCTCACCATACTTCTCCCAGACTCGAGATTTTGCTTCCCGGACCGCCCGAGCTGCGGCTTGCTTGGCCCGCCGGTACCCGTCGGCTGTGTCACGAGTCCCACGGGCCAACAAAGCCCGATAGGACTCCTTCCTCAACCTGACGGCATCCTTTACTTGTGTCCACAACTTTTAGCTGCTGCGTTAACAATGGAGGCAGAGAACATGGTCCACTCTGACTTAATGTCCCCAGCGTCCCTCGGAATCCAGGAAAAGCTCTCCCGGAGCTGTGAGTTGAATACCTCCCTGACCGAGGGCTCGGCCAGACGTTCCCAACAGACCCTCACAATACGTTTGGGCCTGCCTGGTCTGTCCCGCTTCCTCCTCTGCCAGCGCATCCAACTCACCACCAGGTGGTGATCAGTTGAAATCTCAGCCTCTCTTCACCCGACTGTCCAAGACATGCGTCCACAGGTCAGATGAAACGACAATAAATTCGATCATTGACTTCCGGCCTAGGATGTCCTGGTGCCACGTGCACTGATGGACACCCTTATGCTCAAACATGGTGTTTGTTATGGACAGACCGTGACAAGCTCAGAAGTCCAAAAACAGAATACCACTCTGGTTCAGATCGGGGAGGCCGTTCCTCCCAATCACCCCTCTCCAGGTTTTACTGTCATTGCCCACGTGGGCATTGAAGTCCCCCAGTAGAACAATGGAGTCCCCAGTTGGAGCACTGTCAAGTACCCCTCCATGAACCGCCACCTTAATGTGGTGAAAGGGTTTGTGTGCCCGAAGGAACCTAGGAGTTATGTTGTCGGGGGCCTTATGCCTCTGGAAGGGTTTCCCATGGCAAACAGGTCCTCGGTGACGGGCCAGACAAAGAGCGGTTCACAAATCCCTCATGAAGAACATACCATCAAGGATCGTACTGTCGCCTGGATTGGCGTCACCGGGGCACCACCCTGGAGCAAGGCCTGGGGTTGGGGCTCGAAGGCAAGCGCCTGTTGGCCAGGTCTTTGCCCATTGGGACTCGGCCGGGCTCAGCCCAAAATAGCGACGTGGGCCCGCCTTCCAGTAGGCTCACAACCCGAAGGAAGAATCATGTGGGGTCGGTGCAATGTGGTTCTGGGCAGCAGTCGCGGCGGGGTGCCTCTGCGGCTCAATCCCTGAACCAAAACCCTAGCAATGGGGACATGGAATGTCACCTCACTGGGAGGGAAGGAGCCGGAGCTTGTGCGGGAGGTTGAGAGATACCGGCTAGAGATAGTCGGGCTCACCTCTATGCACAGCCTGGGCTCTGTAACCCAGCTCCTTCGGAGGGGCTGTACGCTCCACTATTCTGGAGTTGCCCACGGTGAGCGACAACGGGCTGGTGTAGGCCTGCTTATAGCCCCCCAGCTTGGCCGCAATGTGTTGGAGTTTGATGGTGATAAATAAATAAACAAAAAAAAAATCTGTGGGGGGAAGTGACCAGAATGGGTGTGTTGGTTTTAGGCGGGGTGTGTGTGTGTGTGTGTGTGTGTGTGTGTGTGTGTGTGTGTGTGTGTGTGTGTGTGTGTGTGTGTGTGTGTGTGTGTGTGTGTGTGTGTGTGTGTATGAATATATATACGTATGTGTGCATATGTGAGTATGTGTGTGGGTGTGTTTGGCTATGTATATGGGTATATTTGGATACAGGTGTGTGTGTGTTTGTAGGCATATTTCTATGTGTTGATGTGTGTATATATAAATTCAATGAGGAAATCTGCTATCAACGACCAAATCAGCTGATACTTTGTAACATCTACAGCTTTATCATCACCGCTTCATGGAGTTTAGATTAAAGATTAAAAACTGTTAAACAGGAAAAGTCACCACATACTTTTAGACTTGTATACACCTAATGTGGGTAATGTGGGGTAGTTAATGATGTGTATGTGGGTCGTTTGCAGCCCCCCGGCATCAAGATGAGGCTCAAAAACAAAAAGGAAGAAATAAAGAAAGACTTTTACACTTTTACGCTTATCAAAAAAAACATTTGGGTATGAGAACTTGTGAATTCTTCTGTCATTATACTTGTTTGAACTGCTTGAGTTGATGACGTCTCTGGAGCTGATCAGTTAAGGATGAAACAACATGGAAAATTTAAATAACAAATTTGCTTTGACTTGCATTTCTTTACTGGCAGAGCGAACTTGAAAATATTCTAACTATCACAACTTTGTTTAATTTATTAAAATACATACAATGTTACATTTCATGTGTGGGATACACAAAAAGGTAAAGAGTGGACACAACATGACGCTTTTGTACAAAAGAGCAATCCAAGTTGAATCTTTGTAGGTTGTACAAAGGTAATAATAAAAGTAATAATAATGCTCCTCAAAGCTGCGTGGGGATTTACATATTTGTCAGAACCAGGGGGATGGGGGGGGGGGGGGGGGGGGGGGTAGGTTCCATAGTGATGGTTCCTGATAGCAGAAGACCCATCCTCCAGATCTACATCTGGATCTTCTAGGAACTATGAGTAAACCTGCACTCTCAGTTTTGCTCTTATGACCGAAGTACATGTCATAGTAATTTATTGCTGAACTAAATGTTAGTCTAGAAGGAAACAACAGGATTTTTTTCTTTACAGGGGCTGACAGAAGGTACTACCAGAAGGTCCTGAAACCCGGACACGAGTCAAATTGTCTCTTCATGTTCATTTAACTAACATGCAGTGTAGTAGGAGGTCTGATCATGAAGAACCAGTCTTTTGGCATTCAGCAGGCGGGACGTTAGAAGGTTTTCTATTAAGTTTGACAGAAATAAACATGTTCACGATGGCCAAAAACCGAACCTGGACCAACTGTACACACAAACTTTAACCGTTGCTGACATGAACCTGCGCAGGGAATCCCCAACGGCTTTAAAGTCCACCACCTTAACCACTGAATCCGCAGATCCAGACAACTTAGAGCTTTTTATTTTTAAGATGGATGATTGTACTTTATCACTTTGACAGATATTTGTATTTTCTCCTTGAAAACAAAATTAATTCTTTATGTATAAAAGTCGTCTTTTGTTCCTCTTTCTTCAAGGCAGGTGATCCTGCAGACCTGAATAATTCCAGGTCCACATCAAAGTCTTCAAAGAGGAAGTCTGCTGGAGCTGCCGGCCGTCTTCCACCTGGAATGATATAGGAATAATGGTCCTTCATTAGATCCACGCTGGAGCAGCTGCAGCAGGACCTCTTGTTTCAGATGTTGTTTCTGTGGGGAAACCAGAAACAACTGCTGTGTTCAGATGATGCTCATTTAGTACAAGCTGCCTGCTCTCAGCTAAGCTCCATCCTCAGATCCTTCCCGAACACCCACAGCCAGTCAGGTCTGACAGTCCAGACTTTGGTTGTCTTTCCTGGAACAGATGACGCATTATTTTATCTGTTTTTCCTTGGGTAAATTTCATCAGCATTTGGTTCATGCTGCCCTTGAAAAGTCTAGTTTTAATGCATGTTGGTTGCCGTGGATGTTTTTATAAGAAAATGCATAATATTTATAAATGTAGGCAGCATAAAAGATAAGAAGTTCAAACCAGGCCAATTGTAGATGTGACGATAAGGATCTGCAGAAGTTCCAGTTCACCAGCTGGAGTTTCCGTTTGTTGTCACGGCTTCGCTTCTCTGTGGTTTTGTTGCTCACATTTTCTGATGCAACAGCTGATATAAAGCTGCAGCTTTTAGACCCGTTTCAGGAAAAATTAGCCGCTTCAGCAGCTGTTGCAACATTCTTGTTAGTTCAGTCGAACAGTCGAATCCAGGAGCTTCACGCTTTTGTCGTCTGTTGTCAAGTTCCGAGGAAAACACAACATTGCTGTAAATTTGCACTTATTTTAACTGGTCCAATGTTTCTGCTCCAAGTCTTGGTCTGGACATGAACTCTGGTCTGAAGAGGCTGAAATACAGTATACAAAGTTTGTTTGGCGCCTCCAGAAGCAGCTCATTCAAATAAGGAGGTGCCAACCCATTTATAGCTTTAATGCTGCAGTCGGGGACTCCCCCCAAAAATTAGTAACTGGCTAAAAAATGTGAACACATTCAATGTTTGCACCCAATCATAACCATCTCCCTCCTCCCTTCCACTGCCGTCCAGGGGTGCACCGTGCTCGCCAGAGTGCAGCCTTCCTCAAGTGTTGGTGTGTGAACGTTTACTTGTGTGGAATGGCAGAAACTTGGGCTGGGGTTGTCTGGAGCGTGATTTACATTCTGTAAACATGCCCCCTGGCTCTGATAGGAGGAGCTGCAGAGGGAGCCAAAAGAGCGTGTTTGTTTCTTAAATGACTTTGTTTATGTAATGTTACCTGAAAATAGGTGTAACTTCAGCAAAATGACCAAAATAAAGTTACCAACTGCAACTTTAAAGTTAATAACATTTGAAAATCTGACAGCTGTGAGTGCTGAGCAGCACACATCTATGTACAACACTTTCCAATAACCAAGGCAAGACGTTATAAATGCATGTATTAGTCACTCAAGATCGTTAAAGGGAAGGTTAGCTTTAACTTTAACACATGATGTCTCTTAAATTTAAATACTTGATCAAAATGTACTCCCAGCTGCCACTTTGCTTGAGCATTCCCCAGGAATCCTCAAGCAAACGGAGAGAAAGGGTCAAGGATGCTGACGGCCAGCAGCTCAGGGGTCTGAACATGCTGAACTCTGTATAAAACCTTTGCATCTCCCAGCCAGATGATGATAAACCAATGAACACCGGCATGCAGGCTGGTGCAGGTGCGGGGCAGGTGTTTCTGGTAAATGGTTGTGGTGAATATTTGACTACTCTGTGTGTCGTTCTCTAATCTTTCTGTCCTTTGCACACCTCCAGGTATCATCGTACAGCGTGGGAAGAACCAGAACGCAGCCACCATTTGAGGCTTCTAGTCTTTAGTAGGAATTTCTCAGCAGAACTGAAGATTCACACAACTAGTCTTCTTCTTTAAGCCAACACACATGTTGCTTATTTCAGTTCTGTAAAGTTGTTTTATGGTAGTTTAAATTGAATTTCAATGAACAAGATGCATAAAGTTACCTACAATATACATAATATTGTGTTTGTCCTTCTTTATTTTTCATGCATCATAATATGACAGTGATGGCAGTTGTCTGAATGGAACATTTACAGGTTTAAACGTTGACTCAATCTTTGTAAGAATTTTACATTTCCTTAATCTAAGCAGACTCAAAGAAACAGAGTAGGTTCACAAACTCGTCTTAGGAAACATCAGACTTACAGATGGAATAGATGATGAATAAACTTGACAAACACGTGTTTTCACTGAATTGAACATTCGTGACATTTGTGCGTTTGAATGGTGTTCACGATCCACGCTCTGTAGGAACACACGTCCATAGCCACTGTGAAGCTACCTTCACCCCTTATATAAACTCCGTGAAGGCTTTGCTGATGTATCACTCCTCCGCCTGAGTCCCCCTGGAGGGTAAAAAATGAAGATGGAAGGAAAAGAGGGTTTTATGAATGCTCCTTCCAATCTGATTTTCATCAGTTCACTGAATATTAACTTACAGAAGAAAAGTTCTGCACCAACAAACTGAGTGAAGTCAGGCCAGATGGTGGATGAACAAACCTATCCAACCCTTTCTCTTTTCCCAGCACCTGGTTGTGCCGATGCCTGATGCAATGACTAAAATGGGACACTAGTTGCTGTCTACATGCACAAAGTTTAAAACTCCCCTCCAGCAGCTGGCATCAGTCAACTCTGTTTGTAAAGTGAGGGAATGAGACTCTGTCCACTCACCGGGCAGCCTTCACACGTCAGTGTCTCTCCAATGTGAAGTATTTGACCAGTGCTGTGTTTAAAGGACGGGTTTGTCAGGTAGATGTCAGCACACATAAGGTTTGTGGTGCCGCCTGATTCAAGAAACAGATAAATAAAATAACCATTAGAATAATTTATAACCACATCCCAACATCCCACTATTGTCTGATATCTAACTGCTTTTTAATTTTCAATGTTATAGACTATCAAAAGTAGAGTAAATCTCATCTAAGATATTTTTTTAGTTGTTGGTGGAGACAGTGAGTGAGACACAGGAATGCCAATGTTGCTCTGACTGAGTGAAGACTTGAGCACAGCGGGAGCTGAAATCTTCTGCTTCCCGTTCAGATCATCAAGTAAGTGAAAACAGCTCAACTTGAGACTCACCGGCGGTGTCTTTACCCACAAGCACAAAACCGTCACCAGGTTTGGCGAATATCAGGTTTTGCAGGTAGTCGGGCTTGCATTCTTTATCAGAGGGGAGGGAAATGTGACCCCCCATCTGGTTCCTCAACCGCAGCAGCAGCAGATCAACACTGTCATGAGCCACGATGTTCTTTCTCTTCACTATCTCCACCTCTCCACTTAGACTGGTCACAACGGTGTCCCTGGTGCAGAAAGAAGGCAGGAGAGGGTGGTTAAAGTGCCTCCACAGTGTTGGATAGCACGTCACAGTAACAACTATGGAAATATATGAAAATACGTCTTCTGACTGTTATGGCAGATGGTTGATCATAAAATAAAATGATATCGCTCAGCCGTCACAGGCTTCTGTCACTCTGGAGCAAGGCTGTTGTTATAGTGCTGCTGTTAAGTGATCTCAGGGTACTAAACAGTAACCGTTCATCAATCTGACAATGTGACTTTCACCTACTTTCTTTCAGGATTGCAGTGCTTCGCAGTGATCACCCAGTAACCATCTGCAATGACGGAGCCACAGCATTTTCCCGTCTCTGACTCGATGAAGACGTGCTGCTTGGTCTCTGCTGGCTTGCATGTTCTGCCTTTTAAAACTCTCTTCTGGATGTGTTGGTCTCCCAGAGCGACACCTGGGTGCAGAAGTGTGCACTTTAGTGACATAAAGGAAAATTGCATGTCTGTTGCTCTGTACTGTGAAGAACTTTTGTGAAGGACATCTTCAGTGTCAAGATCATGTCTTCACAAACCTGAGATGCTCATTTGTTGCTACTTAAGTCTGTTTCCTACTTAAAAATGAAATAACCATCTCTAATGCAGAGCAGAAGCTCAGAAGCTCACTGACCTGCTAGTAGAAGAGCGAGGATGACCCAAGTCTTCTTCATGGCTGTTGAGATGTTCTTCCTCCCAGAAGGAAACGATTCTCAGTACTCTGGACAGGACACAGACTGTTTTAAACCCTTTGTGTCATATCTGGGCGTGGCCAACCAATCATCTCTCAGCTCCGGGAAACTGCGAGGAAAATCTGATGAAATATTATAGAAACCTGTTTTGCATGAACTTGATATGAAATGGAGCAGCTCAGCTGCAGACGAGACATGCTCGTCAGTTTACAGATGCTTTCTGGAGAAGAATTATACACACATTATAAATTATTGACGAGTTTTTATCAATATTTGTCAATATCAACACCACCACAGTGGGATATGATGGTGTCAACCAAGGTCAGAGGTCACGAGCAGCCACTGGTGTTCATGAGGTAATGAGGAGGTGCTGAATGTACAAAGAAAGACTAGTGTAAAACACACTCACCCTGATCTGCCCGTCAGCCGTTCGTGCTGTAACTGTGTCCATGGAAACCCCTCCTCTGCATGTATTTCTCTCTAATTCCTTTCAGTTTTTCAATATTCCTTGGATTATCCTTTCTAACAGCACTTTAGATAGTTTTATATATGTAAAAGCAAAATTACAAAAAAAAAAAAACTCAATAACAAAGCTGGAAAGAATAGTGTACGGTTAAATATTTAAATGATGATCTTTTACTACACTTGACTCCAGGTGTGAAGGATCCATGCAGGACCAACTGTTTATCACTTACTCTTGCATTTGAGACAAACTGGAGAGCATCCAGATAGGGAAATTAGAAAATGTGAGTGTGTGTGTGTGTGTGTGAGTGTGTGTGTGTGTGTGTGTGTGTGTGTGTGTGTGTGTGTGTGTGTGTGTGTGTGTGTGTGTGTGTGTGTGTGTGTGTGTGTGTGTGTTCATGAGGCTGATAAAGAGCATGGACATTAACTGTCGATATGTTTAATGTAGGCACTGTTTTATTCACGTTCCTCTGCATTTATGTTTTTCAATTGAGGTTAACTCATGTTATTTTATTCAAACTGCAGTTAAATTCAAATTAAACCTATAGACCTCCATTAATGTGTTTCTTATCCAACTGCTGGTTAAGTGTTAGTGAAATACTCCTAATGCCATTCCATCCAACATCTACTGATGTCTTCTTGCCAGTTTTGGTCTATGTATTGCAAAACACACTCTAAAACCTATTTGAAATGTCGTTGAATACCCCTGGAGAGGGTGTAGTACAGCCCTGTGGGGGCCCCATCGCTGAGGTTAATGGTAGAGGAGTTGGGGGGGCCAACTCTCACCTTCTGGGAGCGATCTCTCAGGAAGTGCAGGATTCAGCTGCCAAATGAAGAGGACAGACCCAGCTCAGTCAATTTGCATACCAGTCTGTGATGGTGTTGAACGCAGAGCTAATAAAAGAGCAATAAAAGTAGCCTTGCATATCTCCATCAACACTCCAGTTAACATCAGTTATCTGTCACACATGGGTCAAACACGTGGGCCATCTGTCCAACAGCAAATGTTGGATGGAAGCGCGTTGTGCAAGAGGACAATGATTCCAAACACAGGTACACAGGGATGGTGCTAGAGCTGTTTCAGAGCTGTTTCAACTTTGGAAAGTTTAAAGAACTGCTATTCTTTTCCATATCAAGAAAAAAGAGTCACATAGAAACATTTCTATCACTGTGGTTTGAGCTTCACAATAAAGTACTGTAAATTTCCTTGAGCTACAACCTAATCCTGGTGGTGGGGTTTGTGTTCCCAAACGATTAAGCCACTAGTACATATATATATATATATATATATATATATATATATATATATATATATATATATATATATATATATATATATATATATATATATATATATATATATATATGCCATTGGACAGGTAGATTCATGTCTACAAAGTATTTCAAATTAGTGTGTATGTATTTGTGTTTACATGCATGCACAAATATGTGTGTCTAGATTGGAAGGCGAGGGAGAGGGAGAGGGAGAGGGAGAGGGAGAGGGAGAGGGAGAGGGAGAGGGAGAGGAAGACTGAGAGGGAGAAGGAGAAGGAGAGGGAGAAGGAGAGGGAGAGGAAGACTGAGAGGGAGAGGTAGAGGGAGAGGGAGAGGGAGAGGGAGAGGGAGAGGGAGAGGGAGAGGGAGAGGGAGAGGGAGAGGGAGAAGGAGAAGGAGAAGGAGAGGGAGAAGGAGAAGGAGAAGGAGAGGGAGAGGAAGACTGAGAGGGAGAGGGAGAGGGAGAGGGAGAAGGAGAAGGAGAGGGAGAAGGAGAAGGAGAAGGAGAGGGAGAGGGAGACTGAGAGGGAGACTGAGAGGGAGAGGGAGAGGGAGAGGGAGAGGGAGAGGGAGAGGGAGAGGAGAGGGAGAGGGAGAGGGAGAGTGGGAGTGGGAGAGGGAGAGGGAGAGGTTTTGGTTTTAACGAGTCATTTATTGAGCAGTGCAAAAACCAATACAATCAACCTATCAACCCATCAAAAGAAAAACTAAAACTGAAACAAAAGATCATCATTCTCTCCCCCAACACAGCATAAAGCCCCCCCCCCCCCCCCCCCCCCCCCCCCCCCCCACAGACCATCTATTTTCAAAAGCTTCCAGGTCGTCCACCAGTTTATAATAAGAGTAGTCCACTCGAAGACGGGACTTCAGAAGACCCTTTAAAACTTCGAGCGGATCCACTCCACCAGAACCCAACATACGGTTCTTCCTGGTCAGCCAGATCGAAATTTTAGCTGAACCGCATAAGAAATTAATAAGTGTGTGAACAGCCTTTTCTTTTACAGTGTACTTGGGACCAAAAATAAACAAATCAAAAGAAAACGCATCACCAAGACAGTAAAACCACTTCCGCAAAAGGTGAAAAAGGCCATCAAGACGTGGACACTGGACAAATAAATGTGCCAGTGTCTCAATCTCTGAGCAAAATAAACAGCCCTCTCCCACACTAGGATCCAGGTGTGCTCTGTATCTGTTCGTAGCTATACTCCCATGTACAATCCTCCACTGGAGGTCCGCTGTCCTCTTTTCGATGGGCAGCTTGTACAGGGACCGCTAACTGCCCTTCGGGGAAAACCCTGGGCCAAAGAACACAGTCCACCCCGACTCTCGCAAGTCCAATAAAGAGCGTAGGTTCAGCACCTTCACACAGACTTGGTACATGACTGTCTTCTGCATAGTCTGGAACGTAACCAAATGAAAGTCCGCGAAAGACAACAGGCGACCTCCCCGATCCTGCCAGTCCCCCGTCGCTGGGGCAACGGACAAGTTGGGAAAGCCATAAATGCTGTCATCCTCCCACTGGTCAGGCAGAGTCCCGTGACTTGCAAAAACTCTCAAGGGTTGTGACAGAGCTTTGCAAACTTCCTTCACCACTCTCTCAATAAGTCTGACAGAGGTGATGTTCAGACTTTGCTTCAGTATCTCCGTGGACTTTCCCGACATCTGCAGCAGATGGCCAAGCTTCGTGCATCCGGCGTCCCTGAGCCGAACCCGCATACTGGAGGATTTCAGCATCGAGGAGGGAAGGAAGTTGTCATAGAATAAAGGCTCCTCAAACAACCACATGCCCGGAGTCTCATTAGGTACACGCGAAGCCACGAAAACCTCCCACGCTTTCAGTACAGACACATAGAAAGACGAGAGTCCAGTAAGGTCCACTTCTCCAGGTCGCATGAGGAATAACTGCTTGTCGTAACCCAGTCTACCAACTCTCCTCAGCAACAGTCTTGCTGTATCAATCCATCCTGGACCGCAACCATAAAGCAGCCGCTGGGCAGTCCGAAGCCTGAAGGATGCAATCTTGGACCGAATGTCAACAAGACCTTGTCCTCCTTCAGCAACAGGCAGATAGAGTCCCGCCGCCCGAATCCAATGCCGACCAGACCAGAAAAAGTTCACAAGAGCCCTCTGTATCTCCTCCACCAGACTTCTTGGTGGTGATAAAGGAATAAGTCTGTGCCAGAGAGTCGAGGAAACTAAGCTATTGACAACCAAAACCCTTCCCCTAAAAGACAGCTGAGGGAGCAGCCGATTCCATCTAGATAACCGAGCACACACCTTTTCCAGACTTCCTTCCCAATTTTTCTTTACAAAATCATCGGAATCCAGAAATACACCCAGAACTTTAATTCCTCCCCTCCCCCACCGTAGCCCCCCTGGGAGAATAGGAGTATCCTGTTCCCCCCACCGTCCCACTAGTAGAGCCTCGCTATTTTCCCAGTTCACCCGTGCGGAAGAAGCAGCTTCATAAAGTGATAAAGTCCTCGTCAGATGACTCATATCAGACTGAGATGAAATAAAAACGTTCACATCATCCGCATAAGCAGACACAACAAAAGAACAACAAAAACCGGGCAGTGAAAGACCACCGAGCCGAGCTCTCAGCCTGCACAGCAAGGGTTTAATAGCAAGGCTGAAAAGTTGCCCTGAAATAGGGCATCCTTGCCTGATCCCCCGCTGCACAGGGATCTGTCGACTTAGTCCCGCCCTCATTTTCACCAAACATTCAGCACCATTGTACAACAACCCCAACCAAGACAAAAATATTTCCCCAACACCAAAGGCCCTCATTACAGAACATAAATATGAATGATCTACTCGATCAAAAGCCTTCTCTTGATCCAGATACAAAATGCCACAATTTAAATCATAAACTTCACACAAATCAAACACATGCCGCATCAGAAAAATGTTGTCCATAATTGTCCTGTCAGGCAAACAATAAGACTGATCCATATGCACGATGTTGTCCAAACAAACTTTTAGTCTATTTGAAAGCGCTCTAGAGAGAATTTTATAGTCCGTGCAAAGTAAGGCCACTGGCCTCCAGTTCTTTAGCAGTACCAGATCCCCTTTCTTGGGCAGTAAAGATAAAACTGCCCGTTGGCAGGAAATAGGAAGAGATCCCGTCCTGTAGCTGTCCAACAGAACTTCATGAACTTCTGGGCCATGGATGTTCCAGAAGTGTTTATAAAAGTCTGTAGAGAGCCCATCGATTCCAGATCCTCACCCAAGAGCCATCTGATCGACAGCCAGAGTCAACTCCTCCAAGGTTAGCTCACAATCCAATGCAGCCGCCTCTGCCGAGCTAAGCCGAGGAAGACCGTCAACGAGATCAGACCTGCTCTCCATGCAACACGGCTGCTGCCCAGAGAGGGCAGAGTAGAAATCCACGGCATAGTTCAGCATCTCAGTCTGATCAGTAGTTAGATGTCCTCCAGACAATCTCAAACAAGGCATCAGTTTTGTCTGAGCGACCGACTTTTCGAGGTTAAAAAAGAAAGAAGTCGGAGCATCCGTGTCCTTCAGTTGGAGGAAACGAGCTCTAACCAGCGCTCCCTTCACACGTTCATGTAAAAAGGAGCTCAGCGCCGATTTCTTCTCCTGGAGCAAACGGCCAGCGCCAGGATCCGGGCACCTCAGCAACCCCTCTTCAATAGTTTTAATAGACTTCTCCAGTTCACAAACAGTAGCTTTTAATGCAGCAGTGGAAGGTGAGGTATATTGTTGACAAAAAACCCGAATTAGAGCTTTGCCCACTTCCGACCAGTGTTTTATGGAGCCGAAATAATTCTTACGGGCCCTCCACAGCTCCCAAAAACACCGGGATTTTATGCAAAAAGTGGTATCCTGGAGAAGTTTATTATTAAAGTGCAAATATGATTTAACCTTCACACCTGGTAAGACTACTAAAGTCGCAGTGGCGAGATGATGGTCTGTTAACCCAACAGGGCTGATGTCACTATAAGCAACACCTGATGACAAGTTCCTGGAGACGTATATACGATCCAGCCGTGCAGTGGTCACCACACCATCCCTAACCCGAACCCATGTGTACTGCCTAACCCCTGGAAATTTCACCCTCCACGTGTCCAATAAATCCCAACGTGTAATTACAGTCTTAAGGCTCCGAGAAGATACTGGATGAGGTTCCTCGTATGTCCTATCCAGAGTAAAATCCAAAGTGCAGTTAAAATCACCGGCAACTATGAGTTTATCATGATGCCAATGTTGTAATTCATTGTTGAATTTATTGAAAAAGGAAACTCTCTCGGAGCCATGATTTGGAGCATAGATGTTTACAAAACAAAACACTGTATCATTTATTTCTGCCCTAATGAATACTAATCGGCCTGGGACAACCTCGGTCACAGAAATTATGCTCACAGATAGATTCCTCCTAAACACTATCGCTACACCTGCACTGAAATTTGAGCCATGGCTGAGAACGAAATCACCGTCCCACCACAAGCCCCAGTCTGCCTCATCTGCTGGGGTAGAATGCGTTTCCTGCAGAAAAAATACATCAATCCCCTTTTGGACTGCAATTTCACTAATTAAAGTTCTCTTATCCCTGTCCCTCCCACCGTTTACATTCAAGGTACCAACCCTAAAGCCCTGCATGAGAAGGTCAGAGAAGAGAAATACAGCAAAAAGACAAAGGAGAAAACAGCAAAGAAAGAAGCCCATGTGAAGTATCATCATTTAGACTACTTCATTTGTCTAGTCCTCATGCTCATTCTACCTGAGGCAGCTTTCCTCAAAGTTGTGATATGTTTCTTCAGACGGAACCGTTTCCGTTCGTCCAAGAGGTCAAAGCCCACCAGTCTCTTCAGCACGCTAACAGATCGATTGAATTTATCAGTATCACTGAAGTAGTCAGTGACCTTGACTGACCTTTTATAAGTCTCGTCCAAAAACCTGTTTATATCCTCCAAGGAATACAAATCCTTGGACCTATTACCAGTGTCCACAACAGATGCAGCATCCGATTCAAAGTCGTAATCCATGTCATCCACGCAAGAACCCTCTTCAACAGTCACAGAACCGCCTCCATCACCATCCACAGAAATATCAGCACGAGATTGAGCAGGAAAATCAACTATAACCTGACTGCAGGAAGGACCAACTGCATCAGGATCACTACACTGAACGCTAACGGACTCGTCCACGACAGTAGAAACATGAGGACCTAACTGTGAAAAAACAGCATTTGGCAGCAACACATCGCTGGACAAAGTGGCAGGCAGTGCCACTGCAGACGTCACGGCAGGACCGGCAGCGGAGTCCCTAGCGGAGCCGGAAGCACCGCCGGTCCCAGCACCAGCTGAAACATCAACAACAGTAGAGGCACTGGCCGAAGGACCGGCAGAGGCACCAGTCGAAGGACCGGCAGAGGCACCGGCCGAAGGACCGGCAGAAGCACCGGCAGAAGCACCGGCCGAAGGACCGTCACCGTGTTTCACCCTAAATGATACCTCCAGAGTCTGTGTCGGCGACTCCAAGAACATAAATACCTGCCGTCGCAAAGATAGAATATGTTTAAGTTTAGGGTCCTTACACCCCAAACTCACCGTTTTAAACTTGCTGGCAAACTTTCCAAATCTGCCGAGCTCTTTTTCAAGCTGTTCATCGGAAATGAACGGCGGGACACCGGACACAGTGATACGTGTTGAAGGCACCAACAGTGGTGACACCTGCACAAACACGCCGTTGATGAAGACGCCACTTCCCACCAAATCAGGAACATGGAGTTCATCGGTTAGGAACGCAACAACAGCCTTGTTCATCCGCAAAGCAAAACAAATTTTTTCATGTCCGACCTGCTCCCCAACAGCCAGAAGAACGTCCTCCATGGAGACGCTGTTGTCCGGCGGGAATATCCGGACACCATGTCGGATAGACGGAGGTGGCGTCGCAGAGGACGCCATCCTCCGACAAGCCACCAATTAACCCGCAGTGAAGACAAAACTTAATACACTTACCTATCGTGCACAGAAGGAGAGGAGAGGAGAAGAAAGGAGAGGTTTTTTGGTTTTAACGAGTCCTTTATTAAGCAGTGCAAAAACAATACAATCAAACCATCAACCCAACAAGAAGAAACTTAGAAATGAAACAAAAGATCATCATTCTCTCCACCAACATGGCATAAAGACCCCCCCCACCGACAATTTATTTACAAAAGTGACCAGGTCTCCCACCAGTTTATAGTAAGAGTGGTCCACTCGAAGACGGGACTTCAGAAGACCCTTTAAAACTCCAAGTGGATCCACTCCACCAGAGCCCATCATGCGGTTCTTCCTTGTCAGCCAGATTGAAAGCTTGGCTGAACCGCATAAGAAATTAAGAAATGTATGAACAGCCTTTTCTTTAACCGTGTATTTGGGACCAAGAATAAATAAATCAAAAGAAAACACCACACCGAGACAGTGAAACCACTCCCACAAGAGGTGAAAAAGGCCCTCCAGACGTGGACACTGGACAAATAAATGTGCCAGCGTCTCACTCTCTGAACAAAATAAACAACTCTCCCCCACACTAGCATCCAGGTGTGCTCTGTATCTGTTCGTAGCTATACTCCCATGTACAATCCTCCACTGGAGGTCTGCTGTCCGCTTCTCAATGGGCAGCTTGTACAGGGACCACCAACTGCCCTTCGGAGACGGGCCTGGGCCAAAAAACTCGGTCCACCCCGACTCTCGCAGGTCCATTTCGGAGCGTAGGTTCAGCACCTTCACGCAGACTTGGTACATGGCCGTCTTCTTTATGGATTGGAACGTGACCGATTGAAGACCCTCGAAGGACAACAGACATCCCTCCCGCCCCTGCCATTCCCCCACCGCTGGGGGGACTGACAAGTTGGGAAAGTCCTAAATGCCGTCTTCCTCCCACTGATCAGGCAGAAACCCGTGATTTGCAAAAGTTCTCAACGGTTGTGACAGAGCCTTGCAGACCTCCTTCACCACTCTCTCAATCAGTCTGACGGAGGTGATGTTAAAACGTTGTTTCAGTGTCTCCAGTGACTTTCCTGACATCTGCAGCAGGTGGCCGAGCTTCGTGCATCCGGCCTCCCTGAGTCGGACCCGCAAGCTAGAGGATTCCAACATCGAGGAAGGAAAGAAGTCGTTGAAGAACAAAGGCTCCTCAAACAACCACATGCCCGGAGTCTCATCGGGTACACGCGATGTCACAAGAACCTCCCACGCTTTCAGGACAGACGCATAGAACGGCGAGAGTCCAGTAAGGTCTACTTCTCCTGGTCGTATGAGAAATAGCTGTTTATCGTAGCCCAGTCTGCCAACTCTCCTCAACAACAGTCTTGCCGTATCCATCCATCCTGGACCACAACCGTAAAGCAGCCGCTGGGCAGTCCGCAGCCTGAAGGACGCAATCTTGGACCAAATGTCAACAAGACCTTGTCCTCCTTCAGCAACAGGCAGATAGAGTCCCGCCGCCCGAATCCAATGCCGACCAGACCAGAAAAAGTTCACAAGAACCCTCTGTATCTCCTCCGCCAGACCTCTTGGTGGTGATAAAGGAATCAGTCTGTGCCAAAGAGTCGAGGCAACCAAGCTGTTGACAACCAAAGCTCTTCCCCTAAAAGACAGCTGAGGGAGCAGCCAGTGCCATTTAGACAACTGAGCACACACCTTTTCCAGACTTCCCTCCCAATTTTTCTGTACAAAACCATCGGTACCCAAATACACACCCAAAACTTTAATTCCTCCCCTCCCCCACCGTAGCCCCCCTGGGAGGATAGGAATGTCCCGTTCTCCCCACCGTCCTACTAGTAGAGCCCTGCTCTTTTCCCAGTTCACCCGTGCAGAGGAAGCAGCCTCATAAAGAGATAAAATCCTCGTCAGATAACACATATCAGACTTGGATGAAATCAAAACGTTCACATCGTCCGCATATGCGGACACCACAAAAGACTGACAAGAACCTGGCAGTGAAAACCCATCGAGCCGAGCCCTCAGCCTGCACAGCAAGGGTTCTATAGCGAGGCTGAAAAGCTGCCCTGATATAGGGCATCCCTGCCTGATCCCCCGCTGTACGGGAGTCGGTCGACTTAATCCCGCCCTCATCTTTACCAAACATTCAGCACCATTGTACAACAACCCCCAACCAAGACAAAAATATCTCTCCAACACCAAAAGCCCTCATTACAGAAAATAAATACGAATGATCTACTCGATCAAAAGCCTTCTCTTGATCCAAAGACAATATACCACAATTTAAATTATATGCATCACACAAATCAAATACATCCCTCATCAGAAAAATATTGTCCATAATTGTCCTGTCAGGCATACAATAAGACTGATCCAGATGCACTGTCTGTTTGAAAGTGCTCTGGAGAGGATTTTATAGTCTGTGCAAAGTAAGGCTACTGGCCTCCAGTTCTTTAACAGAACCAGATCCCCTCTCTTGGGCAGTAGAGATAAAACTGCCCGTTGGCAAGAAATAGGAAGAGATCCCGTCTTGTGGCTGTCCAACAATACCTCGTGAACATCTGGGCCAAGAATGTTCCAGAAGTGTTTATAGAAATCTGTGGGGAGCCCATCAATTCCAGGTGCTCTCCCGAGAGCCATCTGTTCGACAGCCTGAGTCAACTCGTCCAAGGTTAGCTCACAGTCCAGTGCAGCCGCTTCCGCCGAGCTAAGCCGAGGAAGACCGTCGAGGAGTTCAGACCTGCTCTGTAAGCAACACGGCTGCTGCCCAAAGAGGTCAGAGTAGAACTCCACGGCATAGTTCAGCATCTCAGTCTGATCAGTAGTTAGGTTCCCTCCAGGCAGTCGTAAACAAGGCATCAGTTTTGTTTGAGCCACAGACCTCTCCAGGTTAAAAAAGAAAGATGTTGGAGCATCCATGTCCCTCAAATTGAGGAAACGGGCTCTAACCAGCGCTCCCTTCGCACGTTCGTGTAGGAAGGATCTCAGTGCCGAATTCTTCTCCTGGAGTAGTCGGCCAGCATCGGGATCCGGACACCTCAGCAACCCCTCTTCAATAGTTTTAATAGACTTCTCCAGGTCACGAACGGTAGCTTTTAATGCAGTAGTTGAATGTGAGGTATATTGTTGACAGAAAACCCTAATCTGGGCTTTGCCAACTTCCCACCATTGTTTTATGGAACCAAAAGAATTCTTTCGGGCCCTCCATCGCTCCCAAAAGCACCGGAATTTCATGCAGAAAATGTTATCCTGGAGAAGTCTATTATTAAAGTGCCAATATGATTTAGCCTTCACCCCCGGTGAGACTACCAAAGTTGCAGTGGCGAGATGATGGTCCGTGAACCCCACAGGGCTGATGTCACTGTAAGCAATACCTGATGCCAAATTCCTGGAGACATATATTCGATCCAGCCGTGCCGCAGTCACCACACCATCCCTAACCCGCACCCATGTGTACTGTCTAACCCCTGGAAATTTCACCCTCCACGCGTCCACTAAATCCCAATGCGTGATTACAGTTTTAATGCTCCGGGAAGAAGAAGGATGAGGTTCCTCGCATGTCCTATCTAGAGTAAAATCTAATGTGCAATTAAAATCACCGGCAACTACGAGTTTATCGTTACGCCACTGTTGTAGTTCAAGATTAAGTTTATTGAAAAATGAAAACCTTTCGGGGCCGAGATTTGGGGCATAGATGTTCACGAGGCAAAACGCTGTGTCATCTATCTCTACCCTGATGAATAGCAATCTGCCTGGGACAACCTCGGTCACAGAAAGGATTTTTACAGATAGAGTCTTCCTGAACGCTATCGCCACACCTGCAGTGAAATTTGAGCCATGGCTGAGTACTAAATCACCGTCCCACCACAAACCCCAATCTACCTCATCTGCAGGGGTAGAGTGAGTTTCCTGTAGAAAAACTACATCAATCCCCTTTTGGACTACAATTTCACTAATTAAAGTTCTCTTGTCTCTTTCCCTCCCACCGTTCACATTTAAAGTACCAACCCTTAAACCCTTCATGAGGAGGTTAGAGATAGGAAAAACAGCAAAAAGATCAAGGAGAAGACAGTACAGAAAAAAACCCATGTGATGCATTATCAGGTAGATTCCTTCATTTGTCTGGTCCTCATGCTCATTCTCACTTTGTTTGAGGCGGCTTTCCTCTAAGTTGTTATGTGTTTCTTCAGACGGAAACGTTTCCGCTCGTCTAAAAGATCAAAGCCCACCAGTCTCTTAAGCACGCTAACTGATCGGATAAATTTTTCAGTATCACGGAAGTAATCACTGACTTTGACTGACCTTTTATATGTTTCATCCAAAAACCTGTTTATGTCTTCCAAGGAATACAAATCCTTTGGCCTATTACTAATATCTACAATGGATGCAGCATCCGATTCAGAGTCGTAATCCATTTCATCCACACAGGAACTCTCTTCAACAGTTACCGATCCGCCTCCATCATCATCCACGGAGATATCAGCACGAGGTTGAGCAGGAAAATCAAACAAGCCCTGACTACAGGAAGAACCAAGTTCACTAAGCACACTACATTGAACACTATCAGCCTCGCCTACGACACTGCAAACATGAGGATCCAACGTGAAGAAACGTTATTTTCCATCACCACACTGTTGGTTAAAGTGGCAGGCGATGCCACTGCAGACGTCACGACAGGACCGTCAGCGGGAACTCTATCAGAGCTGGAAGTACCGCTGGTTCCAGCACCAGCTGAGACATGAGAAATAGCAGAGACATCGGCCGAAGGAACGGCAGAAGAACCGGCCGAAGGACCGTCAGGAGCGCCGGCAGAAGGACCGGTGGTAGGCCCGACAGAGGCTCCAGCAGAGGCCCCAGCCGGAGAACCGGCCGAGGGGCCGGCAGAAACAGCGGCCGAAGGACCAGCAGAGGGACCGGCAACAGGGCAAGCCTCGGCGTACCCGCCCAACGTCGGCGTCCGCTCCACCTGCCCGCCGCTTATGAGGACAAACATAACGTTTATGTCCCACGTCACCACACTCAAAACACTTCATATGTCCAGAACTTGCATACACCATATAACAACCGTCACCGTGTTTCACCCTAAATGATACCTCCAGTGTTTGTGTCGGCGACTCCAGGAACATGAATACCTGCCGTCGCAAAGACAGAATATGTTTGAGTTTAGGGTCTCTACACCCTAGACTTACTGTTTTAAACTTGCTGGCAAATTTTCCAAATCTCCCTAGTTCTTTTTCAAGCTGTTCATCGGAAATGAACGGCGGGACACCGGACACAGTGATACGTGTCGAAGGCACCGACAGTGGTGACACCTGCACGAACACACCGTTGATGAAGACGCCACGTCCCACCAGGTCAGGACGTGGCGTTCATCGGTGAGGAAAGCGACAACAGCCTTGTTCATCCGTGAAGCAAAATTGATATTTTCATGTCCGACTTGCTCCCCAACAGCCAGAAGGACGTCCTCCATGGAGACGCTGTTGTCCGGTGGGACAATTCGGACGCCATGTCGGATAGACGGAGGTGGCGTTGCAGAGGACGCCATCCTCCAACAAGCCACCAATTAACCCGCAGTGAAGACAAAACTTAATACACTTACCTATCGTGCACAGAAGAAAAGGAGAAGAAAATGAAATCCCAGAAACCGTGAAAACAAGTCAAAACCCGCGCCACTCACACACTTCACCTCCGACCACCGCTCACGCTCACTCTCACACCACGCCCACCGGAAACAGAGGAGAGGAGAGAAAGAGGGAGAGGGAGAGGGAGACTGAGAGGGTGTCAGGTTTTAACGACCTAACATTTATTAAACACACAATAAGGAAGGAAGACAAGTCAGTAAGTTTTTTATTCATCAGCATGGAGGACGGACAGAGAACTCAACCACATCTCCAGTGGTCTCATCTCTGTCCGCACCCCCCCTCTGATGGCCTCTCGAGGCTTTTATTGAAAATAAGGAGGTCACAGATGACATGAAGATAAGCAACTTGTAAAAGATATATTCTCTTACGTGCACAATTATCTTTTAGGACAAGCAGTATACAAAGTGTAAAATAACAATGAGATTAAACAAAGAGTTAAGTTTAACCCTATCATTTCCCTCCTGCTTTAACACATCTTTGTTTATTTCACGTCGTCCAAGACCACTTCAGGTAATCTTCAGTCATGGAGTCATTTTTCATGAGAACAAAGACATTTCCGCTCAGAGGGGTTTCTATAAGGCAAAAAAAGAGATATTAATATCATCATTATCAAAGAAAATTTCATCATCATCATTTTCATCATCATTATCAGAGTCAAGACCCAAAATCAGATACATTTGTGCCACATGATCTTCCACAGGTGAGATGGCTGTGGTGATCAATCAGTTCAGCAGTGCACGCAGACATCGGAATGCAAAAACAACCACACAATGTCAGAAATGCTGAAAATACAGCGATGGATACTAGTACAGAAGATCCGAAGGTTCGGTACTTGCCACATGCATCCAGCCAGGAGTCCAACATGGAGGTGTCAAACACCGGACTGCTCCTTCAGCACTTTCACCATTCAGGGTCCGCAGCCCTCGTATGGCCTTGGTAAGACTACCATCTGCGGCGTTATCAAAAGTGCAACACTGTTTTCCAAACATGGCACACACACACACACACCTCCCTTCTCCAGGACAATCCTGTTCTGGAAAGTCATAAGAGACGTGGCAGACAGCTGTCCAAATACAGCCTCGAACCCGTTCTGTGTCCAGCTTCCTAATTTCTGAACATTGCAGTAGATGTAGTTTTATTCTGTCTTCATTTTTATTTAACGTGCACCAAACAGAGGACTCAAATCCTGCTGCTATCTACAAATTTATACTCATCTGACACCCAGTGGAAATCTGGACATCAATGTATGTGGGATCGTTATCAGAGGTCCAAGTGGTGCTGGTGGATCTCTTGGTTCTCCGAAGGCTTCTTGATGTTACGGCAGACAGTCGTCAGTTCTTCAGCTGAGATATCAGGATCCACTGAAACAGGAAGCAACAGGGTGACTAAAACAACAAAAACTCAGGATGAGGAATAAAGTCACCATCCAGCATCCTGCAGCATTTCTTACCGTTTTGGTCATTTTGATTGAATTATTATCTCCTCTACTTGGTCAGGTGTCTTAAAATGCTTCACTGACTTTTGGGTCTATTCAGACTCTAAATGTCTGAATCCACCCTATTATCAGACTTTGGCTCACCTTTCCTATCGGAGTTTTCAATCCAATTGACCTCTGACCCCTTCCCTCCTGTTGAGACATGATCATCATCATGGCTCACACAGCAGCACATTTGTACAGATGTTTTTTTTTTGTTTTGTTTTTTTTTTTATTAATTCCTTCTTCTTCCATCCAGAAATCTGAAACCAAACCAAGATCGTCTGTCTTTATGAACGGGGACAGAGAAAACGGTGTTCCTGATGTCCACCACTGTGAAGACAGATGAAGCGTTGAAACGTTGTTTTGTTCTGTCACCGAGTTCCTTCACTCTGCATCGCAGCTGCATTTTATCAGGATCCAAATCATTACCATCATACTGGGGGTCTGAGTCACCTCCGACATGACACCAGTCACTGCCCAGAGCAGTCATCCAAACCCGTTGGTCCTCTCCACCGTCAAGGTGGCAGGACCGTCCGAGGTCCTCCACGTCACAGACAGATCCCTCCACATCCTCCCCATGGGAGGTCAGGCCTTCTTCAGCCTTTTTAACATCGTCAGTGTTTGGATTTTCAACTTCAATGAGAGGAACAGTGTCAGCAGCTGGCGGAGAAGTAGGTGTGTTATTCAGGGTTAGTTCAAGGATACACTCAGGTGGTGGAGGGTCAGGAGGAGGTAACAGTGGATAGATTGGGATACTGTCAGTAAGAATTTTGTTTTCCTCGTCCGTTTTTTCATCTTTCTGTCTTCTCTGTACAGGCCCTGTCTCATCTGCTTTGTAAAACATGACCTTGGTTTTTTCTGTCTACAGTCCCCCCTCCCTTCTCCTTGTTCACGCCTCGTCGCCTCATTCAACCAAGAAGATGCAAAAGCGCGGTTTCGCATCATCTTGCTGTTCTGTTTCGTGTCAATTGTTATCTTATCCTGCAGTTCAACTATTTTCTGTGAGTTTAGCGTTCCCTCAAAACCATATTTACTGATCCACAGGTTAAGGTATTCTATTGACTTCAGATCTTTTTGCTGCATGTATTTCCAGTCCTCACAAACCAATCCTCTTTTATGGTCGATTTTACTGATCAACTTCCCCATTTTTTTTTATTTTATTTTATTTTATTTTTAGATGTTTTTAGTCCAGGTCGGTCTCAATACCTAGGGTATTCTAACACCTGGATTTTATTTTGTCAGTAGGACAGCAATTAAATCACCTGAGGTGGTAATCTTTGCTTCTACTCGACTCTCGAGTGAAGGATTCTGGCCTCTGCTTCCACAACAGGTTGCTGTTTACATTCCTACTGGTTTTACATGAGACAAAATACCTGGTGGTTTTGTATCTCCAGTCACACTCACAATCACTAAACACAGAAATGACGTGACTTTACCCACGGACTTTATCGGTTCTGTTGTCTATTTTTCTCTTTTTACCGTCAGTACCTAGAATTTTCATGTATTTTCTCACAGACTTTATCGGACTTTATCGGACTTTATCTGGCAAATATCTGGCCAATCAGATTAAGAAAAATAAGGAAAAATCAACAAACTCCACAGTTGTTTACTCAACAGGAGACATCGTTCAAGACCCCAAAGAAATCAACGATGAATTAATTAATTTCTATAGAAAGCTGTATTCATCTACAAATAAATCAAACATAGCAGAGATTGACAAGTTTCTCAACAATATCAACCTACCAAAGCTTACAGAAAATCAAGCTGGAGAACTTACTTTAATATTAAAACCTGGAAAAGATCCCACTCTTCCAGCAAGCTACTGCCCATTATCCCTTATTTATTCAGACACTAAAATTATCAGTAAAGCGCTACGAATGGAAACAGTAACTCCACTTATCATCCACCTAGATAAGACAGGCTTTATTAAAGGAAGACACTCTGCAAATAGACTATTTAATCTGATTCATTACTCTTCAAAAAAAAAAATACACCAACAGTGTAACGACCGGACACCGGGGAAGGACTCAGTAGCAGGAACCACAAGGCAAGGGATACGGCTCTCAGGCAAACACAACTTTATTGGACTACGGGGGGTCCCCGGGAAGTGGGGTTCAGGATCCAGTCAAAATCAAAATCAGACAACCAACAAGAGTTCCTGAAACGAGGAGCAAAAAGCACGAGGAAAATCTCTCAAAAGGCTAGTGGAAGGAAGACAATCCGGCAGGGGATAAAGGGTGGGGGTGTTATTATAGTGGGGCTGATTGGTAGATGAGGTGCAGGTGAGAAGCTAGCAAAAGGGAAGTTGTAGACGAGCCAGTCCAGGTTTCAAAATAAGAGCGGTGTCTGGCTACGGACGTGACAAACAGCCATATTTTCATTGGATGCAAAAAAAAAGCATTTGATAAAGTTAATTGGGAATTTCTATTCCAAAATTTGGTTTTGGTGAATTATTTATTCATTGGATTAAGAGTCTTTACACATCACCGATGGCAACAGTCATCACAAATGGATTAATATCACAACGCTTCACGCTACACAGGAGTACAAGGCAAGGATGTCCACTCTCTCCACCCCTATTTGCTATCTTTATAGAACCTCTTGCAGCAGCCACACGACAAGACAGCAACATTTTAGGAATTGGAACAGGAGATACAACCCATAAGATCAGCTTATATGCTGATGATATCCTCTTATACTACAAACTCCATCAACATCACTTTCCCAAACTATCAACCTTATTAATTCATTCTCTGATATCTGAGACCACACTATTAACTGGTCTAAATCCACCATACTACCACTGAACTCTATCATCTGGGATGTGGCAACTGACACTGCACCTTTCTCAATCACCACCGGCAACATCAAATATCTGGGAATCAACATCTCCCCTAAGCTGTCAGAATTAATTGGCCTTAACTAAAATCCATTCCTGAAAATGATAGAAGAAAACCTAAAATGTTGGATAAATTTACCAATAAATCTTATTGGTAGAGTTGCCACAGTAAAAATGATCATACTTCCTATGGTAAATTATCTCTTCTCAATGATTCCCATCAAGTCTCCAACCCCCTGGTTAAAGACTCTAGATTCAATAATCACACATTATTATTGGAATAGCAAAAAGCCTAGAATTAAATTATCAACACTACAAAAAAACTAAATTAAATGGGTGTCTGGAGGCCCCAAACTTCATTTACTAATTTTTCACAAATAAACTCCAGTATGTTTATAAATGGATCAAACCAAATCAATGTGATTGTTCCTGGATATAGCTAGATCAATTATTTTGTAAAGACATCAATATCTCTGGTTTGCCATTTATAAGCCGTTCTATTACTCGTCACCCCTGTTTCAAAAACCCAATTATTGCCTCAACTCTGACGGCCTGGTGGGACTTTTACCAAATGGCCAATGCCACAGTATCACCAAGTAATTACACTCCTTTTTGGAATAATCCCGATTTTCTGATAAACAGAAAACCATTAAAGCTGTCATCGTGGATCACTAAGGGCATCACGCATCTTAAAGATATCTATGAAAACAACACTCTGGTTTCTTTCTCTCAACTCAAGTATAACATTGGAGGAAATCAATTTCTAGAATATCTTCAGATTAAATCTGCTGTTCATACAAAAATAAATAGTAAAACACCCAACCTTAACCGTACACCACTGTTATTAGAATTAACTCAAATTACTAGTCAACAGAAAATTTCAAGTTAATTGTGACAAACCACCCAACAATATCTATTCCATCAATTAAATGGGAACAAGATTTAGAGATTACCTACAATGCTGACTTCTGGCCCCAAATTTGTAAAAATATTTTTATTTCCACCTCTAATGCAAATCTACAACTTATACCGTACCAAGTAATTCACAAAGTTCACTTTATGGGTGAAAAAAATGTTTAAAATGGGATTTAAAGACACAAAAATTTGTGCACAGTGTACACAAAATGTAACAAACACATACTTGCATGCTATCTGGGATTGTGAACCAGTCAAAACCTTCTGGCACAGCATCACTGACTCTCTTTCCCAACTTCAATGGAACAACTATCTTCCTCAATTAAAAAAACAAACATCAAGGTTTGACCAAGTTTGGAAAAAAATATTGTATCTTCGGATTCATGACACATGAATTCATGACACTCCACTCAAATGATCTACGATAATAGAGTTGGATTTTTTTTTTTAGTTTCTATTTGAAAAAAGGGTTGATGGGTTGGCGGGAGAGGCGGGCTGTGCTGGGGGGGCTGGGGGCATTGCTATCCCTGTCTGGTGCAGTGCATTAAACCGTTGGTGGTGGTGTGGATGAGGGAGGGGGCGTTAAGCTCCCTGGGGTGGCGCTGGGGCGGGGATTGGGTGTCTGCCGCCGTCTCGGCTCCCTGGTTGGTGCGGCCGAATGCGGCCCGCCTGGGGGCCTTGTTGGGGCTGGCCATGGTATCTGCCCTACAACTGGGGGCATGTTAAACAAATAAATAAATAATAATAACATTAATAAAAAAAAAAAAAACGAAATAAATAAATATCCATCCATCTTCTTCCGCTTATCCGGGGCCGGGTCGCGGGGGCAGAAGTCTAAGCAGGGATGCACAGACCTCCCTCACCCCAGACACTTCCTCCAGCTCTTCCGGGGGAAGCCCGAGGTATTCCCAAGCCAGCCGAGAGACATAGTCTCTCCAGCGTGTCCTGGGTCTTCCCCGGGGCCTCCTCCCGGTGGGACATGCCTGGAACACTTCTCTAGGGAGGCGTCCAGGAGGCATCCTATACAGATGCCCAAGCCACCTCAATTGACTGATCTCAATGTGAAGGAGTAGCGGCTCAAGCCCGAGCTCCCTCCGGATGACTGAGCTTCTCACCCTATCTCTAAGGGAGCGCTCGGCCACCTTGCGGGGGAAACTCATTTTGGCCACTTGTATCCGTGATCTTGTCCTTTCGGTCAATACCCAAAGTTCATGGCCATAGGTGAGGGTGGGAGCGTAGATTGAGAGTTTTGCCTTGCGACTCAGCTCCTTCTTTACCACGACAGTTCGGTACATCGACCGCATAACCGCAGACGCTACACCAATCTGTCTGTCAATCTCACGCTCCATCTTTCCCTCACTCGTGAACAAGATCCCGAGATACTTAAACTCCTCCACTTGAGGCAGGACATCTCCATCTACCCTGAGAGGGCAAGCCACCTTTTCCGGTCGAGAGCCATGGCCTCTGATTTAGAGGTGCTGATTCTCATCCCACTCGCTTTGCACTCGGTTGCAAACCGTCCCAGTGCATGCTGTAGGTCCTGGCTCGATGAAGCCAACAAGACAACATCATCTGCAAAAAGCAGAGATGAAATCTTGTGGTTCCCAAACTGGACACCCTGTGGTCCCTGGCTACGCCTAGAAATCCTGTCCATAAAAATTATGAACAGGGCTCTGCAAACACATCTAAATTATTGCTGGCAATGCGAACAAAGCTCCTGCTCCGGTCGTACAGAGACCGAACAGCCTATAGCAAAGGGACCCGGACCCCATACTCATGGAGCACATCCCACAGAATACCACGAGGGACACGGTCGAATGCTTTCTCCAGATCCACAAAGCATATGTAGACTGGTTGGGTATACTTCCACGAACCCTCCAGCACCCTGCAAAGAGTATAGAGCTGGTCCAGTGTTCCACGACCAGGATGAAAACCGCATTGTTCCTCCTGAATCCGAGGTTCGACTATCGGCTGAATTCTCCTCTCCAGTTCCCTGGAGTAGACTTTCCCAGGGAGGCTGAGAAGTGTGATCCCCCTATAGTTGGAACACAGTCTTCAGTCCCCCTTTTTAAACAGAGGGACCAACACCCCAGTTTGCAACTCCAGTGGCACTGTCCTCGTTCTCCATGCAACATTGCAGATGCATGTCAACCAAGACAGCCCTACAACATCCAGACACTTGAGGTACTCAGGGCGAATCTCATCCACCCCTGGTGCCTTGCCACCTATGAGTTTACGGACTACCTCAGTGACTTCGGCTTGGGTGATGGAAGAGTCCACCGTACAGTCCCCAGCCTCTGCTTCCTCAGCGGAAGGCATGTCGGTGGGATTGAGGAGATCCTCAAAGTATTCCTTCCACCATCCGACAATATCCCCAGTTGCGGTCAGCAGCCCTCCACCCACACCATAAAGGGTGTTGGCAGGGTACTGCTTCTCCCTTCCCCCGTTTGCCAGAATCTCTTCGGCGCCGACCGATAGTCCTCCTCCATGGCCTCACCATACTTCTCCCAGACTCCAGTTTTTGATTCCCGGACCGCCCGAGCTGCGGCATCCTTGGCCTGCTGGTACCCATCAGCTGTGTCACGAGTCCCACGGGCCAACAAAGCCCGATAGGACTCCTTCCTCAACCTTACGGCATCATTTACTTGTGTCCACAACTTTTTTTTTTTTTTTTTTTTTTTTCCCTTGTTTGCACATATATTTATGGTTGATACCATGTTGGTATAACCGGAGTTGTATATATGAGTTTTTAATCTGGTAACCAAGGGTGTTTTGTGTGTGTGTGGGTGGGTGTGTGCAAGTGTGCTACCTTCATCAGCCCTCATAACAGTCAAACTATATTTTTATTGATCCCTGGAGAAATCAAACAAGATAAAAGTAAAGGAAGAGTCAGAAAGAGGGGTATAAATATTCTGCAGAGGAGGGCTAGAGTCACCGGGTGTGGAGAGTGGAGAGAAAAAGAGCAGGAGAGAGAGACGAGACGGTGGTGGTGCAGTTTGGTGTCTGTGTTGTAATATGTGTCAAGAAGTTTATAATGTGTTGTTTAAAGAGTAAAAGGTGGACACAAGACAATCAAGTGTTATAAGCAAAAAAGAAAACAGAGAAAAGGGGGAGGAGCTTTCTATTTACAATCACATGTCTGAGTGTTTCGGGGGAGTTGGAGGCAGTATTTGAAAAGTCATATATATATAATAGGCATAGAAGTATTTAAATACTCATACATGTCAACATGTATCAAAATAAAGTCATAAACAGAAAAGATAGAAAAATAATCCATACACATACACACACACACACACAAAAACACACACACACGCATATTCATACAATCAATGAAAATAAACCGTGGATTAATGTGTGGACATCTAAGAGTTTTGCTATGCGTAAGTGTAAGATACATATGCACATGTACATGATTATACATACATACAAATATACATTGATACATGCATGTACACATGTGCCTAATTGAAAATACACATATATATAAGTATTGCATATAGTATATCAGTATATGCATACACTTTGCATGTTCATGTCACAATACATTTCCCAGTAATCATTTGCTTACACTCATGCAACTCATATTCATACATACATACATACATACATACATACATACATACATACATACATACATACAGACATACACCCATGCACATCATCCATATATGTATATACACCCACATGCATGTATCCACATACACCTAAATAGATACATGCACATAGGGACACAAACCTGGATACACACACACACATATATACATACACATATAAACACACATACACACACACACACACACACACATACACACACACACACACACACACACACACACACACATACATGCGTGTGCACATGCGTGCGTGCATGCATGCACACATACATACACACACACACACAAACACACAGCTATTCATACATACATATATACCACATACATTCACGCATATATACACAACCACACTCACGTATGTAACTACACACACATGTACACACACATACACACACACACACATACACACACACACACACAGCTATTCATACATACATATATACATACATATCACATACATTCACACACATATATACACAGACACACTCACGTATATAACTACACACACACATATACACACACATACATACACATACACGCACGCACACACACACATACACACACACACCCATATGCACACACATATAAACATGCATCTATGTATATAAACTCACTTATTTGCACATAAATACATACAAGAATATGATAATAATAATAATAATAGATTTGTTAATTACAAAACTAATAATATTAAGTCATTTAAACACTTCCTCCTTTAAATAGTTATTCTTACAATTCCGTTGTTGGTTCCTATCGTCATCGGTCAGCGCCCCAACCCTCCCCCCAGCCCTGGGCCATCCCAGCCCCCAATGTCAGCGGCCGCAGCCAGCAGGAGGGGAGGGAGGAATCCGAGGCCACCGATCCCACACCCTCCCTTAGTACAGACCATTACCAGCTGGAGTCCACAACTTTTAGCCGCCACGGTAACAATGGAGGCAGTGAACATGGTCCACTCTGACTCAATGTCCCCAGCGTCCCTCGGAATCCAGGAAAAGCTCTCCCGGAAGTGTGAGTTGAATACCTCCCTGACCGAGGGCTTGGCCAGACGTCCCCAACAGACCTTCACAATATTTTGGGCCTGCCTGGTCTGTCCCGCTTCCTCCTCTGCCACCGCATCCAACTCACCACCAGGTGGTGATCAGTTGAAAGCTCAGCCCCGACTGTCCAAGACATGCGGCCGCAGGTCAGATGAAACGACAACGAAGTCGATCATTGACCTCCGGCCTAGGGTGTCCTGGTGCCACGTGCACTGATGGACACCCTTATGCTCAAACATGGTGTTTGTTATGGACAGGCCGTGACAAGCTCAGAAGTCCAATAACAGAATACCACTCTGGTTCAGATCGGGGAGGCCGTTCCTCCCAATCACCCCTCTCCAGGTTTTACTGTCATTTCCCATGTGGGCATTGAAGTCCCCCAGTAGAACAATGGAGTCCCCAGTTGGAGCACTATCAAGTACCCCTCCATGAACCGCCACCTTAATGTGGTGAAAGGGTTTGTGTGCCCGAAGGAACCTAGGAGTTATGTCGTCGGGGGCATTATGCCTCTGGCAGGGTTTCCCATGGCAAACAGGTCCTCGGGGACGGGCCAGACAAAGAGCGGTTCACAAGTCCCTCATGAAGAACATACCACCAAGAATCGTACTGTCGCCTGGATTGGCGTCACCGGGGCCCCACCCTGGAGCAAGGCCTGGGGTTGGGGCTCGAAGGCAAGCGCCTTGTGGCCGGGTCTTTGCCCATGGGACTCAGCCGGGCTCAGCCCGAAATAGCGACGTGGGCCCGCCTTCCAGTAGGCTCACCACCCGAAGGAAGAATCATGAGGGGTCGGTGCAATGTGGTTCTGGGCAGCAGTCGCGGCGGGGTGCCTCTGCGGCTCAATCCCTGAACCAAAACCCTAGCAATGGGGACATGGAATGTCACCTCGCTGGGAGGGAAGGAGCCGGAGCTTGTGCGGGAGGTTGAGAGATACCGGCTAGAGATAGTCGGGCTCACCTCTACGCACAGCCTGGGCTCTGGAACCCAGCTCCTTCGGAGGGGCTGTACGCTCCACTATTCTGGAGTTGCCCACGGTGAGCGACGACGGGCTGGTGTAGGCCTGCTTATAGCCCCCCACCTTGGCCGCAATGTGTTGGAGTTTGATAGTGATAAATAAATAAACAAAAAAAATTTGAGAGGGCAGGGGACCAGATTGGGTGTGTTGGTTTTAGGCAGGGCTCATTAGAGGCCACGTGCTGGGGGCCCCGATGGATCGCTGGGTGCCTGGCGGCCTGGCCTGCACTGTTAATGTCTGGGTCTTGTCCTGCGTGAGGGGATGTCTGGGGTCTCGGTGGGGCCGGGGTACGCCTTGGCTGGTGGTGTCTGGCGCTGAGACTTGCCTGTGGGGGGCCTTATGGTGGGGATGGTGTGGTGGCAGATCGCTGTCTGGGCGTGCCGTGATGTGTTAGCGGGCCCCTTCTCCCTGGTCCTATTATTCCTTAGTCCCTGGTCCTGGTATTATTATTATCGTCATTATTATTATTGTTATTATTTTTATATGTAACTTTATGTGTGTATGTTATGTATGTTTATGTGTGTGTGTATATATATATATATATATATATATATATATATATATATATATATATATATATATATACACACACACATAAACACATATATATACAAATATATATATATATATATATATATATATATATATAATATATATATATATATATATATATAGTGCTTGGAGATGTACAAGATCAACAGCACTCTAAGGGCCTTCATTGCAAACTCGATGGGCCTGTGGAAAACCACTCTCGAGGCAAATGGCAAGCCACTTGCCCAAGTGTCCATCAGATGTGGCATATACCAAGGAGATGCAAGGCTGCAGGATGCAAGGCTGATATATATATATATATATATATATATATATATATATATATCAGCCCATACTCCACACAGATGTTTCTGTAGAGTATGCCCGCTACTTGGTTATGGCGTTCCATGTATGCTTTCCCTGCCAGCATCTTACACCCTGCAGTTATGTGCTGGATTGTTTCCGGTGCTTCTTTTATATATATATATATTTATATATATATATATATATATAT
>CM026201.1:3153491-3285991 GCA_014839995.1 Xenentodon cancila
CGCCCGGCCAAACAAGGTATGGCATATGCTCCTCGTCTGGGCATACCTGTTTTGTGACAAAGAAACAGGTATGCCCACTGAACAGGTAGAAATGGGCGCGCACCCACCACCCAGCAAATACTCCTTTGCACACCGATGCACAGCTCCAACCTCTTCATAAAGTTTGCGGACGACACGACTGTGGTGGGTCTCATCAACAACAACGATGAGTCAAACTACAGGAGCGAAGTGAGCCGCCTAGCCGAGTGGTGCAGCGACAACAATCTCTCCCTGAACGCGGAGAAGGCCAAGGAGATTGTTGCTGACTTCAGGAGACAACACACCCAGCATGCTCCTCTGACCATCAACGGTGCCACTGTGGAGAGGCTGAGCAGCACCAAGTTCCTGGGTGTCCACATCTCAGAGGACCTCCCCTGGACTGTTAACACTGCATCACTCGCCAAGAAGGCACAGCAGCGCCTCTACTTCCTCCGCAAACTGCGAAGAGCCAGAGCCTCGGCCCCCATCAGGTACTCCTTCTACAGAGGCACCATCGAGAGCATCCTGACCAGCTGCATCACCGTGTGGTACGGATCCTGCACCGCAACCTGCCGCAAGTCTCTCCAGCGCGTCGTGAGAGCAGCTGAGAAGATCGTTGGTGTCTCTCTCCCCTCACTTCAGGACATCTACAGCAGCCGTCTGACTCACAAAGCCCTCAGCATTGTGAGAGACCCCACCCACCCGTCACACAGCCTCTTCAGTCTGCTGCCATCAGGGAGGAGGCTGCAGACCCTCCGGGCCAGAACCAGCCAACTGAAGGACAGCTTCGTCCACCAGGCCGTCAGGACGCTGGTGGTTCTTTCCAGCTCATCTTCACCACTTCCAACATCACTCAGCACTACAGCCTGTCAGCTGTCAATCACTCCGCCCTCTTCCTGTTCTCAGCTGCAAACCACACCCACCATGGCACCTACAGCTGCGTTTACCACGTCAATGTTTTCTCCCAGAACTTCTCCTCTATGAGTCCACCTCTCCGCCTCAGAGTCTCAGGTACACACAAACTGCTGTCAAGATCGCTGAGAAAGCCACCTGGATTCATGCCTCACACTGCAAGAAGGTCCCTCCTCCTGACCAGCCGCCCTTGACTCCAGCCGACCAGACTACACCTCCATAAGGTCATCGCTCACTAGCAAGATCAGTGCAGAATGAAACACTGCAACAGTAACGTGCCAAGTTCCACCCCTGACACCCCAAACGGGACCCGAATGGTCTCTAGGAAATGCCACCAGCTGCCTCATCCTCATAGCCGTCCTCTTCGTCATCCCGATTCTTCGAGTTTTCTTTACCAATCTTGGTGATCCATACAGGATCAAGAGAAGGGAAGTGTAGTGGAAATTTTATATTACACCCCTTACTTTCTTGTAATCCTTTGGATGGAGCTCTACCTTTGACCAACTCGCTCTACATGAGGAAGCAGACCCCCCCCCCCCCCCCCCCCCCCCCCCCCCACACACACACACACACACACACACCACTTCACATCCTGACTCCAGCCGGGAAACGGTGGAACCGTTTCCCGCCTTGCCCCCCCCCTCACTCACTCTGATCTCCGTATCTGCATCAGGCACTTTTGGCAGAACTGGACCGCCTGCTTTGCACCATGTCACTTTAATCAAACCGAAAAACTGTTGTGCAAATGTCATGTCATACCTTGTTTCTTGTCTCTTTTTAACTTGCACTTTGTGTTTAAAATGTATTTATTGTGTAGCACCGAGGGTTTGAGAGTAAAGTAATTTCGATTCTCTGTATGTGTCTCACATGTAGAATTGACAATAAACTTGACTCTGACTCTGACTCTGACTCTGAACTTGTGAATTCTTCATTAAACGTCATGGGATGAAGTGTCTCCAGATGACAGAGTGAGGGTGACGGTGGGATGAAGTGTTCCCAGATGACAGAGTGAGGGTGATGGTGGGATGAAGCGTCCCCAGATCACAGAGTGAGGGTGACAGTGGGATGAAGCATCCCCAGATGACAGAGTGAGGGTGACGGTGGGATGAAGTGTTCCCAGATGACAGAGTGACGGTGGGATGAAGTGTCCCCAGATGACAGAGTGAGGGTGACGGTGGGATGAAGTGTTCCCAGATGACAGAGTGACGGTGGGATGAAGTGTCCCCAGATGACAGAGTGAGGGTGACGGTGGGATGAAGTGTCTCCAGATGACAGAGTGAGGGTGACGGTGTGTCTCTGCAGTGATTCACCATTGCTGAACCTGAATCCTCTCTAATGCTCCACAGAAGTTCAGGCGGAGCCCAGGACAGACCTGCGAGTAGGAGAACAAAGATGGCCCAGGTCTTCATCGTGGCTGTTGAGATGGTCTTCCTCCCAGAGATAAATGTTTCTTAGGACTCTTGACAGTAGCCAGGAGGGTTTTAAACCCTCTGTGTCTTGACTGACCATTCATCTCATGACCCTGGAAAACCGACGATGTGTTCACGGAAATAACAGAAACCTGTTTTACATGAACTTGATATGGCACGGAGGAGTGGCGTTGTCTGTTCTGTCTGGATGTCTGTCTGTTCAGAAATGCTTTCTGGGAAGAATTATATCATTTATATTTTGACTTATTTAAAGCTGACTTACAGACTCACATGGTTGGATGGATGTGAAGGACCAAGGACGACTGCAGGACTGAGAACAGTTGATGACTATTTGCATTTCCTCCTGACTTTAAAACAATTCACAGACACAGACATAGTGAAATTAGAGTGTGGCTGATAAGGAGCAGGCGTGTCAGCTGCTCAGGTGTTAATGCAGGTATTGTTTTAATCTCATGTTCACCTCCATTTATTTGTTTATAGAGCTACATTCACTTTGATCATATTCAAACTGCCATTCAATTCAAATGAGGCCTCTGGACCTCTGTTAGTAAGTGTTGCGTATCTGTCAGCTGACAGAGGCCTTGCAGCTGATTAAATGTAAGTAAAACAATCCAGTAACCTAATTGGACGTGTTAATGTCAATTTGGGTCTAGTCTAATAAAATACACTTCAAAACTTGATTACATTGGTCTGACAACATTTTCGTGACGATTGTTTTCTTTGAGAACAGTTATATGGCTGTTATTTCCAGTATTGTGATTCTCACATTGCCAGAGCAGGACTACGGGCTACATGTTCATGTAAATGCTCGCATGCCCTGACTTTTGCTCCTTGAGGCTACTTACACTGTACCGTTTTCTCATATGATCATTATAACTCACGCCGTACGACTCAGATCTGCTTAATCTTGGGTTGGATGTCAGAACGGCGTACAGACTGTACAGTGGCTGCCTGATCCAGCCGGGCTGTAGGTTGCGTCATCAGCATACAGAAGGTAAAAGTGAAAATGAGCCCCGCTGTATTCACTTTTATATGGGTCGAATATTCTTTTAAAGTAATTGGCAATTACTGACAATAACTGTGTTTCCAGTCAATCCACCGATTCTGATGTTTTTATAGTCTTTTAAAAGTAATGTTATGTTTTCTTTTTTTTTTAAGTAATTGCGCTTGGTCCCATTAAACATCGTTTCAGGTTACATTTCAAGTGGCCAGTCAGCAGATTCAGTTGGAGGGTTTCGGCCACACTCACAAGATTATATCAAGCAGTCTGTGTGACGGTGGTTGTGGCTTCAGTCCTGTTGTACCATGTGAGACAACCGATTTGGACCTGGGATCATCATGATAGTTTCCATGATTCTTACACATTAGACATCTTTTGTCTGAGACTGCCAAAAACTATGAAGCATGTGGAGCATTTTGAAGATCTCAATGTCCTGCAAGAAGCAGACTTGACGCTAGTCATCCGGGACTCCTCTGGGCCAGCTGCTTTCCATATATTGATTTATTGACATATTGATTGACTGAAAGCACATCTCCTCTCAGCAGTCTGCAGAATACGTGTCCGGTCATCTGTGGCAGGTGCTGGTGTTGAGACCGTGTGGTCCCTCATAGTAGATGAACAGGTAGTTAAGCCCATTAGTCAGTGCAGCACTCTTGTTGGCTCCTGTGTGGATCTTAATGCTTGGGTTTGGGATTTGTATACATCGCCCTGCACATCGTGGGTTTGTAAAATAACAATGGACACAGTGTCAGTCTTATGACCCACATGTTTCTGAAGAGCCGTTTTGTACTGCACAGCACCATGTTGCCTGTTCAAGCACGAGTCTGACATTTTTGGTCAGTGGTGGTTTAAAGTTGTGTTTAATGTTGCTAAACATGTGTTCAATTATTTTGTTAGAGAAACAGGAAATTATTGCCACATCAGAGGTGTGATGGTACAAGCAAAGGCATTTCTGTCCAAGCTGTGAGTTTGAAGCAATCTGCTGACAATTTTGAAAAGCAGCAAAACCTATTTACTTTATTTAATGTTCAACACGACGCTGGACGAAGAGATGGCTGGGAAAGCCGCAACCTGCCGCAAGTCTCTCCAACGCGTCGTGAGAGCAGCTGAGAAGATCGTTGGTGTCTCTCTCCCCTCACTTCAGGACATTTACAGCAGCCGTCTGACTCGCAAAGCCCTCAGCATCGTGAGAGACCCCACCTACCGTCACACAGCCTCTTCAGTCTGCTGCCTTCAGGGAGGAGGCTGCGGACCCTCCGAGCCAGAACCAGCCGACTGAAGGACAGCTTCGTCCACCAGGCTGTCAGGACACTTAACACTCTCCCTGCTCTTCCACCGTTTCCCGCCTTGCCCCCCCCTCACTCACTCTGATCTCAGTATCTGCACCAGGCACTTTTGGCAGAACTGGACCGCCTGCTTTGCACCATGTCACTTTAATCAAACCGAAAAACTGTTGTTGTCATGTCACAACTTGTTTCTTGTCTCTTTTTAACCTGCACTTTGTGTTTAAAATTTATTTATTGTGTAGCACCGAGGGTTTGAGGGTTACACAATTTCGATTCTCTGTATGTGTCTCACGTGTGGTAGAATTGACAATAAACTTGACTCTGACTCTGAAAAAAAAAAAAAAAAAAAAAAAAGAGATATGCAATTTACAATAGATTTGTGTCTTCTGACCGGCAGTTCTTGTGACAACGTTCTTTTGTTCACGTTGCCAATAGTACAGAGAAGGTGTCATTTATCAGGCTGGAGTCAGGATGTGAAGTGGTGTGTGTGTGTGTGTGTGTACAGCCACTGTACAGTCTGTACGCCGTTCTGACATCCAACCCAAGATTAAGCAGATCTGAGTCGTACGGCGTGAGTTATAATGATCATATGAGAAAACGGTACAGTGTAAGTAGCCTCAAGGAGCAAAAGTCAGGGCATGCGAGCATTTACATGAACATGTAGCCCGTAGTCCTGCTCTGGCAATGTGAGAATCACAATACTGGAAATAACAGCCATATAACTGTTCTCAAAGAAAACAATCGTCACGAAAATGTTGTCAGACCAATGTAATCAAGTTTTGAAGTGTATTTATTAGACTAGACCCAAATTGACATTAACACGTCAATTAGGTTACTGGATTGTTTTACTTACATTTAATCAGCTGCAAGGCCTCTGTCAGCTGACAGATACGCAACACTTACTAACAGAGGTCCAGAGGCCTCATTTGAATTGAATGGCAGTTTGAATATGATCAAAGTGAATGTAGCTCTATAAACAGATAAATGGAGGTGAACATGAGATTAAAACAATACCTGCATTAACACCTGAGCAGCTGACACGCCTGCTCCTTATCAGCCACACTCTAATTTCACTATGTCTGTGTCTGTGAATTGTTTTAAAGTCAGGAGGAAATGCAAATAGTCATCAACTGTTCTCAGTCCTGCAGTCGTCCTTGGTCCTTCACATCCATCCAACCATGTGAGTCTGTAAGTCAGCTTTAAATAAGTCAAATATAAATGATATAATTCTTCCCAGAAAGCATTTCTGAACAGACAGACATCCAGACAGAACAGACAACGCCACTCCTCCGTGCCATATCAAGTTCATGTAAAACAGGTTTCTGTTATTTCCGTGAACACATCGTCGGTTTTCCAGGGTCATGAGATGAATGGTCAGTCAAGACACAGAGGGTTTAAAACCCTCCTGGCTACTGTCAAGAGTCCTAAGAAACATTTATCTCTGGGAGGAAGACCATCTCAACAGCCACGATGAAGACCTGGGCCATCTTTGTTCTCCTACTCGCAGGTCTGTCCTGGGCTCCGCCTGAACTTCTGTGGAGCATTAGAGAGGATTCAGGTTCAGCAATGGTGAATCACTGCAGAGACACACCGTCACCCTCACTCTGTCATCTGGAGACACTTCATCCCACCGTCACCCTCACTCTGTCATCTGGGGACACTTCATCCCACCGTCACTCTGTCATCTGGGAACACTTCATCCCACCGTCACCCTCACTCTGTCATCTGGGGACACTTCATCCCACCGTCACTCTGTCATCTGGGAACACTTCATCCCACCGTCACCCTCACTCTGTCATCTGGGGACACTTCATCCCACCGTCACTCTGTCATCTGGGAACACTTCATCCCACCGTCACCCTCACTCTGTCATCTGGGGATGCTTCATCCCACTGTCACCCTCACTCTGTGATCTGGGGACGCTTCATCCCACCATCACCCTCACTCTGTCATCTGGGAACACTTCATCCCACCGTCACCCTCACTCTGTCATCTGGAGACACTTCATCCCATGACGTTTAATGAAGAATTCACAAGTTCAGAGTCAGAGTCAGAGTCAGAGTCAAGTTTATTGTCAATTCTACATGTGAGACACATACAGAGAATCGAAATTACTTTACTCTCAAACCCTCGGTGCTACACAATAAATACATTTTAAACACAAAGTGCAAGTTAAAAAGAGACAAGAAAACAAGGTATGACATGACATTTGCACAACAGTTTTTCGGTTTGATTAAAGTGACATGGTGCAAAGCAGGCGGTCCAGTTCTGCCAAAAGTGCCTGATGCAGATACGGAGATCAGAGTGAGTGAGGGGGGGGCAAGGCGGGAAACGGTTCCACCGTTTCCCGGCTGGAGTCAGGATGTGAAGTGGTGTGTGTGTGTGGGGGTGGGTGGGGGGGGGGGGGGGGGGTCTGCTTCCTCATGTAGAGCGAGTTGGTCAAAGGTAGAGCTCCATCCAAAGGAATTACAAGAAAGTAAGGGGTGTAATATAAAATTTCCACTACACTTCCCTTCTCTTGATCCTGTATGGATCACCAAGATTGGTAAAGAAAACTCGAAGAATCGGGATGACGAAGAGGACGGCTATGAGGATGAGGCAGCTGGTGGCATTTCCTAGAGACCATTCGGGTCCCGTTTGGGGTGTCAGGGGTGGAACTTGGCACGTTACTGTTGCAGTGTTTCATTCTGCACTGATCTTGCTAGTGAGCGATGACCTTATGGAGGTGTAGTCTGGTCGGCTGGAGTCAAGGGCGGCTGGTCAGGAGGAGGGACCTTCTTGCAGTGTGAGGCATGAATCCAGGTGGCTTTCTCAGCGATCTTGACAGCAGTTTGTGTGTACCTGAGACTCTGAGGCGGAGAGGTGGACTCATAGAGGAGAAGTTCTGGGAGAAAACATTGACGTGGTAAACGCAGCTGTAGGTGCCATGGTGGGTGTGGTTTGCAGCTGAGAACAGGAAGAGGGCGGAGTGATTGACAGCTGACAGGCTGTAGTGCTGAGTGATGTTGGAAGTGGTGAAGATGAGCTGGAAAGAACCACCTTGGTACTGTGGCTGGATGGAGCAAATGATGCGGAAATCTGAACCTAAGAGCACCTGAAGCCCCTGCTGCTTGGACTTGGAGACCCCGTCAGTGGAGGAAAACAGGGAGGTATTTGGTTTAACCAGCAAATCTGTAAACAAAGAGGAAGACGTAAATCAAGATATCCATCCATTATCTATTCCCGCTTTGGCCATCTCCGGGTCACGGGAGTCTGTCGGAGCCTATCCCGGCGCATTGCAGGCGAAAGGCAGGGGTCCACCCTGGACAGGTCGCCAGTCCATCACAGGGTCACATACAAAGACAGACAACCAATCACGGTCACATTCACACCTACGGGTAATTAAGGATTATCAATAAACCTAGTATGCATGTTTTTGGACTGTGGGAGGAAGCCGAAGGACCCGGAGGGAACCCACGCAAGCACGGGGAGAACATGCAAACTCCACACAGATTCTTGCTGTGAGGCAACAGTGCTGACCACTAAGCCACCATGCTGCCGTAAATCAAGATATCTGCAAGGGAATATTGATCTGTTGTCACGAGATGGTTTATTAAGCTACTAAAATAAAAATAAAAGCATGTACAGTTTTACCTGAACATATCACCTCAAGACAGAAGGAGCTTATTAAAGAATGAATCAAAGTTGGACATTTCTGCAGTCCAGATGCTGACACCACACAGGATGTCCTGATCCACCACACAGGTCTGTCTTAAGAGTCATAGGTTTTCCTGGTTGACACGGCAGCGCCACATCCCATCTGATTACACACCACAGCAGCTGAGCTCTGGTTATAAAGGAATATAAATAATAATAAATAAAGGAAGTAAAGATGGAAACAGCATCAAAGCTGCAGCTGCTCCTCTACCTGAGCAGGTGACATGAACAGCTTTTCCAGGTGAGCAGGTTTGTACAGCGGAGCTGGTTCTTTTACAGTCCAGGAGAGAAGACTCGTTGCCTCCACAGTAGAACACTTGGTTCCACACAGGGGCTTCTGGTTCTCCATAGAGCGCCCCCTGGAGGCCTGAAGGAGCCCCACAGTCCAGCTCCTTACAGACAGATGGTATTTATTTCCTTTATGGTTTTTGGGGAAAGAGGTATGGCGTAAGTGGGGTATATCACTCTGGAAACAAGCTCAGTTTGTGTCAGTAATGATCCTCCAAATAATGTTTAGCCTCTCTGCAACCAATTATTTACACATTTATTTCTCAATTGGCTCTGATGTTCTTACTATTGCTAGATTAGGAATCTTTGGACACCCATATACCTCAGTAACAAACCTCCTTTTTACTGGGATATTATAGTTTGTATTTTTCATACTGTGATGAGTATTTAGAAACTCACATTTATTAAGATTAAGAATAAGGCCTGAAGCCTGGAAAAATGATTTCACCACCTGATGAGTGACTGGTATTTGTTACTTATAGTTCAAAAACAGTGCCGTGTCATCCATTAATTGACTAATTAATGGATGCAATTTATCTAATAACTTCATCTAATTCTGCTAATTTTAACCAATCATCACCTCTTCATCAATTTTTAGAATATTATGCCCTGTTGTTTGAAAGAAGAGTTTTGAATGGATTCAAATTACACAGTTCACTCTAAGAAGGAGAATAAATATTACTATAAAAGTTATACATTTCTTTAGATATTATTCTTGGGTTTGTACATTCCTCCCCATTATTCACTAAACAAGAAATTGTATTTTTTCTTCTTTGTTTTTCAAGTCTAAAGATTCTTTTTTTCCCTGTCTTCTATCTGCTTTGCCCGTGATCTGACAAAGGCACCTTGACAGTTTTCTTATTGAAATTTTTTAAAATGTTCATTTTTGTATTTGGGAAAGGTTGTCACAATTATTAATATCTAATATAGCATTTTTACAACAGTATTCTTCATTTATTAAGAGGGATGAGTTGAACTTCCAATAATCTTTTCTTTTGCTGGAGAGAGTCTGATTTGAAATTGTCAATCTTATTACACAGTAATCACTGAAGGGGCTTATAGAAATAGTAGAAGTGACTTTAAACTGCATTTTGGAATCAGAAACTAACCAGAAATCAATCCTTCATTTAGCATTCCCATTAAGTTTTAACCATGTAAATTGTCTAGTGTAAGGATTACTGGCTCTCCACACATCCAACAGACCATTTTCATTCTTAAAATGATCAATAATAGGGTTTTGGTGACACTGTGAGGGCCATCTATCTAACCATTCATCTGAAGCCATATTAAAAGCCCCTCCTACTACTACAGTCTGTGACATAGGTTGTTTTCAGCTCTTCAATGACATTCGTAATTTAGTAAAGCAACATTTAATTTTTACATTTGTTGTTATATCCATAAATATTTATCAAAATAAAAGTAGTGCTTTCTATATTCAAGACCCATACCACCCAATGACCTTCATTATCCATCTTTTGTGAAATCACTTCACCAGAAAATGAATAAAAACAGATTGCAACACCTGCAGAACAATTAGACCGGTGACTGAATATAATGTTGTCCCCCCATTGCTGGGACCAAAATTTTACATCAGACTTATCAGAATGAATCTCTTGAAAAGGGAAAACATTAGACCTTTGCCTCTTACAAAAACGAAAAAACGCTTTCCATTTGACTGAATCCTTTCAATGCCTAGCTATTAAAAGATAAACAAGAAAACATACTTTAAAATTGTAACAGTAAACATGTAATAAAACTAAAAAAAAAAAAAGAAAACAGCTAAGGAGGTAGCAGTCCATCTGTCCCGACTCATTAGTGGGAGGCGGGGTCCACCTGGACAGGTCGCCAGTCTATCACAGGGCCACATATAGAGACAAACAAGGACTCACGCCTACGGGCAATTTAGAATAACCACGGAAGTAGTAGTGATAACTGTAAACGTCCCTTCTTAGGAACAGCTCTCCACATAACGATCAATTATTTTAAATACTTGCTCCTTTTGGTCTCACTTCAACGTGCTTGCCATTGATGTAGCCATATGGACCTCAAAAACCTGCAACTTTCCCCTCTTTCCTTGCTTGCTCACATTGCTTGTCTTGTTAAATAGTCGTCCTTTGTTAGATCTTCATCAAACCGGACACTCGCCTCTTTGCACACCTCTGACAACGTTGTTTTTTTCCAGATGTCATCTCGGATCATTCTTTTGGAGAAGAGAACGATAATCTGCCGGTGTCTGTACTCTTTCTTCCTACTCTGTGGACAATGTGCTCCATCTTCTCCGCCAGGTCTGGGGCCACTTTGCACAGCAGGGGGACGATGTCGGCTCTGATGTTCTTGCTTACTTCTTCTTTCTTCCCTTTAATCCGAAGAGTCCATCTTCTTTTGTAACTTTCTTCTTCTATCAGTCGTACTTTAAGGTCTTCATTATCATTGAAGAGGGAGCCAACCTGTTGCTCTAAGGACAGAAGCTAGCACAGCAGTATGCTGCTGTGTTTGTGAGCAAACGTCTAAAAACAGTCATCAAGTTGCTGCCCGAGTTGATTAATAGCCATCAAAACGTCTTCCTTCAAAGTGCTACAAGCACTTTCTTTGAGTGCATCTTTACATTTTTGCTCCAGGTGGCTCTTTTCTGGCAAATTCGTTGGTGACAAGTTGTCTCCGCCGCGCTTTGCAGAGGAGCTGCAACCTTCGTTTCCAAAGCATAGTCATGATTTTTTCAAATGACTAAATAGGAGGGATTTGGCTTCTGGAGGGTTTTTAGTGTTTTTCATCTCGATGTCAGGTATACTACAGTCAAGAAGTCAGATAGTGGAGATATACGCTTACATGTAAGCAAATCAGAGATGGTTCTTCAGTGGAACACAACCGCTCCGCTCGTCATTCCCTGGAAGCCCAGATCTGGTACCTGCACCGAACCTGTAAAAGACGAGGCAAGCCAACTGTTTGATGCCAGCAGATGCTTCAACCGGAAGTGGTAAAGGGTGCAACCTTGAAAAGCCAGGGCCAATACTGTCACTTATACACCTGGTCCCTGCCAGTGGTTGGCCACCAGGGGCACTCCAATGAACCAGTGATGTGTGATGAGTGGTGTGTGTGGAGGGTCCGGGCTGCGAGGATTATGGCAGTCGTGACTTTTCACAGGACAAGCTGGGACCCTGTTTATTAGAAGGTTTTAACATTTCTGTACCTTTAAGTGACAGAAGGAGAAATGTGGCCTAGTCAGAAAACAGAGAGATGAACTCTAAAAGATCTTTAAATAAAGTAAACGTACCTTGTGGGCCACAGACACACGAAAGAGCAATTAAAACCTCTAAAACACTTAAGTGGGCTTTATTAAATGGGAAAATATTTTAATGAATGATTTTATCACTGAGCACAGCCTGGATTTTATGTTTTTAACTGAAACTTGGTTGGACCAAAATAGCAGAGCAGCTGTTCTCGTGGAGTCGACTCCTCCTAGTTACAGTTTTATCAGTATTTTATCAGTAAGACCAGAGTGAGCAGGAGAGGAGGAGGGGTAGGAGTCTTATTTAATGAAGCATTGCATTGTAAGAAGTTATTTTCTGTTTCCAGTCTTTTGAGTATGTGTCTGTACAGCTGAACGCCACATCCAGAGTCCTGTTTCTTAATGTTTACAGGCTCCATAATACTGTCCAGACTTTTCTGATGATCTCAGTGAACTGGTCTCTGTGATCTGTGTTGGTTCTGACCGGGTCATTATTGTTGGTGATTTTAGCATCCATGTGGAAAACGCTCAGGACAAAGGGACTAAAGACCTGAATAACACTTTAGATAACTTTGGGCTGATTCAGCATGTAACAGAGGCCACGTACAATAGAGGACACACTCTGGACCTACTGGTCTCTGAGGGTCTGAGCATTTCAAAGGTTACTGGGTCGGATGTGGGCCGCTCTGACCGCTCCTGTGTTTTCTTTGAGAGAACGATTTCAGTCAGACAAATGTGTCAACAGCAGTGTCAACAGCTTCAATGCTAAAATGTTAAATGTTATAAACACTATTGCTCCCACTAAGGTGGAGGCATCTCTGGAAGGAAGAAGTCTCCATGGAGAAACTCCACTCTGGTGAAAAATGGAAAAGAGAGTCAGAAAGCACAGATGGAGAAAAACAAATCTCCAGGTTCGTTATATCTTTAAAGAGAAACTTCGTTTTTGCACACAGACACAGGTATAATCGTGTACATTTGGTGGCTCAAAAGCACATGCTAGCAGGAATTTGGAAAAATATCCGTTTCTGTCTTGGAGCAGTTTTGATCACATTTTTTCATCCACTTCAAATGTTCCTTCTTGTAGCTCGCACTTTTCTTCCATCGGTACATGTAAACCTGTTACCAGTGTGTTACTTGCTGGCAGCCTCGTTGGGAAACAGAACAACATGTTTGCGGCTTTCTTCGCCGCGGGAATGTGTTTTTGATGAGCAGGAGTCGTGCAGGCGCAAACACGTGCATATGTGGTGTTTTATTTTGTAAACGCCTCTGGTGACGGCTGCAGAGTTCCTCCTTTGCGAGCACTGGATTGGCCGGGCGACGCGGCGTCTCTGCCCTGATTGGCTGTCTGCCCCAACACAGTTCCGCAGGTCGCTGTTTGTGTTTTGGCTGTTTTAGACGCTCCTCGGACCAGCAGAAGTCTGTGACTACGACCACCGCTGCTAACCGCGTCGGTTCATACAGGTAGTGGTTTCAAATCCCTCCCTGACGGGTCACGACCGACCCCCCCGGGTCCATTAATGTGGCCTTTGTACCAGCAGGGCTTCTGTCAGCAGCTAGCCAGTTAGCGCCGCTAGCTGCGGCTGCCAGCGGACGTCTCGTTAGCCAGCAGCGGCGTCGTTGTGTCCACTGACAGTTGTTGTCATCGACGTGGTTCGGCGGCGGCTGGTGGTCCAAGCTCGTGGACGGTAGTGGGTCAGGGCCAGGTATACGAACATGTGGGTTCGTCGTCAGTAGCGGACCGGAGACAGCCGTGTTCCCCTCGGGTGGTGACGTCGCGGCATGCCTACCTGGACGCACGAACACGGGGTCCACGTAGTAACGTGGTCCCGTTAGGCAGGTGCTTCAGCAACACCTGTAGACAGGAAACGAAGACAGTGAAACACTTGCTTATTCAATTGCCGAGTGCAGCACAACTTGTATGATTATTTCATTAAAAAGATCTGGACAAGGACCTGCAGGTTCTCCAAACCAGATGTTCGTTCACTGGACTGTATTCGTCTGCCCGGTTCTATGCTGATGTTTACATGAATTGGATCATTCATTGTGACTCCTCAAAGGGAAATGATACAGTTGCAGGGTAAATCACTTAGGGAAATGAAAGTTAGGTAAAGTTAAATTCTAATAATCATGAATTCAGAAACTGTTGGAAATGGTTAAACAGATGGTCCTAGATTGTAGTATTTGTCATCTGGTACCAACTGTGAAGCGGTCACATGTGTCATTGGCAGGTAGCACAGATGAACTCTCAGTAGACAGCATGAACAGTTCAACATGAGGGGTGCAGAGGTCCAGGATTACACTATCTGTTGTTTCGGTCACTGCAAGCACTCCTAACCCACTTCTGTTGGTCTCCCTGAGGTCTTTTGTTTTTCCTGTTCTACATCTTCGGGCTCATCTACATCCACCTGTTTCACTTATCTGGGGTATATTGTTACAGAAGAGGATACATATCATTAAGAGCTTGGGACAACTCAGTTGACTACATTCAAACTGAGTGAGAAGTAATCTCTCTTCTTCTAGTGGTCTAGCTTTAACCCTGTACTTTAAGGCTGACCTTAAGCAAACTGCAGAAAGAGGCAGTTTTCAGTGGCTACTCGAAGACATGCACATTGACATGTTAACTGGGGGGGTGTCTTTCTGGATTGACACCTTCTGTACTTCGCCTAGTGTGGGATCTGCAGGCGCCTGGTGTATTCTATTTATGAACAATCTAGTGCACCAAGGCTGTCAATATCTTAACCCTCCTTCCAATATATTACGATTGTTAAGTAATTAGCAGGTGGTTTTTGGTATTTAAAAAAAAATCTTTTGAGTAAGCATAACTTATTGTGGCTTATTGTCATTTATTGTGGCTAAATCATAGCTTTTAGATCACACGGTAATGGCCACCTTTTCTTCTGCTCAAAGAAGAGGTCATTTTCTAATTGATTGCTAGTTCCAGTTAGTAGAAGTGCTAATGAATTTTCATGTTGATTGGATATAGTCTGCCATTATACTGAGGTTAACCTTTTTACCGTTTTTAGGATAAAAACAAAAAGTGGAGAAGAATGGCATCAGACTCTCCACGCAGACCAAGTCGCTGTGCTGGAGGAGTTTTGGTGCGACCTCAAGCTGCAATGTAAGTTTTATTATTTTTCTTATCAGAATGAAAATGTGATATTGTTACGTTATGTGATGTAAATCTGCAATCAAGAGTTCCGCGCCACATGGAAACCCTTTTTTTTCCATTTGAATTGTTGAATTGTTTTTTGTTGCTTAAATGTGCAATACAAATAAACTTGCATTGCCCTGAAAACCAATTATAAAAGGACTATCTGAAAGTAAGCCAGGCAATACTTGCAGTCCTTCCTGTAGCTACACTCCTTCATGTGTTTTTACTAAATAGATTTTATCTTTTTTTCTTAACCTTTGCAAATCCCCTGACCAGAGAGTTTTCCAGGATTTTATTTGACATTACAGTGTTGTTCTTCACAGGGAACAGTCGTACATGGAAAGTGTGGTGACCTTCCTGCAGGATGTGGTCCCTCAAGTGAGTTTTGTTTACCAGCACACTGCTAAACTGATTTCCTTAACCCAACTAGAAATAGTTGGAATGATGTGAATTAGTTAAATTAGTTTAATTAGTTCTGTAAATAGTTCTGTAGCTCCTTCACTATGCTCCACCCCTACGTTCTTCGGGGTGTACCTCGTTTGAGTTCCTTTCCACAGGTTTGTGCAAAGGTACGTTGGACACAAATTGAACTCATTTGGACAAGAAAAATACTTCCATATGAGACAGTACATAGGACCTTTACACGGATTGCTCTTTTAGGGTCAGTCTAGTCTTGGGTCTTTCATTGAACTGGACTTGGTTTGCTGAAACACTGCCTCACAGATGAGAAAGTGAAAACTTTTTTTATGGTGTTTATGCTTCAAATAGTTATATAACAGTGTGTCTAGAGTACTTGAAATGCTGATTCCAGGTATTTCAAGAGGAAAGGCAATGGAGTTAATTTAATTCCCTTTCCTATATCCAAACAAAACAGAGCTTTATGTCTGCTTTGCATTAAGTTTAAGTCATATATGTGCTTGTCTGCGCTCCAGTTGGCTACCATTAATTACCACTAGTACTGTGAGTTTATCTCAGATAAAGGAGCTACCAAGCACCAGACACAAAGTTATGACTTTAAATCTACTGTCAGGTAGGTAGCGTTAACACATCTTCATAATTTCAGGTCTAGTGGGAGACGGCAAGATCGGAAGTCACGTAGTTCTGTAACGTCAGATCTACTGTTTCCTGTGTAGCCCTAGATGTGATGTGATGTGATGTTCTGTACTGCAGCAGATCTGAAGTTATGCCTTTCCAAATTAAACAAATTAAAAGTAAAATTATTCCCTTACCCTGCAGTGCATAGACAGTTTTGATGCCATCTGCGATCTTGACAACTGCAAGATGAAGCTCCTCCCTCATGTTAAATTTAATCTTATTATTATGTGTATGTATTGTAGGAAATTATACATATGGCATATTAAAGTCGAATTTCAATTGTGCTGTACAAAAAAGTCTCCAAAATTTGTTTTAAAATATCTTGGGATGAGGTTTTCGCACAGGCAATTTCCATTGTAATGTCGTTTAGCAGAGGCGGTTTGTTCATTAGGTTGATCAGGTGACAAGCCACCATCAGTCAGTGTAATAATGATGGGAAATTGGCAGTTAAACAATTGGGCCCTGCCGAAACCAAATATAAACACATTAAAAAGTTTCTGTAGAGGACTGGAAGTGGTAAAGTTGTCTATTTTCCCGCAGTCATATTTTCTTGTATAATCGCAAAAGTGAATGATTTCTAAACCAATGGTAATGGTACTGTTACACCACAAAGTGGTACATTAACCACTGACATTATTTGTTAATATAATTCACAATCACCAGCTGGAAAGCTGTTTGTTATACCAGTGTGACCACAATGTGTGCATATAAAAAAAAAAAAATAGACACTGGGACAAAAAGGGATACATCTATGATGCTGCTACCATTGTCGACTTACTTGTAGCTTTTATTTATATATATATATATATATATATATATATATATATATATATATATATATATATATATATATATATATATATATATATATATATATATATATATATATATATATATATATATATATATATATATATATATATATATAAAAACACTGGGATGGTCAGCAGGGTGGGACTGCCGGGCAGCATGCAGCTCCTAAAGCTCTGGCCTGCAAACATGTACAGAAAAAAAATACAGAGTGGGCAGATCAGCACAACAAAATACAATAACAATGGAGCACAATTATGTTTATGAGATACTTCTCATTAATAACTGAATTGAGTTGAAGAAAGGAAAGAGCAGGAGAGGAGAGCAAATTGGGTGGGGGCACCACTCAGTGAATCATGCTGGTGTATATTACAGTAATCTAGTCTAGAATTTACAAATGCGTGAATTAGTTTTTCAGCATCACTCTGGGAGACGATGCTCCTAATATTTGCGATATTACGGAAGTGGGAAAACACAATCTTACAAACCTGAGTAATATGCTGTTTAAACAACAAATCCTGATAGAAAATAACAAGGTTTTGCACAGTTTTACTGGAGGCCATTGCAGCACCATCGAATCCCTTCCTGTGGTGTTTGGGAACAAAAACAATCATCTCTATGTTATCAGAATTTAGAAGCAAACAGTTAGTGGACATTCATTCACGTAAATGGCTTGCAACTATATTTTATACATTTTTAAATATAAATGGAGGGTTGGAGATTGGTCTGTAATCTAAGTAAACTCAGACATCCAGAAGTAAGATGTCTGAGTCAAGAGAGGGCTTTTTTTATAAGAAAGAAAACATTTATCAGTAGTTGAGTTGGGATGGGGTCTAACAGATACGTGGATGATTTAGATCTATTGATGACAGTCTGGAGTCAGGTCAGGGAGGTCTACAGGAACAAAACAGACTGGAGTCAGGTCAGGGAGGTCTACAGGAACAAAACAGTCTGGAGTCAGGTCAGGGAGGTCTACAGGAGCTAAACAGTCTGGAGTCAGGTCAGGGAGGTCTACAGGAGCTAAACAGTCTGGAGTCAGGTCAGAGCCTAAGGGAGTCGCTGAAGCTGAAGAAATGCCCACAGCCGGGTGGATCTGGTTGATTTATTTTCTAATTCTGGTGAAAAAAATACATGGCTCAACAGAGTTGCTACTCTTTGTCAGCCTGGTTAGTGGATAGTGCTGAACAGAAAACATGGATTGTTTCTATCATCATTCATTCTATCAACGACAAACAATAAGCTGTCTAAGCTTTTTAAACATATCCTTTTATCTTTTCATACACAATAAGAATCTACAGACTTATAAGAGTACCACTTCTTTTTTTTTTTAAACACTTTCTGATGTGTACATCAAACATCACCAACACACTGAGCTCACTGAATTTGTTTTTTGCTTTATTTCTTTTTTAATATTCTGAACGGATTGTAACTCCAGAACCTAAGAGTACATTCTTTTTGGTGATTAACAAATTGAATTGAATTAAAGGATTTTATATCTTTCAAAAAACCCTTTTTTCTTTTTCAAATGAAAAATCTAGTTTAACTTATGAGTGATTAAATGAGCCCTGAATATAGATCTATATATATAGATATAAGTCTTTCAGCAAGAACTAAAAACATCCTGTTGCGTTCAAGTGGAATGTCACACATATGTCTTGGAATCTGACGATGTTCACATGTGTTGTGGTGTATATATTGTTCACACGTCTTTTGATCTGTCAAATTGCAGGCTTATACTGGGGCTCTACCCACTGATGAAAAGGAGAAAATCATCTGGGTTCGATTTGAGAAAGCTGACATCAGTGGTAAGCTTTTGAACCAGCATAAATTCTAACACATTAGATTCTAATATGTCAGATATCATATTTGAATGTAGTCACCTATGTTTAAAATTATTTTATGGGGTGGGGGTGCTATGGGTGTAAGCACCTCCCCTACCAACAACAACCAGCATGAGGTTCAGATACATTCGAGTAAACAGGAACCAGGACCAAAGACAGAAAGAGCACAGTTTCAGTTAAATATATTTTTCAAAAAGTTAGATTAAAACCAATTGCTTAAAAGAGCTGCCTAAAATGAAATACAAAACATATAAGGGTTGAAAGGCATTCAAAAAGTCTCAAGGAAGAAGTATGGATAAAATCTTTCAAGGGTACCGCACACTCAAGTCCTCCAGTCCTTATGCACCATGTGAAGTTTAGTGTATGGACGTCCAGCGGTGACTGCATTATTTACCTTCAAACAGGAAGTAAATGGTTTTTCAACACACAAATACAAAAATAAATTAAAAATCATGCATTTGTCCTAGGGAGGTGAAATTTAAAGGATCTTAACAATTTCCAAAAAGCACATATTTCATACACTGCAAAATATGGTGTATTCAGTAGTTTATAACTCTGTGTAGAAAATATGAGTTCATACTATATGATCATATATCTGGCTTATTTTGTCCGATCAACCTCAAACAGTGTTGATCCTGATCTCAGAAATTCCTGTGAGTTTCATTCAGATTGGTCAAAAGGTACACTTATGACTTTCTTGTTACGTTTTAACTTTGACAAGGGGGATGGATGACATTTTTGAATGTACAACAGTAGAAATTTATATGGCAAAGAAAAAGAATGTAATTATAAGCTGCATTTATAGAACACCAGGGTCTAACTCTGAAACCTTTCGGGAGGTTTGAGGAAACATCTGTAGCTTCAACTCTTCAATGATTCAATCCAACTCAACATCTGAAGGGATTTTAACATTGATTAGTTTAACCCAAATAAGCACAAACCAAAAGAGTTTATCGATACAATGCACAGTCAATGCACAGTCTGAGCTTGTATCCTAAAAATCCAGACCTAGTAGAATTACTTCTCACAGTGCCACGTTAATACACATCATATTTACAAACCTGATAGAAAACAAAATGAGAAGTGGATTATTAATTAATGATATCAGTGACCTAAACTCTTTATTCTATACATAAATGACATATGCAAAGTCTCAAAAGTACTGCAATTTGTTCTCAATTCAATTCAGTTTTATTTATATAGCATCTATTGCAACACAAGTTGTCTCTAGGATCTTTCCAGAGACCAGAACATGACCCTCGAGCAATTATAACATAAACGGCAGGTAAAAACTTCCCTAGTGGGAGAAAAACCTGAAGCCAAACAGTGGCAAGAAAAACTCCCCTTTTAAGAGGGAAGAAACCTGGATCAGGACCTGGATCATCAGGGGGGACCCTCCTGCTGAAGACCAGCCGGGTAAAACAGAAAGTAAAGAGGGAATAGAGACATAGACAACACCGTCAAAGGTACAAGACAGGATACAATAGTATAATTATCTATCAGCAGCAGAACTGAGACTTCTGTGTATATATGTGATATATGGATAGTTGGTGATTCACATAGATGGGGACTGCAGGTCAGGATGTCAGCAAATATCCAACAGAGACGTCTATACAGACAGGTGGAGGTAAACACTGGGATGGTCAGAGCGTGGACCTGCAGGGCAGCATGCAGCTCCTGAGGTTCTGGTCTGCAAACATGTACAGAAGAGAAAAAGAGGGGACAGACCAGCACAACAAACTACAAGAACAATGGACCACAAATATACTTATGAGATACTTTTAATTAATAACTGAGGATTGAGCTGAAGAAGGAAAAGAGAAACAGAGGAGGTGAGGAGCACCAGTCAGAGGATCATGTTGGGGTCCCCCTGCAGCAGGTCTACAGCAGTAGATCTAGGATGAAGATGTGTTGAAGACCACTTGCTCCAGTCTGGTCCTGCAGCTGCAGCTGTGACTGCTGGTCCTGACACACTGAAGTTTACACCAACTATTTACTTTATTAAACAGAAATGTTTTCAGTTTAGTTTTAAAGGTGGAGGTGGTGTCAGCCTCCTTCACCCAAACTGGAAGTTGGTTCCAAAGCGATGGTTCCTGATAACAGAAGACCCTTCCTCCAAATCTACATTTGGATCTTCTAGGAACTACGAGTAAACCTGCACTCTGAGAACGGAGAGCTCTATTAGGAACGTACGGTACTATCAGGTCTTGCAAATATCGCGGCGCTAGGCCACTTTGGACTTTATATGCCAGTAATAAAATTTTGAATTGGATCCTTTCTGGGGGAGCTAATGGAGGGAAACTAAAACTGGAGAGACGTGGTCTCTCTTGTTGATTCCTGTCAGCACTCGCGCTGCTGCATTTTGGATCAGCTGGAGGCTGTTCAGAGAATTACTTGGACATCCAGCCAACAACACGTTACAGTAATCTAGTCTAGAAGATACGAACGCATGAATTAGTTTTTCGGCATCACTCTGCGAGAGGATGCTCCTAATCTTTGCGATATTACGGAGGTGGAAAAACATGGTTTTACAAACCTGATTAATATGCTGTTTAAATGACAAATCCAGATCGAATATAACGCCAAGGTTTTGCACAGTTTTACTGGAGGCCATCGCAAGACCATCTAACCCCTTCCTAAGCTGTTTGGGACCACAAACAACAACAACCTCTGTTTTATCAGAATTAAGTAGCAAAAAATTTCTGGACATCCAGTCCTTGATGTCACAACTGAAGTTTGTCTAATGGTTCTGTTTCATCTGGCTTCATAGACAAATACAGCTGCGTATCATCAGCATAACAATGAACATTGATGCTGTGGTTCCGGATAATACTTCCCAAGGGCTGCATGTATAAACTGAACAGGATTGGCCCGAGCACTGAACCCTGTGGGACACCATAGCAGACACTTGTCTGTACTGAAGAAACCTCATGAACATGAACAACCTGGAATCTATCAGACAGATCTGATTTAAACCAATCTAGAGCTGTCCCTTTAATCCCAACGACATACTCTAGTCTCTGCAGTAAAATGTTGTGATCTATAGTATCAAAAGCAGCGCTGACGTCCAGCAGAACCAGTATGGACACTAATCCATTATCTGAGGTCCAGCAGAACCAGTATGGACACTAATCCATTATCTGAGGCCATAAGAAGGTCATTCGAGACTCGAACCAGTGCTGTTTCTGTGCTATGATGCTTCTGAACCCTGACTGAAGAACTTCAAATAGATCATTTCTATACAAACGCTCACACAGCTGCTGCAACGACCTTTTCCAGAATTTTAGAGATAAATGGAAGGTTGGAAATCGGTCTATAATTAGCTAAAATGTCTGGGTCAAGAGAGGGTTTTTTAAGTAATGATTTGATTACTGCGACTTTGAAACCTGTGGCACATATCCCAAGACCAGGGACAAGTTAATCTGGTCCAGTATTGTCACACCAATAAGAAAGAAAACATTTTTGAGTAGTCGAGTTGGGATGGGGTCTAACAGAAATGTGGAACATTTAGATCTATTAACTACTGAGGTCACCTGAGGGAGGCCTACAGGAACAAAACAGTCTGGAGTCAGGTCAGGGAGGTCTACAGGAACAAAACAGTCTGGAGTCAGGTCAGGGAGGTCTACAGGAACAAAACAGTCTAGATTCAGGTCAGGGAGGTCTACAGGAACAAAACAGTCTAGATTCAGGTCAGGGAGGTCTACAGGAACCAAACAGTCTAGAGTCAGGTCAGGGAGGTTAACAGGAACAAAACAGTCTAGAGTCAGCTCAGGGAGGTTTACAGGAACCAAACAGTCTGGAGTCAGCTCAGGGAGGTTTACAGGAACCAAACAGTCTAGATTCAGGTCAGGGAGGTCTACAAGAACAAAACAGGCTAGATTCAGGTCAGGCAGGTTAACAGGAACCAAACAGTCTAGATTCAGGTCAGGGAGGTTTACAGGAACCAAACAGTCTGGAGTCACCTCAGGGAGGTCTACAGGAACAAAACAGTCTGGAGTCAGGTCAGGGAGGTTTACAGGAACAAAACAGTCTAGAGTCACCTGAGGGAGGTCTACAGGAACAAAACAGTCTGGAGTCAGGTCAGGGAGGTCTACAGGAACAAAACAGTCTGGAGTCAGGTCAGGGAGGTCTACAGGAACAAAACAGTCTAGATTCAGGTCAGGGAGGTCTACAGGAACAAAACAGTCTAGATTCAGGTCAGGGAGGTCTACAGGAACAAAACAGTCTAGAGTCAGGTCAGGGAGGTTAACAGGAACCAAACAGTCTAGTGTCAGCTCAGGGAGGTTAACAGGAACCAAACAGTCTAGATTCAGGTCAGGGAGGTTTACAGGAACCAAACAGTCTGGAGTCACCTCAGGGAGGTCTACAGGAACAAAACAGTCTGGAGTCAGGTCAGGGAGGTTTACAGGAACAAAACAGTCTAGAGTCACCTGAGGGAGGTCTACAGGAACAAAACAGTCTGGAGTCAGGTCAGAGAGGTCTACAGGAACAAAACAGTCTGGAGTCAGGTCAGGGAGGTCTACAGGAACCAAACAGTCTAGATTCAGGTCAGGGAGGTCTACAGGAACAAAACAGTCTAGATTCAGGTCAGGGAGGTCTACAGGAACAAAACAGTCTAGAGTCAGGTCAGGGAGGTTAACAGGAACCAAACAGTCTAGAGTCAGCTCAGGGAGGTTTACAGGAACCAAACAGTCTGGAGTCAGCTCAGGGAGGTTTACAGGAACCAAACAGTCTAGATTCAGGTCAGGGAGGTCTACAGGAACAAAACAGGCTAGATTCAGGTCAGGCAGGTTAACAGGAACCAAACAGTCTAGATTCAGGTCAGGGAGGTTTACAGGAACCAAACAGTCTAGATTCAGGTCAGGGAGGTCTACAGGAACCAAACAGTCTGGAGTCAGGTCAGGGAGGTCTACACGAACCAAACAGTCTGGAGTCAGGTCAGGGAGGTCTACACGAACAAAACAGTCTAGATTCAGGTCAGGGAGGTCTACAGGAACCAAACAGTCTAGATTCAGGTCAGGGAGGTCTACAGGAACCAAACAGTCTAGAGTCAGGTCAGGGAGGTTAACAGGAACCAAACAGTCTAGAGTCAGCTCAGGGAGGTTTACAGGAACCAAACAGTCTGGAGTCAGCTCAGGGAAGTTTACAGGAACAAAACAGTCTGGAGTCAGGTCAGGGAGGTCTACAGGAACAAAACAGACTGGAGTCAGGTCAGGGAGGTTTACAGGAACAAAACAGTCTAGAGTCACCTGAGGGAGGTCTACAGGAACACAACAGTCTAGATTCAGGTCAGGGAGGTCTACAGGAACAAAACAGTCTAGATTCAGGTCAGGGAGGTCTACAGGAACAAAACAGTCTAGAGTCAGGTCAGGGAGGTTAACAGGAACCAAACAGTCTAGTGTCAGCTCAGGGAGGTTAACAGGAACCAAACAGTCTAGATTCAGGTCAGGGAGGTTTACAGGAACCAAACAGTCTGGAGTCGACTCAGGGAGATCTACAGGAACAAAACAGTCTGGAGTCAGGTCAGAGAGGTCTACAGGAACAAAACAGTCTGGAGTCAGGTCAGGGAGGTCTACAGGAACCAAACAGTCTAGATTCAGGTCAGGGAGGTCTACAGGAACAAAACAGTCTAGATTCAGGTCAGGGAGGTCTACAGGAACAAAACAGTCTAGAGTCAGGTCAGGGAGGTTAACAGGAACCAAACAGTCTAGAGTCAGCTCAGGGAGGTCTGCAGGAACAAAACAGTCTGGAGTCAGGTCAGGGAGGTTTACAGGAACAAAACAGTCTAGAGTCACCTGAGGGAGGTCTACAGGAACAAAACAGTCTGGAGTCAGGTCAGAGAGGTCTACAGGAACAAAACAGTCTGGAGTCAGGTCAGGGAGGTCTACAGGAACCAAACAGTCTAGATTCAGGTCAGGGAGGTCTACAGGAACAAAACAGTCTAGATTCAGGTCAGGGAGGTCTACAGGAACAAAACAGTCTAGAGTCAGGTCAGGGAGGTTAACAGGAACCAAACAGTCTAGAGTCAGCTCAGGGAGGTTTACAGGAACCAAACAGTCTGGAGTCAGCTCAGGGAGGTCTACACGAACCAAACAGTCTAGAGTCAGGTCAGGGAGGTCTACACGAACCAAACAGTCTAGAGTCAGGTCAGAGAGGTCTACACGAACCAAACAGTCTAGAGTCAGGTCAGGGAGGTCTACAAGAACCAAATAGTCTAGAGTCAGGTCAGGGAGGTCTACACGAACCAAACAGTCTAGAGTCAGGTCAGGGAGGTCTACACGAACCAAACAGTCTAGAGTCAGGTCAGAGCCTAAGGGAGTCGCTGAAGTTCTTTTTTCTGATGATACAAATATTCTCTGTGCAGGGGAGAATTTACAGCAGCTAATGGAGGAAATCACCTCAGAACTGAACAAATTAAAAAGGTAGTTTGAGGTAAATAAACCATCATTAAATAGTGAAATCATGAAGGGAACAGTAATGTAAAAGTTTGGATAGAGGGTTTCACATATAGACAGAGTTAATGAAATTAAGTTTCTGGGTGTCGCTCCGACCATAAGATCTGCTGGAAACCTCACATTCAACATGTTCAAGCTAAAGTTTCCAGAAGTATTTCAGTCCCCAGTAAAGCTTAACCCATTACATATTATATATTGCTCACGTATTTAGCCACATTTGAATTGTTTTGTGGCTTTCGGGGCAACACCTAAAAAAACCTCACTGCAAACTCCAGAAAAGAGCCATCAGAGTGGTTCATAAGGCAGGTTTCCAGGACCACAATGATGACCTAATTATAAACTCTTGTCTTCTAGAACTCCCAGATCTGGTAGAAATGCAAACAGCTCAGCTAGAAATAGACAACTACGAGATAATATACAAATACTCTTTACTGATAGAGAGGGGGGTTGTGATTATAGGGGAAACCTTAACTTCAGAAAGTGTTGGAACAACCATGACCAGAATGTGCTTGGGCTGGTTTGTGGGGGTTTCTGTCAGGGGTCTGGGCGCTTGTGTTGGTGTGGTGTCTTGTGCAGGCCAACCGGCTCGGGGACCTCCTGGTTCTGCTCTCGCACTGTCATTGTGGGGTGCTGAGTGAGGGCGGGTGGCGGGGACTAGACTTGGGTGGTTTTGGTGTCGGAGAGCAGCATAGTGGGATTGGGGGGAGGTCTGGGTGCTCTTGGGGTGCACTGTGTGTGGGTGTGACTATGTGTAGTATATAGTGTAGTGTGAGAACGTGTGTGTGTAAGTGTGTGTTTTTATTCATAAATTCATAAGATCCTAAAAACCGGATGCATTTAAATTGTAATGATGAAATATTGGAGAAGGGGTAAGATTAAATAAGTTATACTTCTTCCTGCCTCTTTTCATTCATGTTAAACAGGATATATGTTATTCACATTGCTATGTGTGTGCATGTACATATAGGTAGGTGTGTGCACATTGTGTATAGACTTATTTTATAGATTTGTGTACATAAATTTATAACAGTTCCATTTATTTATATACATTTACTTTCAAGGGTTTTTTTTATGTTCAAATGTGTGTGTATGCACGTGTATATATGTATGTCTCCGGTGCATTTATATTTACTCATTTGTTTAATTTAACATTTTTGGATCATTTTAACATTCAATTGTTTACAGTTTTGTTTTGCATTTGGCTTTCATTTGTTTTTTGTTTTACATTGACTGTTTCGTTTACATTTATCTTGTGTTCGTTAGCATTTTGTTGAGATCTTCAGGCATATTTTTACATTTAAGTTTTTGTCATTTTCTGTTTTTGATTACTTTCTTATTCTTTATGTTTTTCTATGCTTTTTAAACTTTGTTTTTACATTCCTCTTTAACTTACATTTTTTGTATAAGTTTATATTTTGTACTTTTACAGTTTTTTTAAATTATGTTTACATTTTTTTGCTCATCTGAACATTTTATTGTCTACATTGGCACGTTTATATTTCATTGTTTACCTTTGTTTTTTATATCCATAGTGGGCAGTGGGGTCTTGATGCATAATTATACTGTGTAATAGCTGTGAGGATTAAAAAAAATGTAGTTTTTAATTTAATCTGAGACTTTTTTGTCCTCCCATGACTGAAAAGAGTAGTAACTTTTAAAACAGATTTTACAAAATAATAATAAAAAAAGCCAATGTGGTTTTAATAATATTTTGTATATTTAACCCTATGATGTCATACACATGAAGTAACACACAGAAAATTACAATTGTTCTAAATTTAAAGTGTTACATTTATGTTAAAATTACAACATAGATATTTCGATTCTCATAAGGTTTGACAACAAACAGAAACTTTTAACTAAAATTTGCTGTCTCACTTTGTTTGTAGACACTGCTCGCAACCCCGAGTTAATGGAGATGCACAGTGGTACTTCTGATCCTCCTCTCTGCCTCATGATTGGCTACACCGATGGGATACAGATCTGGAGCATATCTGTAAGTCATGCAGTTTAGCAGTAATAACTGTGGCCAGTTTGTTTTTAGCTGATTCTTTTTCACATGTCCTGGTAAAAAGAAAAAAAGAAAATTGGGATGGACATACAGGATCTGACGAAGAGTCAATGTTATGTCATTGTAATTCTTAAACTGTTGGACACAGCTTTTATTCATTGTTTTTTGTAAAAAGCCTTCAAAAAATGAACACCATTACAAGCAAGGTTTATCATGTCACTATGTAATGGTATAGACATCATTAAATTTATTTTTTCATTTAGAAAGTATAGGTTTTTTTTGTTTTTTTTTACTAAAGCATATTGCTAACCTGAAGGATTAACTTCAGTTGAAAATGTTCCTTCATTTTTCTTACGGCGTTGATGTTTTATCTTTAGAATTGATTGCATGGCTGGATAATGTAAACAGCGTGTCCAGTTTAGGTTCAAAAGTCAAACCTGGATCTGTCATGACATGTCACTGTTGATGCATGTGGATGGCAGAAAAACAGTTACGAAACAATGTCAAGATTGTTCACTAAACACTATTTAATAAATGTTTTAGTTTAGCATGCAGTACGTGCTTCAAAATGTGTGAATCCTGTAGTTTCTTTTAATTTTCCTTTTACATAAAACATGTCAACAGCTTTTTACACAATTTCTGAAGTGTAGCTCACCCGTTACGGTCCCTCACCATGTGGGCAACTCATGGTCATCCATCTAGCATTTTAACATGGAACAGTGATGTGGATGGTTACGAACAGAACCGAATAGTTTTAGAAAATGTGAAGTGTTTTACAAAAAAAACCTCAGGATTATATTGTGCTGACAACAGAACCTTCAGCCATCTGAAACATGGTGGTGGTAATATCATGGTTTATTTAATGGTTTATCTGGGTTACATTGTCTTGCCATTAAAGTGATGATATCAAGAATTTTGACATAAACCCTTGAATTGTCTTATAAAATGTCGCATTTGTCATTTAAGTGGTTTATATACCAGAGCAGCATCCAGGTATTTCTACAAAAAATGGTAAAAGAACATCAAAGTTAATCTTTAGGAATGGCCAAATCAAAGCTCTGTCTTAAATCAAGCTGACAAGGAACCGTTCATCCCAGGGAAAATTACTAGCATTCCAGACCTGGAGCTTTTGTATGGGAAATGGGCTAAAATTCCTCCAAGCTGAAATGCAACACTGATGAAAAATTCCGGTTCCAGTTTAGTTACACTTTAGTTGTCACTACATTGTGAAAGAAAAGGTTTAGATCATTTTTAAAAGTCACACATATTTAGTATTAGATGTTTTCTTCTGTAATTAAATTATAAAGTGTATTATTTTTGTCATTTATATTTGTTAGGATCTGTTTTTAATATTTTTTTAAGCACCACTGAGCCTGCATTTTATTTTATGAGAGAAAATTCAAAAAGTTTAAGGCTCTGACGAAATAAAAATCAAATAATTCTTTATCCGTCAAGTATGTTGTAGACAGCCCACTTAGACAGAATGGTTGCACGAAGCTTTCCAAAACACTGTGTTACAGCAGATCAGTCATTTATATAGTGTTATTGTTTTGATGTTTAAGTTGTTTCAACCATATTATATTGAATAGAATGGCTGTATTTAACAATACTGACGCATTTATTCCTTCAACAGCTATATTGCAGTACCTCAGTGACTCTCTGGCCACTAGATGGCGATATTGACCACATTATGTGCGGTATACAGTTCAGACAGAAGCGTTAGCCTGCCTTAATGTTTTAACAAGAGTGCCGAGGGTTTAATAGTGGCCGCGGACGAACGGCTGCAGCAAGGAGGAAAGTAGCTTTACGAATACTGCACAATAACTCAAAGATGACTAAAGATGTCCATTTTTAGCAGACCCTAAAAACCTACAAGTGCAAATCAGAAAGGTTGATGTTGAAAGTGCAAAAATAAATAAGTAAATGAACTATAAGAATAATAATAATGGAAATTATTCTCACATTGACTGACTTTGATTTCTTTGTAGACAGTATGAGCCCTGGATATTTCTTTTTTCTCATCAACTTTTGATGTAAATTGATGAGAAATGTTAAGTAAAGCTTTTGCTCCTTAGTAACTGTCCCTTGCGCCCTTTCCCTTTATTTACTGGCCCTTTTATTATTATTTTATTATTTATTCCAGATTCCTTGAATGGTTTAATATTATCCTCTGTAAAGGGGGAAATAAGCAAATCCCTTCCAATCTTGGAGGAATACTTCAGTAGAGAACTTTTATCATCAAATACTCACGCTGACAGGGATACTGCTGTTGACATCACCTGTTACATAACATAATGTTTTTCATTATTTTTCTTTTCCTTTTTCTCCTTTCAACTCCGTAGAGGTGCTAAATTGTCTGCAGACCAACTTCTGTTTTTCTTTCAACTCTTTTTGCGGATGTGTGCAGACCTAAAAGGATGAATAATAACAAATGAAACAAAGTTGATGATGAGCGAATAAAACCTGATATATCTTGTCTTCATACTATCTGTAGTGACGTTATTAGTGTGTGTAGTTAATCAGTGTTAAGAAAAATGGTTTTTAAATGTTGTGAAGACAAAGATGAATCAGTAAATTTTGGATTGTGTGTAAAGGCAGCCTGTGTTACTTGACATCTCTTTATAAACACAATGTTAACTTAAACTTAATCATACCGCGTAATAATGGCAGTTCCAGGCTGCAACTGATGAGCTGATATGGGTTGACCACAAAAAGGAGACTGTTCTTATCAGAGTATTGATAATGTTGGCAATGAAACAGCATTACGGCTGTAATTAAGGATTTACTTGTATTGCCATATACAGGATATATATTAAATATCCGTCCACCTAAATATCTGAACCATCCATGCATCCATGCATCCATCCATCCATCCATCCATCCATCCATCCATCCATCCATCCATGCATTTTTCTTTGTTTAAATTTGTCCTCAGCACTGGGCCAGTGTTAGATTAAAAAAAATTCCCTACCAAGTAAAAATGGCAAAATATTTTGACCTTCATCCTGCGTTGGTCTTGGAAAATCATTAGAAGATTTTGTCAGCTCTGTAGCTTAACAAATTACCCACAATGCTGCAGAGCTTTCTTTGCCAAGTATCACCTTTCATGTAGAGACTGTCACTGAAACATGCAAACTTCACATACATCCTGTGAGATCTAAACACTCCAGAGTCCTAATCAGTCTCTTTATAAACATCCCCATGCAGCAGATAGAAGGACAGTCTCTTGCTTTAGCCATGATCACACACATTGGTCATTATGAGGTGGCAACTAGCAGACGTTCTGTTGCAGTTGTTATGGAGAAGCAAATTTTACAGCTGTTTTAGCCATGCTGTAGTCGCCCTGTAAAAATATAAGTAAAGCAGACCTACGATGCTTTACAGTTAAAGTCAACAATGCTTCAAATTCATGCAGGGCGGCCTGGCCTGTTGCCACATAATACTGTGCTTCTTCATTGTTTTCTTTTCTTTTCAAAGTTTCTGGGATGTTTCTGAGTTGAGCTTTTATTTTTCTTCTTCTCATTCCGTTTAGGTTTAAGTAAGCACTAAAGGTGCCTCAGTTCTTGCTCTTGAGTGGCTGTGAAGTGTTTGTGACAGTTGCTAAGCCAACACCCTCTGTAATGGCCCAGCACAGTATCAACACACACACACACACACACACACACACACACACACACACTTTTATTCACTTATGAAATGGGTACTGACTGGTTGTATGGATGCTGACAGAGGTGTTTAGGTGACGTAGATTACTGTCACCTCACACTGGGGAGGTGGCACCACTGCTGTCTGATAAGAGGAAGGCTGTCTTGGACTAATTGTGTGTCTGCATAAGGTGAAAAACTTGAAAGTAAAATGCCAGTCAATGCGATTGGTACCTGAAGACCTGAAGCTGAATTACAAAAGTGATCATCAGACAGCTTAGAGATATGTTTATATGTCATATTTTAGTTAGTTTAGTTTAGTAGCATCCAGGAATATTTGGAAAACTACAGAATTGTATGATTTTTCCCTCATACATTACCACAATGGATTCGAAGTAAAACAATCAAAATGTAATCAAAGTATAGACTTAGAGGTTCAGCAGAAATATGGCAATTAGAACTGCAGAATAAAAGGCATTTTTAGCAAAATTCTGCAGTTATCAAGAGCTCAAAAATATTAAGACAAATTGGTAAACAAAAACAAAAAAGTAATACTTGGATGAAAACCCTTTGCTGTCAATTACTGCCTAAGGTCTGGAGCCCATAGACATAACCAAACCGGTTTCCTACCTGGAAATGCTCTGAGATAATGCTGAGGTAAGGCAGCTTTTGACTCCGTTGCTTTTGTATCTTAACGTAATACGTAATTCTGCTATTACTGCATCACTCCACACTTCCAGACTCTGCTCATCTTAGCTGCACGAATCTGTTACTGTCCTAAAGCACCTGCTCCCTTCAAACCACCTGGACATATGGGAGCTTTGGTTAGTGAGCGTATCCACTTGTGAATATGGCCCACATATCTGTTAACAGCTTATGGCATTACATTTGAGAGATTAAAACAGAAGAGCAGACACCGTGATTACACAAAAACATTCAAACCACAAATGAAATGAATATAATGAATGGCTGTATCCGGTGAAAGCAACTTTGAAAAAGCAATTTAACATATTACACACTCTGTGCCACTAATGTAATGCTGGAAATGTTGTTGATGGCAAAGGATGTCACACAGAGCCGTGTAAGGCGAGGATGAGCTGTGGGGTAAAGCACAAAAATCCTGCGCATTAACCGCTAGCTCTCCCCTGCTCATTTTAATCCAGCAAATTCCATTATTTCCCATCGCAGGTCCATTTGTCTGCAAAGGACACTGCTGCTGGCATCCTTTTATACCAGCTATCGGTATTCATATGACCTATTCCATCTCCAGTGTTAATCTACCACTCCTGGGCCTGAAGCACTTTGAATAAAAACACAGCTCCAAATCCGTCACTTTGAAAAGGCTACTAATTGCACAAAAGAGCGATCATCCCCTCAGATGGGTTTAAAGATTTGAAACAAATAGATTAAAGCACTAGTAAAGTGATAAAGCAGGTTTTACTGTAATTTTACATATAAAAGAACAACAAAAGTGGGGCATTCTGCGCTTAGAACAATGTGCCCTTACACATGCCAGACACTGCCAAGATCACATAGACCTGTGACCTCGTATACCAGCATCACATTTAAATGCAGAAAGCCTAATCTGGGCTGGACACGCATGCACAGACATCCATTAAAGTGCTTAACACTTTCATTGTATTTCCTCTGCAATAAATACCAGTAAAGCAACAAACTTCGAAATCTGTCATAGTAAGGAAATCTTTAGTGTTAATCCCTAAATGTAACATAAAGTCTGCTCTAATGTGTTGGAATGCGCTTGTTTAATCAGTGAAGCCAGATGATGAAATGAAGTTTTAAAAGACACCACAAAGTTAAAAACCTCTCCAACACATTGAATACCTGCACTAAACAGTCAGTCATGTTCAGCTGCTGTAATGCTGCTTTATTTCTCTATTACTTTTTAATGAATGAAGGCATTTTCCTTGGATAATTGTCTGCAATACTTGATAAATGGTCATCATTGATCTCTAGTATTTTTGTATCGTTACCAAAAACACTGGACAGAAGTGATTTATGGCCCACACATCTGTTAACAGTTTATGGCATTACATTTGAGAGATTAAAACAGTCGTCAGTGAATGTGAGTGAAATTTCAGATTTAGAATTAGAAAAACTTTAAATTACCCCAGGGCATATATAGAGGGCAGAGAGCGGCAAATATAGGGAAATGGAAATAAAGAATAGAAGCTAAAGCAAGAGACAGAGTAGAAGAGTAGAGAAGGAATAAGAGTCTGTGTGTTGCATGACGTGATGCACAAAGGAAGTGTTTATGGTCTCCGTTAAATATGCAAACATTGAGATGGAAATATGCAAATATGACATAAAATATAATACTATACATAGCAGTGTTTAAACAGCAGTCTTAAAGAGTCATTTAAGGGATTGTTGATGTTGTATACATCAAAGTGATGATACTATTGATAAAACACTGGAATAACTGGTAAGTATGCAGCAAACATTTTGCCCTTGTGGAAAGTAGCAGGTACATGCATTTTATTTTCCACGTGCATTATTGCACATCATCTATAGAATTATTTATTTATTTATTTATTTATTTATTTATTTATTTATTTATTTATTTATTTATTTATTTATTTATTTATTTATTTATTTATTTATTTATTTATTTATTTATGTCCTTTTTTCCTTTCTCTGTCCGTTAGGATTGACACTTAACACTTTTGCAGCCTTTTGTGATATCAGAAGGAGATGAACATGATCTCTGCTTGCTTTACAGATCTGCAGTCTTAAATCTAGAACTTTTTCTACAACTCTTGTTTTTGTAGAGGAGTTTCTACTGATTCGAGCTCTAAAAATGTTAAACTGCAAGTGAGGCATACTCTTCTGTTGGCTGCATTTCTGTCTCTCTTCTACATTCTGTACCAACATACCTCATTTAGTATTTTAATATAGCCAAATTCAGTAAAGCTGTCATTATATCGATTTGTTTTTAGTTTTTTTTTTTTTTTTTTTAACAAGTATAAAACAGTAACTGAATTTTAGTCACAAGTCATTTTACAGCCTTGTGGATCTCAGCTGATTGGAAAAATAAATACTAAATACTAGTCTTTTAAAAGTACATGTACTTTCACCTGATCGAAATTAGAAAATCATGGATAGAGCCCTGGATCGAGAGATAGTTGCATTATATTTATTTAAGTCACTTATCACGCCATTGGATTAGAATGCAATCTTAGAATGTGATGGAAGTGACGGAGGAATCCCTCTCTTGAATGATCTCCACATACCTGCTAAATCGTCCTGCATTTTAATTTTTCCTTTAATGTGCAGGTGAAGCAGCTCATTCAGGGAGAACGGTAAAAACATGTTGCGATTTTGCAGCAACTACCACTCCTGGTGCCAGTTCTGTTTTTGATTACTTGGTTATGAGCTTTATTTTTGTTTCAGAGACTTGACACTAAGGAGAGTTTTTTTTTGTTTTTGTTTTGTAATGAAATGCTTATAGAAATGTGCTGTCTTGTGGAGACACACAAGGATCTGTGGTAAAGTGGCAGGCTGTAAAACGAAAAGAACACCTTGTTGTCTGGAGCACATTGACACCAAATAATAATATTCACTCAGTTTAGGATTGATAAGGAATGTATCTTTATATTACATACATGTAGCAGAACCCCGTCAACATAAAGCACACATTACTTTATGTGAATACTTTAAGGAATTCAATTCAGTTTACTTTTATTTTCGTGTGAGCAAGTCTCAATAAGAAGATGGGTTCATTACACTCCGATCAATGGTGCTCCAGTTCAATTCAATTATATTCCAATCTGATGCAATTCTTTGTAATTCAGTCAGTCAAATTTATTCCAGTACAGCCTAGAGACAAAATTCATACAGTTCTAATTAAAAAATAAAAACAGATTAGTTAAGCAACCCAACCAATGACGATAAATCTTCACTTTAGTCTCGTCTCTCATTCTCAGCAAGCATGAGGCAACAGTGGAGAGTAAAAGTCCTGCTTAACAGGGCTAACATACAAGAAGAGGACACCAACAAATTGTGTGTTAATTGCAATAATAATGACTTGCAAACACACAAGAATAAGCAGAACACTGGTGGAGGGAAGTGCTCATTGTGTCATGGAAGGTCCCCTGACAGGTCATTCCCGTACAGCATAGCCTAAGGGATTGTTCAAGGCACCCGATCCAGCACTAAGTATAAGCTTTGTAAAAAATGATGGTTTTGAGCCTAATCGTCAAGGTGAATAGTGTTTGGAAAGTAGACAGCCTAACTGGTAACCTGTTTCACAAGGAAGAAGCCTAATAACCGACGGCTCTGCCTCCCATCCTACTTTTGGAAACCTTATGAAGCCTCAAATCAGCCTGCAGTCTGAGACTGAAGTTCACTGTCGCTCTGTCTAGACCCGTACTGGTGTTATGTACAAAAAGAATCATTTCATAGCCTGTCCTAGATATAACAGGTAGACTGAAGAGAAGCCAAGATTGGAGAAAAAATAATATATCCTGCCAATCATCAATAGGAAATCTTGCTGCAACATTTTGGATCAGGTGGAGGTCGTACCACATACATGGATTAGGTTTTGATTTTTATTGTACCACTGAGATATGTTTTTCCTTATTTTTTCCAAAAAATAAAAACTCTTTTGTGTTCACACATGGGCTCACTCAGTGATTTCCTGGATTCACAAGTTAACTGTCTGGAAAACTCTGGAAAAAATGTTGGACTTGTGTTGTCATACTGCCATTTTCCTGTATCTCAGAAATCCCATCCAATGGCCATCAGTGATTGTTGTTATTGTATAACATTGACTTGTCACTGTAACATCACACTCTGAATGATCTGGAGAGACTCCTATTGGCACATGTACGTAAGTGAACACACATCATCTCTTTGTTTTAACAAGCTCACTGTCATTTGGGTGAAACAGGCAGTGCTATGAGGTTCATGTTCTGTGATTTCGCCAATCATTTTCACACTATTCAGCTTTCACTGCTTTGTGAGAAACATAGATGGATGTCACCACAGTCACCTGGATTATTGACAACCAGACAGACCAAAGTTTGTGAGGCTATAAGGGTTGTGTCAACAGCGCTGGAGTACCACAAGGCGCTGTACTCCTGCTGTTTCTCTTCACTTTATACACCTCAGACAGAGAACTGGTAAAACACTTTGGGTCTTGGTGTGTGCCATTTTAAGCAATAAGTCCAACACATTATTGTGTAAAAAAGTAAGCCAATCACTTTTTCCATCCTGGGATAAAAGGTAGAGGAGGTGGACAACCACAGATTTCTGGATCTTCACCAGGACAATGGACTGAACACTGAGTCCACCTCCATGGAGGGACTGTACATCTTGGGGAAGTTTAGGTCCTTCAGTGTTTGCAGTGAAAAGTTGCACATCCTTATGATGCGGCAGCATGGTTACTGATTCAAGGAAACAAAGTAAATTTACTTCTTTGGCTCTATGCTGGGAGCTACTCTGGAGTCCATGAGTTACTGTGGAAAGAGCAATGTTGTAAACACTGCACTTTCTGTACTTAACTGTAATTATTACACAACAGTGTGTATAGTTTGAGAAGTTTTACTTTTAACTGTTGTCATTTCTCTCAGTTGGCAGGGGAAGCCCAAGAACTGTTCTCGGTGCGTCATGGACCTGTGCGAGCCGCTCGCATTCTGCCAGCCCCTCATATCAGTGAGTAATTCAGTATCTTTATCTTTCTACGACATGAATCTGCTTACTTTGAAGAATATTGTAAAATCATAAAACAATACTGATGTTAAGTTGAGACTTTTTTGTTGTGAACAATGAGAGTGAGCCTGAAGGATTTAAAAAATGTTATGGACGTCTAAAACAATAACCGCATACCTTGTTGTTAAAGTATTATTTATTTCTATTGAAAATGAATTGTGTATTTTAGTCAGACATAAAATCAGTCTAGATCCATTTAAAATGTATCTCTTGCTTCCTTAGTTCGGGGGGAGGTGGAGAATACGTACGCGAGCATAGTTCCTTGAAGATCCTCATGGTTCTTTTCAACATGAACTGTTGAAGCTGTTCTCTTCAGTACCTTCCTTAAACCATCTTAACTTTTCTGAAAGAAAATTCTAGTTAATGTGATTTCAGCCTCCAAGGTAAACACTTAAAACTCAGTTTTATATGGCTCGCTGTATGTAGTTTTGGGTTGTAGACATTTAAATTGGTGCTACAGTATATCATTAAAATTAGAGTTCTCCTAATGCTGGAGTCACACTGCGATTGCTGTTGGCTTGATCTCAGTCAGCGGTTGCAAGCAGCCGAAGCCAGTGCCTCTTTGTTGCCAAAGCTCTGCTGGAAACTGCTGTTCTGGTGGAGAAATCTCCAGCTCCTCAAATCTCACCTGGAAGAGTCTGAACTCATTTATTTTCAGTAGCATTTCAGTGTATGGACATAAATATGTCAGAAACACAAATGTTTATCATTTCTGTTTCTCAGTATTGCTAATAATGTCTTTGTAGGTACATAAAGCGTTAAAAAACCATCAAACGTTCAGTTCATAGGCTACATCCCCATTAATACAGTTTCGTTTAAATGTAAAACATATTTTATAATTAAACCTGGGATCCACAGTCGGCAAATTCTACCTTCAAACATATAAAAAAAGATAGAAAAGCATCTATTGGTAAATGCAAATGTGATGATAATTGTGTCGGGTAAGTGGGAGTTCTGGGAGAGGAATGTTGTCTCCTTGTCTGATGATTCAAGCTGCTCAACAGCCCTTTGCTTTCCTTTTTCGACAGTTTGTCACTGATTGGTGAACCTTTGCTCATTTTCTGAGAGGCTCTGCCTTTTTGAAATGCTTCTTTTATACCCAATCATGTAACTGACCTCATTCCAGTTCACATCATTAGTTGTTAAATGCTCCCCCAGTTGTTTTTGATTCATGCTAATTATTTTTCCACCTCTTTGTTGCCACTGTTCCAACTTTTTTGAGATGTGGTGTTGTCATCAAATTTAAAACGAGCTAATACTTTCTATGAAATATCTCAGTTTCAGCATCTGCTATGTTTTTATGTTCTACTGGGGATAAAATATGGATTTAGGATATTGCCAATAGATTGCAGTTTGTTTTTATTTACATATTACACAGTGTCCTTGTAGAACGTTAGAACAGTGGCACAAAGTCCTTGTCATGTTGATCATATGTAGGAATCCAAGTGGTGTGTTTGGATGAAAGATGATGATGATCTATGCCCGTGGTTCCCAAACGTTTTCTGGTAGGCCCCCCCCTCTAGTCAAAATTAGAACAAACCACATTTACAGTGTAATTATGCGGGGGTTTCTTTTTCTTTTCTTTTTTTTATTACTGTGTAACAATATTCAACATTGCTATCAATACATTTTGCAAGAAATTGCTCTCTGTGCAAAATGTGTTTAAACACATGAAAACCTCCGCACTAAACAAACCTGTCTATTATGCTCAGAGGCGGTTCTAGATTATCTTGGGGCCAATATTCACAGGGGGCCCCCCTCCAAGTAATTGATCAAGCTTGTATAGTAAATAATCTGACACTAATGCAAAATGTGAAAGAAAATCATGTTTTTAAATAGTGCCTATTTGTATTGTTTCAAAATAAAATATAAACACAACTGACACACAACAGTTATTTCCATCCCTGCATCATAGTAGCACATTTTCTAAACTTCTTGCCTCTGAATTCTATAACTTGGCAGTTAAACTTAACAAGACACAGATTTGATAGCTGAAGACCGAGTTTTGTCGAAGTTATTTTATTTTCAGTCTGCTAGCTGAATAAATAAGCTGGGATCCCAGGCATTTGCCTGGTATTGCGGTTGGCGAGCAGTGCCTCTGACTATACCAGCAGTGTCCAAGCCTTCATTTTTTTCATTCGTTCATACCGTGCCTCCCCCTTCAATGGCTCCGTGGCCCCGTTAAGGTGTGTGCCCCCAACTTTGGGAACCATTGATCTATGCCATGCCAATTTAGCTGATGTGTTTTTTTTTAATTTAATTAACCACTTACAATAACATTCTGACAGATGCATACATAAAGACAAAATGAAACCTAAACTAACTCGTGTGCTGTCTGCTATGGCATCTGAACTAAAATGGAGTTTTTATGATTGGAGGTTGCTGTCAGTAATTTTTTTTTTTAATGAAAGAAGCTATGCCTTTGTGTGACCATGTGACTTTAACACTGACAACAAGGTTGTGTTAAGACTGAGCAATGATGAACACGTAAAAACAAGGTTGCTAATGAGTTGAATTCTGCATGTTGTATGCCAGCTTACTCATGAACCAGTATTTCATTGTCTGCATGTTCCTTTACCCTGAGGTATTTTCGTTTCATTAATGATTATGAACACAATAAACCTCAACTACTCTGACATCTCCTTGCTTTTTTTTTTTTTTAGGTGATCAGTCCTCCATCAGGACAAATCTTTTCCCTTTCATTTGAAATATGTGCTCTCCTCTCTTCACTCATCACATCACTCATCACACATCATCACTCTGAGCTGGTTTTTGGGCCAGTGGTGGGAAAAGAAAGCACCAACCACTTTCAGCTGTTGGACACCAGTGTTTCATGTTGCATGAATAATGAAGACTTGCCCTGCACAACACTATACTTAGCTGTGATTCATAGTATCTGACAACCGACAGTACTGACTCACCATCTTATAGTAACACCAGTCATTTTTCCCCAACGATGGCAACCAGTTGTTTTCCACTGAATTAGTCTTGCGCTATTATTGCATTTGCTTCTGCATTTCTTTGTGATTCTACAAGTCAAATCTAGTTATAAGTTTAAAAGTCATCTTTGTATCGAAGGCAGTACAAGTGGTAATTATGAACTAATCTATAAAGTTTAGGTAGCATAAAGTCACAAATCCTAACAACATCTATGACTGGTTCTGCTGCTGAAGTCTCTTTATCTAAATCAACTTAATTTAATCTAACTTGTGCAATAGGAACGTTCCATCCATATTGATTTACAAATGTCTCATCACCAAGTTTGAGTGACTTTACAAGCGCAGAACTCAGAACCAAACTCAGATTTAACTCTTTTTAAGGACAGTGTCCCATACAGAGGCTCCTGTAACTCATAGAGCTTCACCAAAGCACTATGAGTTACCTTTGTGTATGACTTGTAGTGGTTTTGTTGTGTTTCTCAACGAGGTCAATGAAAGGTCTCGGAGGAGAAGACTATGGACTAATGTATTATTTATTTCTGCTGCTTTAAGTACTAGTGGGATGCATTGGACTCATATCACAATATGGTGTGTCATCATTTTTAAATAACATTTAACTGGCAGAGATTTTATCACAGCAGGTGTCGGTCAGTGATGTTAAGGCTGGTTTGTGGTAATGTTTTCCTCCTTTCATTCCCCCCTTTTTCATTGGGGAACAAAACAGCTTTTTGTTCTCCATCTATATTCCGGGCTTTTGGTAGATTTCGCCAACACACAATGGCAGCTTTAGAAGTATGTTGGAATTGGATGAAAGCAAACCACAGTAATAAGAAGCAGCAGACAACGCGACACATGAGGGGAGTAATTCTCTCAGCAGAAAATAAATATGAATTGTACTACTGGGGGGAAATGCACTGATTGCAATCTTCTGGGCTGCAAACAGTGTTGCACTGTGGTCGGCCGTTAAAAGGCCGATTGTCTGCATGGGAGGCTGTGGGTGGGCGGATTTAAAGAGCCCCGAAAATAGGTGTTGATTATGATAGGAAAGGTTTCCCATTCCTGAATAGAGAAGGAAGTACAGACAGGAAGAGCTGGTTTTCCAAAAGAAATGTATTCATCCACATTCCTTCTGAGTTTACAACATGTCATCCGTTGCCTTGGAAAGTTTTTGACTAATAATTAATTATTCTGTAATTTGTTATCCTGAATATAACAAATTACACTGATGGAATCTAAAATGTTCACCCCTCATCTTTAGGTCATTTTGCTTTTCTGGGTATATCAACCATAGTCACACTCGGGATGCTTTTACGCTGGGGAATCTATTCCCTGAAGTTGGATAGTCAGCATTTTGTACTGGCTACACATGCGCTCCTTCTCCTCCAGCACGCATTGCAATCAGCATTACTTGTTTCAGTTGCTGTCCATTACTGTAGTAATCAGTTTAAAGGCTCCCTATTTATCAGATGTAGCCTTTTTTTTCTTTTTAATCCAGAAATTGTATTTTAGTAACTGTACCGTTTCTTTCAGACAGTCATCTTTATATAGAGTTCAACATCTTGACTGGAAAAAATGTGTGATGACAGAAACATCAAAGAAGGAAGGACCCGTTTGGTGGTGTTAAGGGCTGGTGGGGAAGGCGCTTTTGCTCTTACGCCATACCACAGGAACTTGGGCTGATTACTGTCAAGCCTCAAATTGCAGTCTTCTAAAGAGTAACATCTCCTTCAATCTGGGCACCCCAATCTCCCAAATTTCCTGATCCTGTTCCCGATTTCAGAAATGAGACATTTAGGGGAAAACATGGGATCACTTCACTTAATGAAACATGTTTTGTTTTTTTTTCTTTCTTAATTTTCAAAATGCCTGCTGGGTTTCTAGTAGGATGGTATTTGACCCTAAAACTGCAAAGTAAACCAGATGAAACCAAAATCAGTTTCATAACATTTACATTTCTCCATCTTATTTTAGCACTGTCTTTTTTTATTTTTTTATTTCTTCTTCTTTTTTTAACAAGTGTTGACTCAGTTGCCTGAAGTCTTAAAATGCATGGATATTACATTGTTTTGCTCAAAGAGAGAGTACAACTTCTCCATTTTCAGCATGTTTTAACAGCTCTGTTTGTAGCGGATGGTTTTATTGCAAATCCGAACAGTTTACCAAATGACATGTTTTCGTACCAGCCTGCTTCAGAATTAAGTTGTAGGTTTGGGATACGTTGGAACCTTTCATTAGTCAACTCAGATATTCAGAAATATGCTTTGTTACACTTTGTTCCTCATACCATGTCTGTTTTGAGAAGGACAGAACCTCTTCAGTTACCAATCTCTATGTATTAAACACATTAATTGACAATAATTGTGTCGCAACGCAACAGTAGTAACTCAACCAGTATGATTTCTGACTCGGTTCCCGGACGTCTCTTATAAAGATGCTGGGCAGCCGTCTTTTTAGAGTGCAGGCCATCCTCTTTGTCAGCTGCCTAATCCTTTGACTCCTCTTCCTCCTCAGGTCCTCTAAAGACGGATAGTTTTGCGGATAAAAGGCCCTTGCTGGGGGTCTGCAAGAGCACGGGGTCCTCTGGGTAAGTTTTTGTGTCACAATAAAGCAGACATCACAGTTAAGGTCACTTTTTATATACTATTGTCTCTTATAAGAGACTCTCCACTGTGGATTTCTCTGTTGCATTAAGAAAATAAAGATCTAAAGACTATTTAAATGCTATGAAGATATTTGTAATTTACACAGCTAGTTGGGCAAAATGTCTTTGTTGGAGATGTTGAGAAGTGGTGAAGAATAACCATCATCTAAGCCGAGTAAGGCTTTTATAATAGTTTGGAAACTGCTGTTAAAACTCAGCTTGTCGACAACTAGCTGCTGTAGTTTGTAGGATTTGTCATTTGATTTTATGACTTTCTTTATTAGACTTTAACACGAACCTCATGATGTCACTTAGTCTTTAGCGTTGATTCCTGGAATTACGTAAAAACCTCAACAAGTGGGAAAAAAAACTGAATTTAAATTCACAATTACTGAAAGATTTATTGAAAGAGAGGTAGTCATTTAAGTGAGTAAAGCATTTGTGTGCATTCACGACCTGGGACTTGGCTGATAATGTTTGTAAAAAACTAAACTTTTGTGTCCCTCTGTTTTTGGAGGTTGAATTTATTTATTTTTATCTTGTCCCCTGGTCTCTTTGTGATCAGAGAAAAGATCAGACACAGATAATAAACCTATTTTATCATTCAAGACTTACAACAACAACTTATAACTTACAACAGGGAAAAACTATTTAAGATTTACAATAAAAGGTAACAAGATGATCCAAAGAAACAACATCTGTATTATTATTTAAGTTAGGCGTTGTTGATAGCATACACTTAAAGGTTGGGAAATGAAAGTGTTGTCTGGATTGAACCATTTTATTGATATCTTTAATTTTGATGTTGTGTGGTGTAATTAAGCTCATGAACAACTAAGAGCAGTTTTCAATTGTAAAGAGGTATCAAACAATACGCAGTCCTCACACGCAACCAAACGCAAATGAGGAAGTGATGTGGGCGTGGCAACTTCCACATGTTCCTCGTTGTACAGTTGACATGTTGACATGTGAGCGGTGTTTGAAACCTCGCTGGCAAACAGGAGGGGCTGCATGTGGAGTGAAGAGAGTCATAAAAAAATAAAGTACAGCCTCTTTCCATTGTATGATGTTACAAATCGGGACATCCAACAACAAGGAAAATCCTTCAGAGATCTTAAAATTTGCTATATGAAATGCTCATATAAAATTCAACATGTCATTTTTTATTTAACAAAAGCTACTATTGTAAGTGGTAATTTTTTTTATTTCTTTTTACGATGAGAAAAAAACTATTTAGCGTGAAGCACTAAAGAATCAGCCATGAATACCACCACAAGTTCAGCCCAAATCAGACGGCAGTACTCACAAAAATGACCAGAATTACAAGACTTACTCTGACAGTCCAGTCAGAAAAAGAAAGAAATGCAGCAAACGTGTGGGAGGTTTACCAGGTGAAAACCTGGTGTTGCTAAAAGAACATGGTAACGTGCAGACATGAATGCTCCCAAACCTCCGCGGTCTGAAGTTTTCTTCATGAAAATGTGAGACACTGATAATGCCACACTTACAGGCTTTCTGAACGTTATTGCTGCCTAACATGGCTCTACAAACTACTGAGTGAGTGGGTGTACTTAGTTTTTTTCACAGACTGCATTTGTATTTTGGATTACTTTTTTTAATCAAAAATGATTGTTGGCACAAAGTGACTTGGTGTTTTGTTGGTCATCTGCTTTTGTATTTGGCTCATCTTGAGACTTCGTAGGAAGCAGAGAGTTTTTATAATGTACTGAAACTTAAACCCGAGGACATATTGCTTTCTGATTTGAGTGTAGCGTCCTGGTATTCTAAAGGCAAAGACTCTGAGTATTATGTCTTGATCCTCTTAAAGTAAGTGAATTTAAAAAGCGACAGGTTTGGTGTCCTGGGTAGCTCGGTGGGTTCAGTGGGTGTCATTTACAGAGGCTGTCGCCCTCGGCAGGCCTGTCGCCCTTTGCTGCGCGTCCTCTCCCCCTCTCTACCGGTTTACTGTCCACCTACTGTCCCAAAAGGCCACTAGTGCCACAAAAATCTTTTGTTATGTTTTTAAGTGACAGGTTTTAAGAGAGCTTATGCTTTTTTTCATACTCAGTCAGTGCTCTCTTGGCCTCTTTGAGAGTCGTTCAAACCGTAGCCCAATATATCCTTCCCAGGAAATGAAATGAGGAAGTCTGTCCTCAGCGGAGCCTTGATGGGGACCACCGTCTTGATGTTTTCCAGGATTTGCTACCCCACTTTCTGACACTGTTGCCATTTCTTCTGCTTTTCCTATGTCCTCACTGACATTGAGCCATGTAGTGTTTTGACGGTTTGGCGAATGACCCAGGCGTCCCTTGCCACTAATGTTGAAAACATGCACTGTGTTGAAAAGCAGAAACCCTGACCTCTACATGAGTGGTACAGGCTGGTCCTTCCTCCTGTACAAGTCTCGGTAAATAACACGATGGTCAAAGACGAGAAGGAAAAAGGCTTCCGGGTGTGGCACAGTACTTTCCATTGGGCCTTTACATAAACTTACTGAAGTCCTCACACAATTTTTTTGTATATAATCATTTTAAAATAACAGCTTTTGTTAACCACTAAAAAGGATGCCGTCCTGACACTTAAATGGAAAACAGATTGGGGCCTTGGCCACTGTAGCTGTGCTGGTTTAGAAGTTGGTTCAGTCGGCTCTAGGCTTAGATTACAAGATTTGCAAATTAAAGGAAAACCAGAGAGGGGAAAATGCATGTGCTGAAGCCCTGTACTTGTGGATTTCCAGTCAGGCACACTCAACAAAATTTTATCAATGGAAAGGATTATGTGCTAAGTCCAAACAATGTATGGATGCCTTGATTTTTCCTGACGGTAAACCTACATATGGGTTCCTTTTATTCCCTGCCTCAGTGCCAAAGGGCTTTGGAAATAATTAAAGTATGCTGGTGCCTTTGCATTGGTATGTCTTGATCACATTTCTCAAAGAAATGCATGTTCACATCTCCTACTTGCCATTTTATTATTCTCATTAATTCTAACTACATCCAGAGGTATTAAAATTCTGGGACATTTGCTTTCTCTCAGTTAATGTAAATTTTATGTCCGAGATGGGGGGAGTTTTATTGTTTGTGGGTGCTTGAGTGCACACTCTTGTTGTGCAAAGTTCAGTGATGAAGAAGCATGCTTTGTTCTTTGAAGTTCGGGAACCCAAAGTGACATTTGCAAACTCCAGCTTCCCTCTTACTGCATCTCCAGATGTTTGGAGGATGTGGCCTTTTAATACTTTCAACCAATAAAGTGCTCTTTACCATGCAGATTACTACATGATTTGCTTTTGAAAGGCTCTGGTTAATATGCTTGGCTACTTTGAGCCAGTATCACAGTCACCTCTGAGATTACAGATGCTCTTTTCTAACAGCTTTAGCCTTTATTGAAACTACATTGCCCACATGCATACACTGATATACTGTTTTTCCTGCTTTGTCATGATACATCAAATGTTGATGTGTATAAATTACACAAAATGTCTAAAAAATCACAAATGAAGGTGAGTTATCATCTGTATCATCTGTTGCAAGCCATAGATGCCTGCGTAATAACACTGTTGATGCCAGAAGCCCACTGTAAGTCCGTGTTTCAGTCCTTCGTCGTGACAGGTTATACTTTGTGTACAATATGTATCCATGTTCTAAAATGTAAAATCAAGCATTTGTACATAATGAGCCACCACATTAAGAGGATTTGACGTGATGCAAAAACACTGACTTTAGCATGCAAGATTGATGCTTCCATCACTAAATCAGATATTATTGCAGTAAATAGTTGTAAAGTGCATTACTTATTATTATGATTTATCATCGTTCAGAGAGGATGTTACCCCAAAACTGAATTCAGACTCTGCTTCTTTAGGTCTCCAATGCTTGGCTTTGATTTGTGGGCAGAAACGCCATGCACTCCACTGACACCACTTATGATGAAATTGATCCTGGGGCCTTTTGTCATGCCTCAGCATGGAAGTGAGAGTGGCTGTAATATGGTCCCCTGTTTCCCTTTTCATAGCCTCAGACACACGTGCACATACACAGTTGTTCAGTGAACAGAGCTCTGGGGCTCCAGCCCCACTCCGGAGAGTTTATTTTGACTTGCGTGTCTGTTTTATGTCTGTCGAAAATGTGTTCTGCCTTACCAGTTTTCCCCCTCCAAATAGGAAGTCAGATTAAACTCAGTAGTACTGGAAGTGGTGCATATAAACACACCTGACAAGCTGAATGATTGGTAATGACTTTTCAAACCTTAAGCCCAACCTTATGCCTCAACTCAGGCCCCTGTGGTCAAATCAATTAATATTGTGTTGCACTAAAGTTTTAAACTTTACCTGGTATGTATGTGGAAATATTTAAGAATACTGATGCAATTATAGTTTATTATATTTAAAGAAAAATAATGCTTTAGTAGCCCTGTTTTCAAACGTAATTTTAAACTAAGTCCTGCTCGGCCTGAGGTCTGATGCGTCACACCAAAACAGAACAGTTTTGGTGTGACTTTACTTATTTAGATATGCTCTCATTTGACACGGACATTATGTAAGTAGAGAAAAACTTGATGATAAAGATGCATTAGCAGTTTAAGTCTTTATGCTTGTTAGAGTTGCCGTTGTGAGTGCATTCTAGTACATTTTTCGCTGAAGTATGAAATATCTCATTTTTAGGGTTAGTGAAAGTGTATATTTATGATTTGGTGATAAAGAGCTTCTGTTGCACCATCAGCAGTCTTCACTTTAAAATTAAAATGGGGCGTCTGGTTAGCATTAGCTGCCTTGATTTCACTCATCCAGAAAATTGTCTCAAAATTAAAAACAAAAACATTCAAGTTTTTTAACTCAAAATGCGTATTAAAAGCATAAATGCACAAACTCATTGTGATTTGTTGGTTTTAATTGAGATGCAGGTTTTTGAGTAGTCACGCATTAAAACACTTGAGATTGAACTTTGTTGGATTCAAATTATGAACTGACTCATGCAAACTTATGTTGTTGTTTTTTTCTTTTTATTCGATGAGTTCATCCAGTTTTCTTTAATTGAATAAGATGCTTAAACGTCCACCAACGTAAAGAGGCACATCAGGGCTTTTTGTCACCACTTGTTCCTCATCAGTATCTGAGAATATCTCAGAATTTATTTCATGTGTCGTTAAGTAAATTTTATACTTAGATAATTTTCTAGTGTATAACTAGGTGCTACAATTAGAAGGCATTTTAGATTTGATCCTGTTACTGTCCTTGGACAAAGAACTCATGTTTAACGCATGCTGGGCAGTGGAAATCCATAAATCTAGTCAGAATTGTCTTATTGTAGGCAAGAACTATGGTGGTCATTGACCTCTTTCCAAGGCTCTTCCGTTTGATAATCACCCGACTTTGTTGTTATCATTTAAGTAGCCAGTTACATATTACAGTTCCCATAATATGCTGAGTTATGTCATCCTCGGCTCTGAAGATGAGGAGCTCATGGACCTCGAACAAATCCCACCAAGGTCCCCCCCATACAGTGTCATTGTGTTTATATCAGACCTGGCTCTCATTTAAGTGTACCCTATGAGGCGGGTTATCGAAGGTGGCATTGCAACATCAGGCCCCATGTCAGTCAATGTCAGAGGGACAGGCTGCACGCTAAATTAGGGTAATAAACACGTAGAAGGCGCATGAAATCCTTTGCTAGGATGTTGCCAAACACTGAAAAACTTATTCCAACTGTAGTTCTACTTTGTTTGAGGCTGATCAACAAATGTATTGGTATGCTGAAGTAACACGATCAAAAAGAGTGCGTTTCTGTAAAATATACGTTTTGTTTCATTTGACTTTTTGACAAAAGGCAAAATATAGATAAAATATTTTGGCATTGACCTTTTTTTTTTTTTTTTTTTTTTTTTTTTTCCCCTTACCAGCCATGCTGACAGTAATAGCAAATGATCAGTTTCTCATAGTCTCAGGTAAGATGCACAGTGTCAACCTGGTCACGGATCAATTCATCTTCTGTCACCAGAAGAGAACATGCAAAGTATAATTTTGATAAGCTCTATCTCTTTCAATTCATTGAGAGGAAAAACATTTTTAATTCCATACATTGTTTTAACATCTCATTAACCAGTCAGACTTTTGATGTCTTGTATTGCGTTCAGTGGCTGCTAGCTCTCCAGTAAAGGGTTTATTAATTTCTGTTGGCAACAGAACTGGAAAGGTTTAAAAGTTAAATTTAACAACACAGTTGTTTAGCAGAGAAAGTTGGCAGACAGTGGAACAGTGAGGTTTCCAAAGACTTGACATTGAACTTTGTTTCGCACCTAATGAAATGATAATTTAATACTTAAATGTAAATGTTATCATTTTGAATACTGGCTTCAGGTTCGATAGCTGGCGTGCTATGAACAGGGCAACACATATTTGCAACATTTCTCAACAAAGCTTTTGCATTTCACACTGAGGGAGAACCCGTTCGTAAGCTTTCTAGTGTCAAGTGCTTCCACTCTGACTGAAAATTGGCTCATGCACATAAAAGTAGATCTCATGCAAATTATGGTGTGAGTTATGAATCTTGATATTCACTTGACTGATGTCAAAGCAAAAAAAGAAATGAGCTGGATTTATGTATTACTCATATATATATATATATATATATATATATTTCTATGTATTTCCCCTCGATGTGTAGTTTTTAAAACATATATTGTTGTTAAATGTTCCCCTTTACATAGAAAGTGTTGTTTGATTTCCTGAGCCTGTTTGCGTATTTGATTCAATTATAACTTATAGCTATATCTTATAGTTATGTTGTAAGCGCTATGTTAAAGAGTGACAGAAATATTTCTGGGCAGTTTCACATGCAAGTAGCAATGGCTCGGCTATTTACTTTTACTACTTTTCTGCTGATGCAACTGCCAGCCAGGATAACTTTGCCCCCTGGTAGTCTCTGATTTGTGCATATGGGGAATGAGCTGGATTGAGCTTGAGTGGATGTGGGAGTTCAGAGATGGGCCAAAAAGAAATGATAATGATAAATGTAATAATAAAAGGGGAGTCTAGAAATATGCTGCCTGGTGTGGTTCTTCTTTTCCAGTTTTTATGGAAATTATTCCCTATAAGCTCATAGAAGATGTGTTATTTAGGTACCAAAAATAGAATGAAAATGTCAAAATACACTGACCATCCATTAACTTCTGCTTATCTGGATTCGGGTCATGGTGGAAGCAGCCAAAGCAGGGAGGTTCAGACCTCCCTTTTCCCAGACACCTCCTTCATACCCTCCTGTAGAACACCAAGGCCTACCCAGGCCAGCCGAAAAAATGTAATCTCTTCTCTTCTCAAGGCCTTTTCCCTGTAATACATGTCCAAAACACCTCCCCAGGGAGGGAATCGGGGGGTATCTCTCCCAGATGACTGAACTTCTCACCTTATCTCTACGGGTGAGACCAGTCACCCTGCATGTTTGTATGTATGCAGCCATGAGGTACGCTATATGGCCAAAAGTATTCGCTCACCTGCCTTTACTCTCCATTTGACATCCCATTCCTGATCCGTAGGGTTCAATATAATGTCAGTCCTCCCTTTGCAGCTATAACAGCTTCAACTCTTCTGGGAAGACTGTCCACAAGGTTTAGGAGTGTGTTCAAGGGATTTTTTGACCATTCTCCTAGAGCACATTTGTGAGGTCACACTGATGTTGGACCAGAGGTCCTGGCTCTCAGTCTCCGCTCTAATTCATCCCAAAGGTGTTCTGTCGGGTTGAGGTCAGGACTCTGTGCAGGCCAGTCAAGTTCATCCACACCAGATCATGTTGGAAGATGGTGGAGCCAGCCCAAAACTGTTCCCTCAAAGTTGGGAGCTGGAATTGTCCAAAATGTCTTGGTATGCTGAAGCATTCAGAGTTCCTTTCACTGGAACTAAGGGGTCAAGCCCAGCTCCTGAAAAACAACCCCACACCATAATCCCCCCTCCACCAAACTTTACACTTGGAACAATGCAGTCAGACAAGTACCGTTGTCCTGGCAACCGCCAAACCCAGACCCGTCTATCAGATTGCCAGATGGAGAAGCACCTTCATCACTCCAGAGAACGTCTCCACTGTTCTAGAGTCCAGTGGTGGTGTGTTTTACACCACTGCATCCAACACTTTGCATTGCACTTGGTGATGTATGTCTTGGATGCAGCTGCTCGGCCATGGAAACCCATCCATGAAGCTCTCTGAACACTGTACTTAAACTACTCTGAAGGCTACATGAAGTTTGGAGGTCTGCAGTGATCGACTCTGCAGAAAGTTAGAGACCTCTTCCCACTATGCGCCTCAGCATCCGCTGACCTGCTCCGTCAGGTTATGTGGGCTACCACTTTGTGGCTGAGTTGCTGTTGTTCCCAAACACTTCTGTTTTCTCATAATACAGCTGATGGTTTACTGTGGAATATTTAGGAACCAGGAAATTTTATGACTGTATTTGTTTCACAGGTGGCATCCTGTCACAGTTCCACGCTGGAATTCACGGAGCTCCTGAGAGCAACCCATTCTGCATGCCGAGGTGCTTGATTTTATACACCTGTGGCCATGGAAGTGATTGGAACACCTGATTCTGATTATTTGGATGGTTGAGTGAATACAATTGTCAATGTAGTGTATTTTATGTATCAGAGGACACCCATCAAACTATGATGTAGGCACAAAAGTCCAACAATACAACACCACAGAGGCCGTTCCTGCAAACCATGTGCCTCTAGGTATCACGGTCATCGCTCATATGAGTGTTGAAGTCACCCAGCAGTAAGAAGGAGTCTACATTAGTAAAGATCTTTCAGTATCCACAGTGCTCCAAGACGGATGGGTATTCTGAATTGCCATTTGGTGCAAAGTCCTTGGATGACAGTAAGAGTCTGTTCTCTGACCTGAAGGTGCGGGGAAGCTACCCTCTTATTTACTGGGGAAAATCCCAACATACAAGCTTAAAGCCAGGGGGATAAAAGTATCTAGAGCGACGCTTCTCACCCTGGGCAACTCCAGAGTCGAACAATCTTCAGCCTTTCATGAGATGAATGCTTCCACATCCCAAGCTGTGGGTTGAGGTGAGTCCAACTTTATCTAGTCAGCACCTCTCAACCTCATGCACAAGCTCACTTTCCTTCCCCAACAAAGAGGTGACATTCCATGTTCTGGGAGTTAGTTTTCCCAGCTGGGAGTAAGCATGCCAAGGGCGTATCTTCAGCTGGTCCCCAAACCATTTTGTGCCAGTCCTGTATGGCGCTTCTGCAGGTGGTGAGCCCAGAAGAGTTTGAACCCATGTTGCTTTGTTCACACTGAGGCCTGCTGGACCCCGGCCACCCAGGCCACCCTGGACATCAGACATTTGCCGAAGAGTCCTTCCACAAGGCCTGGCTTCAGTGTGGGGCCTTGATGACCGTAGTCTAAGGGAGGGATATTGACCTTTTTTGTCAACGTACTCATCTAAGGAATTGCCCTTAGTCTGGCCTGCTCCGCAGGACCAGTTTGCCTTAGAAGACCCTATCTGGGGCAATTACTTTGGACAACATAGCTCCTGGGATAATTTGGACATTCAAACCCTTCCACCAGAGGACAGTGCTGATTTTAGGAGGAAAATTACAGTATATTTTAATTTCAATTACAATTGGACAAACTATTTGCTGAAAAAGATATTGGAAATAATATTGAGAGCTTTTGAGGAAATACACAATGAATACTGATGTGAAAACTCATATCTTAGAAGTAATTTTCAGTTTGTTTGATCTGTTTTGGTTTCCATTGTCAAAACTGACTTTCAATTTCATCTTCATGTTTATATTATACATGTAAAGCAGGGTGAGAATGATGTGCTGGAACTTCCATTTGCAGGGTATTCACAGTATGTATTAAACTGTCAAACCTTTTTTTTTTTGCCAAATTCTTTTCTCTCCTGCCACAAAAAATAGTTAAGAAGGGATTTGAATGCTTGTTTAATATTAGCATAAAGTGTAGGCCAAGGGCAGTGAATTTGGTTTAAGTAAAAGTTAGTTAAAAAAAATAATTTCAGTTAAATGCCAGCAGAAATTCCAGTGTTTGGCAATATTCCACAGCCTTCAGTTGGAGTTGGAGCCAGCTGTGACTTCCCAAATTGAGGTTGTATTTGTGTAGCCTTTCCACAGCATGTAATTGCTGTATGTATTTGGGGAGCTTGTAAAACTTTGCACCAGTAGGAAATGTAGTAATGTTCTTTTCTTGTAAATAAATTTATTTCCCCAGTTTTTAATTCCATCTCAAGGCTTCCATCTATGCTTTCCATAGCCTCATGAAACCTCGTGGTTTCAATGGCTTGGTTTAATTCATGTTCATAAAAAGATATGTGCAGATTGTCTCCACCGGAGGGAAAGTGCTTATGGAATAAGCTCAGCGCTGATGTGAAAATTTAAAAAGCAGATGTCTACGTGTTTCATCAAGGAAGAAGCACACAGACCGGGTTGATGATAGTGGCGTGATAAAAAGACATAACATCCGTTATGGTCTTTTGTGACAATTGTAAACAGCTATGAATGTAAAGGATAAGACGTATGCATCATTTTAAATGTTACATCATGCATTGTGCTTTTAGGATGTCTTCTAATGGCACAGTAAACCATAGTGGTAAAGGACTGGAACTGAATGCAAAATAAAATCCTAAGTGGCCGGGTTAAGGCAAGGCTAATCAAAAGGCAAAGTTCAACAGGTCAGTCATCTGCTTACTTCATTGTATAGCAATTTAAGATTAGTAGTTTCCAAAGTGGGAGATTTTCCCATCCACTAAGTGGAGATGTACCTATAGCATGACTGTATTAGTCACAATCTTTAGACCATGGCACTGGTACTTTTTATAGTGACATCACCTTCACATTTCCTAATATCTCATACTGAGGAACATAATGTTAGAAATATTGGTAAATTCACGGAAAAATGTAAATGATGGTTTTTTGCGTAATCACAAGAGAATCTATCTTGGCAGATCTAAACTTCATTTTGTGTCATCGCTCAACCTGGCAGATATTTTGGTGGTACAACTGTTGGGAACAGAGGTGCTTCGTATTTAGGGAATGTTAAAGAAGTTTCAATGGTTTGACTCTTCTCCCAAATACTGGGAAGAGTTTGATTTTTGCCTTATTGCTCACCCGATTAGTAAATGTATTCCAGCAAAGACTTCCCATATGGCTGTATTGAAGAAATGATCAGGAAAGTCAGGTTTTGCTCAGAGTCCTGCAACAACTGTAAAGACGTGGGATTTTAAAACATCTCTGGAACGCTGGTCTAAACTAGGAGAGGATTCCAGTGTTTTGAAGGAAATCCTGCTAATCTTATCCACCTACTCCTAATGACTTAAGACCTTAACATCCCACACTGTGAAAGTCCTCGAAAGACAATTATTGACCCATCTAAGTAACCAAGTAAGCTCCTTTGGGGTATTAAACCCGCCATCATCTACCTACTTCAGAAAAAACACTGCCATCTGGAACATGCAGACAGCACCGTAGGTAGGTTGTCTTCCAAAAGGTCAGTGGATCAATCCCTGCTACCTTGTTGAAGTGTCCTTGTACAGGACACCAAACCCCTCCTAATGTGCTCACTGGGGCATGATTGTAGAAGGTGTCACTGTACAAAGAGCTCTGTCAGTGTTTTTGTGTAAATGAGAAAGCCCTTGGACAGGTAAGCGGGATGGGGTTAAAAAACAGTCCCTATTCAGTTTGCCACAGTGAGGATTATCCTTTTTGATTTCTCTGGCACCCTGCTGATTGCAGAATGAAGTGCGATAGTTTTTGAAGTTTTCTGGGACAGGCTAGCTCAGAGGTGCATCAGCTTTGAGCCCAGAGAGCCCGTGGACCTTGTAAACTGAGTGTTGATGCACGATGAAGGTCCTCAAGTCCAAACTATAATGTGCTGTGTGAATTGATTTGAAAAACACCAGTGGGAAATCATGTTTTTGCAGAATAAATTAATATAATTAGAATACAGACTTGAAAAGTTGAATGTGTAGCAGAGGGTCATGGTTGAAATCTCTTTTGTAGCTGCTGATGTCACGTGCACTGGTAACACGTCACAAACAGGTGAATGAGCTGCTGTTTTGTTTTTTGTTTTTTTTAACACACACTCCTTCACATTACGTGGCCAGTATTACTGATCTATTCCTTCTAGACCCTGCGTTCCCTCTTCCGTTCAGTCTTGCTCCTGTGTTTGCAGTTCTCTGCCTCCCTGGTCAGTCTCAAAGCCAGACAGAGGAGCATTCAAGTCCAAAATATGTTCCTGGTGTCACAACTTGGTGAAATTTATAGTAGTTAATCCCATAGGGCCTTCATCAGCACCGCCAGTTCTTACTTATGTTCTACTGATCTCACATGACATAACAATTGAGAGAAGAAATTTTGTTTACCTCCTCCTCCATGCTCTATATCTTACTTCTGTCTTTCCTCCTCAACATCTCCTCTTAAACCCATTTGATTTTGAGGTTTTATTCTGGGTAATAACTTGGGATTTGGACAGTTCACTCAACAGCTCGCACATGTAAACAACGTTCTCGTTGTCAGGGCTCCTCATCATAACAGATGCTGAAAAGTGCATCTGCATTGCCAGGAGAAATCTTTTGAAGCAGGAACATTTAACACAACATAGAAAAATAGATTTCAAAAATCTATGTTTCAAAGGAAAAAGCTCAGTAGAAAGGCTCAAGATAAAGCAAACAAAGGCCCAACATCAACTGGTGGCGTTTCAAGCTTGTGACCTGCCATACCGCAGGCCCCTCCTCCCTGCAGCTGACACTTCAGTTCCAATACAAGTCAATACTCTAAATGTACATACGCTTAACATAGCCATGCACTCTTGGACTGCACTCATATGTGGGCAATATCAAACATTATGTATTAATATTTGTGCAATACCTATTTATAAGTGAATAAAAGGGAAAAAAAAAGATTATTTATTGCACTTGAATGTATGCTTTTGAATGTCAACTGTGCTGCTGCAACTACATAAATGTTCCCACTGTAGGGCTAATAAAGGTTTTTGTGATCCTTTTCTACGTGTTTGAGCTTATTCAATGAAGGAGCCATGGTGTCACAGGAGACTGACCACTAGTCTGATAATTGAGAGTGGGTGGTTTGATTTCCAGCCTTTCTACTCTACTTATTGTCCAAGTGACTTGTTATTAAGTTGTTGAATAACCCTTTGCTCCAGATTGCTCCTCAATGGTTTGAATCTGTGTATAACAAAGAAATCAAAGAATTTTACAGATTCTTTGCTGAAGATGTCAGTCGCATTCTTCCAACTAGCAGATTGCATGTATTGTAAGAGTCCAACAATATACCTGTTAATGTTACTGTCAGCAGCTGAGAGTCATATCTTGGTGAATGTCATACATAAATGTATTTTTAATCTAACTATTCATAATTGTTCCACAAGGCTCTACAACTAAATTAGTTAACAATCTTTTTCCCACCCTCAGGTGCTCATTAATATTGGCCCCTTCTGTCTGTGTGCACATACTGATAATAAAAGTTTGGTGACTTAAAATTGAGATAAGTTGCCAATTTTGTTGCTCAATTTTGTGCTTATCAGACCCTCTTAGAAACATAAGACAATACTAAAGCACCAAGCTAGAAAATATCTAGAGTGAAAAAGGTGCGGTGTGGAAATGATGTTTAATCTTTCTCCTTACATCATGTTGAGAATGTGTAATGGTCCTTGAGCACTGTTTTGTGTCAATATCAGCATGACCTGCATTTCAATACATCCACAATATCAATAAGTGAGATAAAGCAACATCCAGGGCAGCATAAAAAGAGGCTGAAGCTGCTAATTTAAAAACTAAACATTCTCTTGCACTTGCTGTTAATTATTCAAATGATTAGTTTCCCCGTTCTCATAAGTCCCACTGATCTTCTGGACATCTTACAAGGGGGTTGATTAACAGTTTCCAAAACATCTGGAGCAAATTCATGTGCATTTTCACCAGCCACCCATCAGAAACATCCGTCACAACATTTGTGAATTCCCTGCTGATGCTCAGTCCTTTCTAAAGATACCCGAAAGGTACTGATACCGGTGCCAACTCTGTCAATAATTTATATTGTTTTTCTGACATGACATCATTGAAGAATCATCTTAAAAAACATGTTTTTTTTTCTTTCTTACAATGCCGTAGTACCATCTTGCATTTTCCATGTTCTTTATCTGGCATTTTCTCTTTAATTTCTGGAGTGGCTACAAGTCCTGTCCAAGGAAGTAAATGAGCCAAGCCTCCTCTCTCCTTCATGTTGTATCCTTTCAGACCCAAGGGCCAGTTTGAGTAATAGTAATTGACACATTGATCTAATAGGGCCATCATAATAGGCCTGTTACTGAGCTGGGGAATGGTGCTCGGCGTCACCTTAACATGTGCAAGGACTGACATCCCGCCATGATCCATAATGATAATTGTGATTTAGCCTTGCTTTCAACCTATGCCCCAACGTCCCCAGCATCAGGAAATCATATTACATCTGACCCCGCATTGCCTCCATTAGAACTAGGTCATTTGTTAAAATACTGCAAAAGCAAAACAATTGAACCCTGTTCCATTTTGATTCTATAACAGCAGGTTATCATTGTCTCTTTGAATCAATTCAAGAGCCCCATTTTTCGGGATATAGCTTTGAATTGGATTGATCGGAGTCTGATAATGCTGAAATCAATGATGCAGCCGCCTGAAAGTAAATTATCGTTGGGTCAAATGTTTGTATTAATCTTAATGACTGTACTCTTGATTGGTAATGGTACCTTTGAGTGACGACCTTTGGAAATGTTGGCTGAGATGCTGACCATCAAAATGGAAAAACGAATCAGGGATATCCTGAAACTTTTTTCAATTTGTCGTCTTCCAAAAATATTCCTTAGAAATGGATGGAGGGACAACTGAGTTCACATTCAAGCAGCATGACAGCCATGCAATGATACAAGCAAGCACATTATTCGTGCTGCAATACTTCAATATCCAGCCCTGTCAAGAAATGTTAGCGGTCGTTTGGCACTCTGGTTGTCCAGCCACTATCTTGAGAAGCGAGTGTTTTTTTCTTTTCTAATTAAGTTCATCACTTGTGTTGATATCTTTATATGAATGTTTTCATATATGCTCCCCTCTCCTTTCCAAGTAGATGTAGCTCCTTCAGAGCTTGATCTGGAGCTTTAGAGGTGTCAGATTTCTGTTAAAAAGATGAATTATGCATCAAACTAGTGTCCGATCTAACCTGCATGTGTTGGCTCTGGCTTTTTTCCACACCTATGTTTTTTGTTTTTCTGGCTGTATTTAATTTAAAATAAACAACTCACTTGACTGTATTCTATCCATTCCGAGTATTGGAATTATTTATTTAGTTGATTAGTTAGTTTAGATAAATCAATAAGTCACTGACCAACCGTCCATCCTCCCTCCGGGCTTGGTTTCTGGGAGAGGCATGCTGCTACCAGCATTGAATGAATCATCGGACTCAGCTTGGCTGTCGCTTCCCTGTTTTGCACGGACTAAAAACTAAAGATAGGTGTTTTATTGAGTTGAGTTGTGTCAGGTTTATTTTGTTGATATTGTGTGGTGAAACAACATGTTTGTCCATTGAATAGTTAAGTACAAAAGTTGTTTAAGATCATTTCCATTCATTTACTTTGGAGGCCCTCTCATCTAATTTATTCCTGACACTTCCTCAGGATTACCACACATGATTTACCTCTAATCTAGCAAAAATAATGGTTTTAATCGTATTTGTGTATTATTGTCATTGCATAATGGTAAGTCCTAATGAATTGCTAAATGTGTTAAATCTATCTGTTAAATATTACCTCGCTAGATTCAGCTTTACTCAGCAACCCAAAAAAAGAAGAAAAGTAACCCAGTTCGTTTCCTGCATGATGTGATCGTTTCTGCTTTTTCTTCTTCCCACCATGTTTGCATGTTTCAGTCCGGCACCGTTAACCCTCCCTATTCAACTGGCGACCAGGGTGTGTTGTTGGTGCTGGAGAAGTCAGCCGGCTGAGATCATCTGTGTTTTGTTATGGAGGAAAGTCGTCCCATTATGAGCTCTTCCTTTGATTAATGCCCAGATTTCCCTCAGTGACTTGGCAGTGGTTGTTCACTGTTAAAAACGAGTTTCCAGCCGTCTTGCGCTGACTCTGCTAAACAAAGAGAAGGTGCCCTCATGGATCTGATTCCTCCTGAACCAGTGGTAAAACATTTGTACCCCCCTATTGTAGTGTTCTGTAGATATAGTCCTTTTTTAATGATAATTATAGTCATAGAAATTTAAAAAATGGAGCTAGTATGGTTGCAGTACGGTTGCAGGGATGTTTGAACATTCTTTGACATTCCCTGCAGTTTTGAGAACTGACCACTTCTTTCCACATGCCTAAAAGGTGAGACTGATGAAGTGTATATCTTCACTCACTATGCACGAGACGACTAAATGGACTGTTGAAAGCACTTAGTTCTATGGCTCAAAAACAAAACTAACACTACATTCACCCCTCTGACTTTAGCCAACACGGCACCATGGGCCTCACTGAGGGTGAGAATAGAATACTGGTGGAAGACTTCCTCGCAGAGAAGGAGAAGGGGCACGGGGTGGGGGCGAGGAGGGCTCTTTCTTGATTAAGATTTATGTTTAAATTTTTCCTTTGCCAACAGCCACTGCCTGCTGCTGGAGAAGCTTGCTCATGCACCCCACGTCTACGCTGTGATGATAGAAGGGCTTCCACTAAATGTGTTCCATGACAAAGCATTTCCCGTTTTACCCCCCATGTCTCCATCTCACTCTGTACATCCGCGTATGAGGGTGGGCCAGGGGACATGGCGGAAACAAATACTGTACTATGCATATTTTTAAACTTCAACTTAATTTCCTGTGTTGGGGAGCACACTAGCTCCAGTTTTAGAATCTCCTGTTCCAGTTGCAGAAAGAACAGACATGCAGTTTATTGGTTTAAATATACTGCAGAAATGCATGATCATGTAGGTTATCCTCATACATTATTTCTGCTGGTTAGTTGAGTTGTGTGTTTCTCAGAAAATGCTGTCATGTGTCCTGCTAGAAAGTCCTGACATTTTCACAGAATAGCTGTCAGACTGTGTCTTTATTTTTCTATTTTCAGGACGAGCCCTCCCTACTGTTGTGCTGACCTGTATTCTTTACGGACAGGGGAAATGGTTAAATCAATTCAGTTCAAGACCCCAATCTATGATCTCCACTGCAACAAGCAGTAGGTGCAACCGGTCTTAAGAAAAGTCTTGTCAGAGCGAGGGTGTTTCATTGCATCGAGTTAACTGTGTTTTTTCTTCTCACAGTATTCTTGTGGTGAGCCTGCAAGAGAAAATTGCAGCATTTGATAGCTGCACCTTCACCAAGAAGTTCTTTGTTACAAGTAAGGTTTTAAACATCTCCTTTCTTCATCCCCATGCATAGAAATAATCTCACTCGCACTACTGTTAGGAAATTAAATCCTCCAGCATGCAGTGCTCTAGGTGAGTCTAAAATGCTGCTCAACATAAAGCATCAATGTTTAACATACACATGAGGAATATTTTACTTGAACTGATTAAGCAACATCATCCATAACTTAATATAAAACAATCACTTTAGGTCACACAAGCTTTGATTAATAATCGTGATAAAATCTGAATTTCACTTTACAGAGTTCACTAAGTGCATGCATCAGCTCAGTCCTTGATAGCTGTAAGAGCTGCAGAAATCAAATCTTATCATCAAAAAAGAGTTTAATTTCATATTTGCTCAGATCTGTTTATCTTTGCGTATATATTCTCCTGCCACTACTCCTGTACACCTGGTACACTTAAGAAAGTGGTGAGAGTATTTCCGATTTCCAGCCTGTGGAACTTCCTCTTGTTTTGACTCTGGAATTACATTCAGCTGGGAACACAGATAGAAAATATTGTGGTGAAGTTAACACCATATTAAAAAGCACCTTTTCCACTGAGCGGTTCAGTACGGTTCAGCTTGTGTTAGAATGGTCTAGCCAACTCAGGTGGACGTTTCCACTGCAAGTCGGACCAGAGGACCTGCCACTGAGCATGCAGTGTTGAGAGCAAATGCCTAGTGTGGCGTCATAGTGGTGCTACGGCAACAAGCGCGAAGCTCCCAACAGCAACAATGGAGGGCATCCGACAGCTTCCAGTTGGTTCAAATGCCAAACCATTAATAATACTTCAGATGTCAGTCAAACGTCAAAAGCTTTTCTAAGCAGTGCAAAAGTTAGGATCATTGATACCAAGACAGACACGGGAAGCTGTACTAAAGAAGGTCTGTGAAGGGTAAATAATCCTAAACATCACTTAATGTCCACATCCACATGCAGAAAGAGAAGAGCATGTGGAGTGTGCAATGTGGAGTTACAAGCCTTTTCCAAGACCAACCGGTGGAAGACACTTCTAAAGAAACAGATGGCCCATAGCTAGTCACAACTTTCATGTATTTAAGGACCAAAAATCCAAAGTTCTGGTCACACAGAAATAGGAGAGTGTCATCTGTAGTTTATGCATTTTGGAAATCATTTTTCTAATCAGTTGTCAGCGTAAGATGTGCTTAAACATTTCATGCCAGTCCTCACTGTAAAACTGTTTACAATACCAATTGTATATCTTCTTTCTGTACCTTCAATGTCTGCTCAGAGAGGTTGTGAAAGAAAGACCACAGTGTATTACAAGGCCATTTCTGTCCACTTAAGTCATTGACTGGAGTAAACTGACCTTACTGGCTGGCTTTAATGTGTCTCCTTGTTGTCTGCCTGGCTTCCCTATCAGTGTCTGAGCAACAGGAAACCAAACATGCTCAATAGTTATTAATTGTTTCTGAATGAAGGGGCCTCCTTTTCATAACATTGTTTGGTCTATTTGGCTCATAACAACAGTAAACAAAGAGTCCTGTGATGTTGGGGGATCTGCTTTGGATAAGCTGTTCTGCCACTGCAAGATCACTCTGGGGATATGACGGTGAATATGTCATGTTTTTAAAGGCACTTAGCATCCAGCCCGTGTTTATATTCTTGCTCACGACACACTTGTATTGAAGTGATGTGTGTTGTGAGCTGGGACTTACTCAACGCCAGTGACGCTGTGTTCTCTGCTTCACAGACCGAGCTGGCTCACGGCCGAATGCAGTGCACATACTTTTATTTACAAAGTGACTGTGTTTTGCAGCTCATTTAATATCAGTTACCTGTAATAATACTGCTGTTTAACTGCCTATTTGCAGCGAATCCGAAACGACTGAGAAATGTCATTAAATCATGTACTTGGTATAAAAAGAGCCCTGCAGAAGTTTGTAACGTGGCTGGTGGTTGTTTCTGTTCATTAGTTAACAAGCAGAGAAGCTGCTGGACCAAACACCGAAGCTGTTAATGTCTCAGGAATTGTATAGCTTATGAGCAAAATGATTGTTTTCCTCTGATTCATTCGAATATCCAGGGTCCGTATTGGCCTGGTCCTGTCCATTTCCATCTGCAACACCTTCCCACCGTTTCCAAAAACTGAAAGTGAAACTTGTCAGAGACCCTTAATTCAGTTTCCAAAAGCGCGGAACAGTTCACGGATCGATCCTGCTGATGAAAAGCAGTCCTTTTCCAAGTTACTCATCCATAAATGTTGTGGCTGTGGCTTCAAGACACTCCTCTTTGGCCTTTATCGTGGGATGTAATTGTCCCAACTTAATGAAACCTGATATCCCCAATCGGGATGCTGTTCTTTGGCAGCAAAACAGATTTTGTCCATTTTTTCTATATGGGCTCTGCAAATCACACGTGTCATGAACTTATTGGGATAAAAGCTAAAGTGCCACTTGGCTCACGTTTCAAAGTGGTTGCTTAATACCCAAATAAATGTATTTAGTCTATAATTACAAATGTGAAAAGCTAATGTTATGAAACAACACGTTTCTGACTACGCGTCGCATCTGTTGTGGAAACGACAACATAGAGAAGAAGATTTCACATTTAATCATCAGTCACTAATGTCACCACGTCCACGCAGACCACAACAGATGTGATTGGTAGGTTTCTCCTTCTTTTTTGAATTTGGCACCGCTGTTTCTTCTTTGTTGTTTTCAAGTCGGGTAGAACGATAGTTTGCAGCAATGTCTGTAAAAACAACTGATGTTCTGTATTCATCAGCTCCAACTCATGCTTTGGAAGCTACGGTGCTGCAGAGAAGAACATGAGGTGTGTTTCCATTAGACCCACTGGAAGACACCCCGCTGGACCTGGACCTCCTTTTCAGTCCATCATTTGTTTTTTCTTGTAATCTTCATCAAATGTACTTAGAGCAAAATGTTTCTGGTCCAAATTGTTCCTGTGGATTCTCTTCAGACCCCTCCCAGGACGTTCCTCCAGGCCGAGCTGAGTACCTCTACTACTACAGGAATCTTTTTCGCCCTGTAAAGGTTCCTGAAGGTCTCTTTTTTTAGGTCCTGAAAAACTACCCAGAACCCCCGCTACTGGAAACACATCTATACACTACTGACTAGCGGTTGATGCAGTAATTATAGAGCAATGCAACCAGGTGACGCAGAAGAAACGGCGTTGGGGCTGTGCGTGCCCTACGTGTGCCGCCGCTACACAGCAGCATAACTCAGACTTAAGGTGGCTGTTTCACCAGCTTACCAGGTGTCAGGTTTAAACGACCTAAACATTTATTAAACACACAATAAGGAAGAAAGACAAAGTCAGTCAGTTTTCATCCATCAGCACGGAGGACGGACAGAGAACCAGCCACATCTCAGCTGCTCTCGTCTCTGTCCGACCCCCCCTCTGGTGGCCTCTTAAGGCTTTTATTGAAAATAAGGAGGTCACAGATGACATGGAGATAAGCAACAAGTACAAGATATATTCTGACGTGTACAATCATCTTATAAGACAAGCAGTATACAGAGTGCGTAAAATAACAATGAGATAAAACCAAGAGTGTGTTAAAGTTTAACCCTATCACCAGGCCTGCCCGTTTGCAACATGGTGTTAAACGAGACCTCAAAAGCACTCTTTGGAAAATCTATGCAGTTTTTTTGACTGGTTACGTGAATCGATCACTGTTGGCTTGTCACCAGGGTCTGCACCAGTGTGGAAACGTCCCATTCATTTGAATAAGTTATGTTAAAGCAGGGAAACATCTAAAACATGCAGGGCAGCAGCGCTCGGCCGCTGGAATTGAAAAGCTGGCATAGAGGGTGTTTTAACTTGCCCGTGGCACAAGATCATGTATCCACTGAGGTTAAATTATAATAGTTGGCATATACACAGTATTAATACCCTGCAAGTCCATCAGTGGCTTCTCAGAGACATGGGAAGGACTGTTGCATCAGCTTTTCTTAAAGACAGCTGTGTGTGTGTGTCTGCTTTTTTATTTTTATTGTGTTTACTGTGATAGTTTGTCAGCAAATTTGATGTGTTTTAAGCCAAAACAAAACAAAATAAATCTATTATGGGTATCTTACAGGCACAGTTTTGGGGATGTTGTCTGTAAAGAATGCGACATGTTTCCAGGAGTGCCCCCTGGTACCCTGCTTTTTGCAGGGTGTACCTCCAGAATGATCATTTTGACCTACTCTGGGCCCCAACTAGTTTTTTGCTGTTCTGCTTTTGCAATTAAAGGTTTTTCCAATTTCCTGTGAGCCAAGAGGTACAATGACAGCAGGGCACTGAGCTCTGACGCAAAATCCTCCCTTTCTGTCCGTATATAGTCTCTTTGATCATCTAAACAAAGAACTGTCTAGTCTCACAAACAATCATGATGAAGGTGCTACAGGAAAGGTACACCCACTGCTAAAAGACTTGTCCCTGTTCACACACCCAAATTGATCAGTTGTTTGATATATGTTTGATTTTTGTTTTTATCACAAATTGATTTAACTGTAAATATCCTGTTGTTTTAAAATGTAGGGTGTAAATAGGTTTAATTTGACGTTGACCTTCTTGACTTTTGGTTCCTCTTTGGTTCCTCTGGGTCTGTTAAACCTACGCACGTCTTAGTCCTGACTGCTTTCATGTCTGGTTCTACATGATGGTACCAGCTGTTTTCAGAGTGTGCATAGCATCTATTGACACCTCTTCAGAGATCACCTCCTTCACCTTGAACACCTAAAATGCCAATCCTTTTCTTAGTCTGTATGTGTTCCAGCTACACTGAAATCTAGATGGATTTAGGATTTAATTTGTACACCTGCACTTCATACTGTACTGAAGCTTTTATGTTGTTCCTGACTTCCAACTGTTAAATGCTAAACAACTAAATGTAATAAAGTTCATGTCATACAGATTTCTTAATTTGCTTCATTTCATTCATTCATTCATAAAGACTTTGAAGAAGTCCTCCTAAAATCTGAAATAAATGAGTAATCGACTATTGTCACAGTCACAAGGCTTTCTCCGGGTTCAAGCATCGAGGTTTCTTTGAAACCTCCCGATCGTGCATGCCTCCGCTCCACGCACACTTTTTCTCACGGCCGCGGCTCTCCTCAGCCTTGGACTGGTGTAAAACTGGGAGTTACAAGCGGCGTGTTTAAGTCACCTCGGTAACCCTCGTTCCCTTCTGACCAGCCCCTTCCCCACCACGGCAGTAGATTAGTGTCTGCCTCCACGTCATGTGCTCCCTGAGCACCAAATTACTGTCAGCCACCCATTCCCCCCACACCTCGTGCACTCATATTAGCTAAGTGTTTTTGCGCGTTTATGCATGTTTGTGTGTGAGAAGCACTCATGTTCTTGAACACAGTGGCTGGATTTTTTTATTGGATCAGCATAATTCTGCCTTTTTATGTAGGCCGACCGGGCGTGCTCAAACTATCCCTCTATCTGCCTGCATTTAATAAGATTTATGACAAAATCATATCTTACCTCATAAGCATAGGGCAGTTTTATATCTTGTAATGCAAGTGAGAGGCGTCACTTTGAGCTTGGGTGTTGTTTTAACAGCATATTTGTTAAGTCATGGGTGTATGATTACTGGTGACTAAAACTCTGGGCGGGTTTTCACGACAGTGTTTGTCTATCGTTTTTATTTAGTTGGTCAATCATTGGATAAATGCACTGGCATCAAATCTTCATTATGTCACACACACATGCCAAGATATATCAACTTCAATCCACTCCCATTTATCTTCCAAAACAAGAGACTCCTTGCAAACACATTAATGGTTGAAGATAATTGAATATTCTTCAAACAAGAGGATATGTGTTCTCCATCTTTGGCACTTTGTATCATTAAGTAATTTATCAAGATGTCTATTAAGGTTTATTCATGTTTCATGCTATGTTCTCTAATGATCTCCCCATTGGTGAAACCGTCTTTGTGTCTTTCAGGCTGCTATCCCTGTCCTGGCCCCTGCCTCAATCCCATAGCTCTGGGAAGCCGTTGGCTGGCCTACGCTGAGAACAAGGTGGTCTACAAACGCACGCACACACTCATCGAGCACAGAAGTAGCTTATCTCAGAGAAGTGACATTAAAAAAAGCTATTTCTGCTTCATTAATCTTTCTATTTGTCTGAATAAACAACTCATTCCAAGAAGAGTCCACTAGAGATGATAAAATGTTGAAAATCAACAGATGTGCAGGCATTTTTGGTTTGATGGGATTGTTAAGTATTTACAAAAAGCAGAATGTTCTTTGGCCCATTCTGCAATACATATAATGTATAACTGTATTTTGGTCCTGGCTCACTCAAGTAATTGACAGATGGGGCTGCTGTTTGTGTGGCTGCCTGAGGATTTCCAGAAATAACAAAATCTAACGTTTGAGCAGCATGTGTAATACAGGGGCAGGGCTCAAGTGATGTTCGAGAGATATTGCATTTGATTGTGCTGCCTTTTTTATTTTATATCATTTTATTTGTTTGTAGCAAAACTAATTCATCTTAAAAATAAGTGAAAGTAGTGCCTTTTTAAGTCTGAATCTGAGTTCATTTCTCCACATTTTTCTGTTTTTGTGCTTCCTTTAGAGTCTGAGCTGCATCTCAGAGTGAGGCCTCGGCTTGTTAAACGTGAATGTTCACGGCGTTGCTATTGGGAGGGGAAAAAACGAAAACACTGCACAAACATGGCTTATTTGTCAACGTGTAAAAATGCTTCTTCTCTTCAAAAGAACATGGCAGAACAGCTCAAAGTTTCATCTCAACAAATTAAAGTAACGTGTCCAACAGCTGAAGCTTGGCTGAATTGTGTCATACAACAAGACGATGGTCTGAACAGCAAATCTAGAATAAAATGGTTGCTAGACTGAGTTTATATACCGCTCTTCTAGTCTTGTTTAGCACCCTTGGGGGTGGTTGCAGCCACATTCACCCATCCACACACATGTATACAACACTACAGAGAGGAGGCTATGGTTCACACGGTCATGCAGTGATGAATGTATCGGCATCAATCTGAGGTTCAGTGTCTTGTCCAAGGACCATGTGACATATGGACAATACAAGATTTACACTGTTGCTGCAAAAGGTGGTTCTGCAGGTTGAATCTAAATAATGGGGTTGGGATTTTGCATTATGGCTTAATTTATGTTTTAAAAATGTTCATCTGAGGTTGTATTTATTTAATTATAAGCCCTGGTAAATCTTAGAAATAAAAGAGTTAATATTTTCTATTTTACATTACTGCATGTACTTTATTTCTCCCCCCTTTTTTTATTGCAGTTGATAAGATGTCATCAGTCTCGCGGTGGGGCCTGTGGGGACAATGCGCAGTCTTATACAGCTACAGTGATCAACGCTGCCAAAGTAAGTGACAGTAAATACACATCGTGCCTACTTTTTCCAAGTGAGTAATCAGGAGCCACCTGAGTCCAGCTTTACCACAAGAGAAAGTTTGATTCGAATCTTGAATAAATAGAGGTAGATTTACATTTTTCATAACGGAAAATCTGAGCTTCAAAGAAGTTAATAAATTAAAAAACACAATGTTATGGTGTGTTTAAAACCTGAAGTGGTAACGGTTGATTCACCTTCTAGTCTCTATTCTATTTCTTTCCCTCCAAACTCTCTGAGGAGAACTGAAAGGTTTTGGTTATGTCCATATCCTGTTTAGAGTCAAACCTTGATACATTAGGAAAACACCTGGGAATACAAAATGAGTGCTGAAGATAACATCTCGCTCAGTTAGTTTGAAAAATGTGATCATCAGATGGTGGCTTATTAGACATAATTCATTTTTTAAAAGGTCTGGTAAACCATATCTTAACATTCCTAATATAAACATGCCAGAAAGGCTCCATTGTTAAAATAAATATTCTTTGCAGCATAATGTATTAGAGTTTTTTTTTTAACACATACACAGCGTCTTTGTTTTTTTTTTTATTGAAACCAACAGTGCATCTTTTTGTTTTAAAATTCCTTGCTCGTGGCAGTTTACATTTATGTGTGAATGGTGTGTAGCTCTTTGAACTCCTACAAGTCCATTCGTCTCACTTCGGAGTATGTGATAGCTCCATTTTAGGGCACAAATGACTGACATGTCAAGGAACATTGTAACAGTGGTCCGGCCCGTAAAAGATGCATTCAGCTGACAACGTCCCATTTATGTTTGATTTTTGTCGTTCCTTGTGAAATAGCCAACTAGTTGGAACACTGCGAAACACACTTTTTGTGCCATGAAATCAAAAAGCGTATCCTACTTGATATGAGTGAAGACGGGAAGAACGTCAGATAGCAAACCAGAACGCAGCGGTTGACCCTTTGTGACACAAACATACATGTTTACACCCTTTCCCCTCATAGTAGAAGCCTACGTGGTGCAGGCAGCATGAAAATAAATACAAACCTTTATTGTGCCACAAGGCACTTTGGTTATTTCATGCTAATAGTTTGAGCATATGTTCTCTTGTTGTCTCCAGCCTTTGTGCCAATAAAACCTCTGGGATAGAAGACAGTACTTCCAGCTATGTGCACACCACCTGTAAATTCACTGACATTGGATCCACCTGGCCCTCCTGGCTGACTGGGGCTTAGCTTATGAGACACTTCATCAAGCCTGCCTCTCTTTTTGCTCCCACTGTAATCTGTTTCTCGTCATTGGTCTTGTTTCTCTCCTCTCCACAGGGGAGTGGCTCTAAGATGATTCACTTGTAGCTAAAAGGCCCCTTTGATATTAGCTGAAATTCCTTCCTGGGTTGATTTAGTCACTTTCCAACACGTCCTAACTAACTTTCTTCTCATATGGTTTGAGTCTCCATTTGGTTCCACAGGAAGGAGTAATTGATTTACAGAGTAAGTGTGTGCAACAGCTAGTGTGTGGAATATATCATTAGCAGGATAATGATGGCACACATCACAAAAAAGAGCTGTGCTACCAGGAGGTTAAATGCTCTGCACAGAGTGAACAGTGGCACGGGGTATTGATATGAAGACAGGCAGTCTGCGTGCTTACCCCTCCTCATTTAGGACCATATATCTCAATATAGATGACAAGGTATCTCATTCTGACTTGTGGCGCGACACGCTGGCTCTTACTGCTGATGTCCAGAGACATGGAGGGGTAGGACTGGGGGGTGGTATTAAAGTGTAATGGCTTTTGTTTATAGGAAAGAGGGTGTGCGAGAAATCCTAAATTAGTTTGTCTGACAGGAAATCTGTGTATCACATCAGGTCTGCTGCTGATGACTTCTGAATGTATGATTGAGGAAGATTGTTCATATATATTAGATTAAATGGCGACATCAGAGGCTGTGAGTGTGAGTGTATATGTGTTATCATCAACCATCAGACACAAGGTGCCTCTGTGATTACCCCCCACCACCACACACACACACACACACACACACACACACACACACACACACACACACACACACACACACACACACACACACTCCCCAGCCCCACCAACAAATCAATAGCCCCTGTTTGGACTACCACGAAGAACTCCACAACTGCAGTGATTAGAAAACACATTAGTGTTGATCAATTAGGGCCCAAACGCCTCACTTAATAATTGATGGCTTTTCTTGCGTTTTACTCAAACACATTTACATGCACACACACACACAGAAATGCACACAGGCAGCAGACACTGTTAGTGTGCCTGGCCAAGTGGCAAACAGAGACAGTAGGTGATCCTCAGACCCAACAAACGCAAGGCGCCATGCTGTATTGACAGGGCCGCCTAGTCTGAATGCTTGATTAGGCTCTCCAGGGCCCCTTTGGCGCTTACACACACAGAGACACTCAGTCACACACATTGGACTCCATTAGACTAAGACAGTGCAGTAGGTGAGATAGACTCCACTTAAGCAGCATTATCCATTTCCCTCAATCGAGCCACAGAGGTGTGTTTGAGCCAGACACCCTGGCTGGGCCTTAAGCTGACACAGAGGAGCTTCATACGCACTGGGGTCTCCTGTGGCTACAGTGCTGCAAATAATCAGCACTGCGAGTTATCAGAAGGCATCTGCTGAACAAGCTGCACATCCACACATACAGGCAGGGATGGTGATGCACACATGCACTTATACTTGGTGGGCCTTCTGATTTTTATAACCGGAAAACTATTAGGATCAGCTAGCTGCCAAATATATTGTGTGGGGATATAAACTATCAGCTGCACAATACTAATCTCTTTATTTTTTCCTTCCAGACTTTAAAAACAGGTCTAACAATGGTGGGTAAAGTTGTTACTCAGCTTGCAGGAACCTTACCAGCAAACACTCCAGACGAGGAGGGTACAGCGCACAGCGCGGGTCGCCGTAGCCCCCACAACCCCGGTGTGGTCACCATCATTGACACCAATGCTGTTGGCGAAGGACAGGTCAGTTAAATACTTTGCTGGGTTTTAATATCGAGCGTTTTCAAAACACTGGACACTAGTTTTCAAATTGTGCTGGATTGTGAAGCTAACTAATTAGCTTTTATTTTATTACTGGGCTTGGGAGAAACCGTCTGTATCCTTAGTGAAACAGTTCAGATGTGTCATAAACTAACATGATGTGTGTACTGCAGATCTATAAACTGGTCTCAATAATCACCTTACGTCCATTAAATTAAACATTTCTGCCATCAAATGAGCAGCATCTACTGAGAAGACCTGAAGAACTGCGATGAGCACTCAGGGCTCTAAACTGTCCAACCCGTCCCAATCTCATCCAGACACTGAATGAGTGCTGAAGGTGCAAGGTTTGTGGTATGAAAATGTTGTGAATCATATGCTGTGGTGATACAGTGGCTGGTTATGTGTGGAAGTGCCCTCCGCTGCTTTATGTAAATACCGTGTGAGGAAACGTTTTCAGTATGTTGTCCACCCCCGTGTTACAGTTTATGCACGTTATGGCATGGATGTCGAATAAAAATATAAATAAAATAATGTTTTCTTTTGCTTAACACAAGCAGTTTGTTTTAAATTAATTTCAACTTGTTTTTGTATGATTATTATTATTATTATTATTATCATCCCAGCACAAAGTAGAACCATTCTACGTATAACCTCGAGGAAATCAGAATTGTTAAAAATCCATTCCCAGATATGAACCTTGTAATATCAAAAGAAGGGCTAAATCCTCTTAATTGTGCTCCGCCAGCCCCGTCCATCATTAATCAGACTGCAGAAGCTGTCACGTTTTTAATGGGACGTGTCAGCGTACATAGTACAGCTCGTCATACGAGCAGTGACTACACACGCACTGTAAACGTATCCACCCTGCAGTTTGTGTCTTGTCTTGTGAGTCGAACCGAAACCTTCAGAGACACGTCTGCACTCTGTCACGAGTTGACACACAGTAACTGAACACTGGCCATAAACACTGAATAGAGCAGGCAGGGAACGAGGCGAAGCTGATGGTGGAGGAAGTAGTAGGAGTGAAGGTCGTGGTAGTAGGGGCTGCACTGTCAGGAGAAATGGGAAAAATCAGGAACATGATAGAGAATAGTTCATTTACCAGTGTGGGTATCCAAGAGATTCTCATCTCTTTGAGCTTTTCAGATTCTTTTTGCAGCAGCAGTCTCATGACATGAAGGCACACACACTCGTCTGTGTGCTGGACCCAGTTCTCTGGAGGACACTCTTGTTTCAAAGGGTTCTAGCTGGATTCCCTCACAGAATAACGTCTGCCTACTCTGTAATAAAAGTGATCTGTTTCTTGTCAGCAGCCTTTTTTTCTTTCTTCCCATCCCCATTTTTTTTTTTTTTTTTTTTTTGGCTTGTATTCTGAGATTAAGTATTTTAGTCTTTAAAGGCTGCTTCTTGTTTGGACTAGTTCCTGTTCTTAGGCAACTTCACTGACATTAATGCAACCAAAAGCAAGGTTTTCACTTATGTGTATGGCTTTTTTCTATCTCTTTGTGACTGTAGGAGTTTTCTTCCATCTCTTGATATCAGCCAAGTTTCTTTTAACTTTTCTTTGTTTTCAGAGATTTAGGAAAAGTGATGATCAAATGTAGCAATATAATTGGATTTAACATCCCAGGCAAGTTTCAGAAGTGATAAGACTGAGTTGGACTTTACGCCACTTTCTGCCTGTCAATAATGATAGCTCATATTATGATTCTTACTTTCCTTGGTGCAGCTCAAGGAGATTTTGTAGTGCTCTTTTATTTACACTTATTTTCTATCCACGAGAGGGCATTGGAACATAAAAAAAGACTCAACATCCCAGCTGTTTCATGGTAGTGCAGTGACAAAAGAACAATGCTCAGTGCTGTGATGATATCGCACCAAAGCAAAATGTGAAGAGAAAACCTTGAACAGGGGAAAGTCCCACTCTTGGTTTAATGCTCTCATCCTTAGAAAATGATTTGGTGTGTGTGTCTGTGTGGTTTCTTCCATGCACTTCCAGGTCCTGGTGAGTGAGGACTCGGATGGTGAGGGAGTGGTGGCTCACTTCCCAGCACATGACAAACCCATATCCTGCATGCAATTCAACCCCAGCGGTAAGACGCACTTACAGAGAATCACACACACACTCAAATATGTATATTTTTTATAGAAAAGAAGAGGGAAGACAAGTAGCAAGTTAAGAATAATAAAAGGGGGTTATTTCACATTGATTTCAACGTAACCTGCAGTGTGTTTAATTCAGGTGACCGCCTCAGCTTTTCTTTCTGGCAGGGCTGGACTAATCATCCCACCCTCCATGTATTCATCCTGTGTCTGTTTATCCTGATTGAGTGAGATGACTGGATGTGACAATCCCTTATATTTTACAAAACTTCCAGTTGGGGGGATTCATGAAGACTAGACTGCTAGATTGGTGTTCTGCAGCTTGTTGCAGTCAACCACTTCAGTGGCTGCTTTCTCCTAGGGGACTGTCGGTTTAATGATGTTAGCGTACTGGCATGAGTTGGACCAGAGGACCAAGTCCGGGTGTTGGGTGGTGGTTTCAGTCTCAGGAGGGAAAATGAGCCCCTGAACTAGATCCGCTCACATATCCCAGTCCCCGGCTGTGCTCCCTGATCCCAAGTTGTGTGGTGAGGGGTTTGCCGTGGACTTGTCTCCTTCCCGCATGAAGGATGGGGGTTTGCGGTGCACTGCCTGATTATTAGGCTCTGATTGATATCTTCTGTGCATATGAGACAGGATGGATCCCCTCCAAGCCAGATACTGAGGTTTCTGGAGAAGGCAGGGCGTCATACGTGGTTTTGATAATTAAGCTGTTTGACTCCATACTCCAGAGGTTGCTCCATGTGAGTTTCCTTTTCTCTGTTCTCTCCCATCTCATTCACCAACTCAGCCTAGCTTTTGCTACAGCGTTGGAGCCACCTCCCCCATTACCATGGCTGAGTTTTAACCAGATAGGTGTGTTTTTGTTCCCAGGCCAAGCCCCCCTCGGCTGTGGCCTGCTCTGTGGTGCAGGGCAGATTTTGCTTTCAGCATAGGTGTAGCTGGGATCCACAGCTCCTGTCACGACTGGGTCCTGTGAATCTTTAGCACACTAAAGTTCTTCATCCAGGCCAGAAGTTGGAAGTGAAATGACTCTGTTGATGTAGAGTCCAAGACTACTGAGGCACCTTGGGAGACCAAGGCACCTCATCACTTGAGAGTTCACCAGCTTTTCTGGGCAAGCAGCATTAGGTACTAAGACCTAGTACAGGGCTACTGGCCATGAGTTATCCCCCCAACTACCAGACTGTGGGAGTGTTAGTGGGTGGGTCCAGAACACTGATCATCACTGCATCCTGCCAGTATGGGCATCATCAGCTGCATTTCTGCAGAACATTCAGTTTCACATGTGTTTAGCCAGTGTTTCCTCAGTCTTTACACCAACTTCAAGAGCAGAGATACACATACAGGCACTGTGTTGCATGCTGTAAACGTCTTATTCATCACCTGACTTCATGAAGGATGTGATAGACAAAAAAGGCTTAAGCCATATAAATTTGCTTGAGCAACATTTTACATTTGTTTCTGCTTTTTATTTAATTTTTCAAGTATTTTGATGTTGCTAACTTTGCACTCTCCTCATCGATTTGTAGAGTACCAGAAAATACAGAGTTGTATGTAACAGCAGGTGAACGATTTATTTGGATGAATTGAGCATATGCTTTTTAGCCATTCAAAAATGTTTCTCCATGAGTTATTTAAATATTAACTCCAGACATTTTCATTTTGTGTAGACCAGTGGTTCACAAACCAGCTTGCAATAAAACAAACTACAACCGCTGTTAGACAACAAACAACAAACCACATTTACAGTGTAATTATTTTAAGTATAAGTTTTTATTTATTGTGTAACAATATTTTTTGCTGTTAGTGTAATTATGTTCAGTGTAACAGGTTTCCTTTTCTTTTTTTTATTACTGTGTAACAATATTCAACATTGCTATCAATACATTTTGCAAGAAATTGCTCTCTGTGCAAAAAAGGGTTTAAAAACATGAAAACCCCCCCACTAAACAAACCTGTCCATAATGCTCAGAGGCGGTTCTAGATTATCTTGGGGCCCTGGGCAAATATTCACAGGGGGCCCCCTCCACGTAATTGATCAAGCTTGTATAGTAAATAATCTGACAGTAATGCAAATTGTGAAAGAAAATCATGTTTTTAAATAGTGCCTATTTGTATTGTTTCAAAATAAAATATAAACACAACTGGCACACAACAGTTATTTCCATCCCTGCACCATAGTAGCACATTTTCTAAACTTCTTGCCTCTGAATTCTGTAACTTGGCATTCTTAACCTGACAGTTAAACTTAACAGGACACAGCTTTGATTTGGTAGCTGAGGAAGTAGATAGTTGGAGATAGTAGAGAGAGTTTTTTTATTTTCAGTCTGCTAGTTGAGTAAACAAGTTGATCGCAGGTGTCTTTATTGTGACACTCAACACTGAGCTGCTCTGAGCTAAATTAGCTTATGTATGATCTGCTGCCTGTTGTCTATGAATTTGGTCAGTAAGCTCAAACAAAAACAGGGGTCAAGACCTACACCACATAATAATATCTCTACTAATGTCAAATGAGTACAGGAAGAGAATAAATGAATTATTGAGAGTGAGAAATATCCTGATTATATGATCCATAACCAATCGTTACAAGCACAATCTAAAGAAAAATGTTTTTTGCTCTGGAAGATTGGATTTCAGGGTGGAAGTGTAAGTAATCGTTTACACAGCAAATTTTAAACCAGTAGCTGAATTTTGTTGGTAAGGTAAACATGTTAATTTATAATAAACTGTATGGTAAATGTGTTTATAGCTGCAATATGCCACTGTACAGTAAACATATTGACCATTTCACATAACCCATGATAAATAATTGCCAATTATTAAATGCAAGTAATGAAATGTAAAATAAAATAAAAGTAATAAATATTAGTCATGGTTGTAGCCGAAGTAAGCAGAGCTCCAAAGCAACAGAGCTGTTGAGACATGGTCTAAATGGGTGCTGTTGTATCGTATCTTTGGTAAAACGTACCACAGACATTTAAATAATACTTTTAGAAATGATTTAACATGTATATTTTTACTCAACACAGACTTGGACGGACATACATTTGTTTATCAAAATAGTTTGGTTTTTTTTCTTATAACCTAAGAATCGTTTAGTGATTTAAACCTACCGCAGGGAAGTATATTATGCTTTTGTTTTGTTGTTTTACAAGGACTTATTTCTGTTGAAACTCATTTATGTAAATATTCATGTGTGCATTAGGTTTCAGTCCCGGTTACAGTGCAGTGTGTTGGCCGAGCACTTTACTCAGACCATGCTCGAGAAGCTCAGCAGGAGCCTGTTGCAGCTACGTAACTACATTCATTTATCTTATAATCGTGTTCTTCTCAAGCAGGAGTCCTCTTTCCAAGGAGGTGAAGGAAGTAACTGTTGCTGAACCAACTTCCAGGCTCTGTTCAAAGTAGCTAAGGTCAGCATGGCAGAAAGAGAAACGATAGGCTGAGCAGGAAACAATCTTATTACTCAGAGAGCCTGGAAAGCCCAAAGGTTCTGGCTGGGAATAGTTATGTAAGAAACCCCATTGGCTTGTGTGTGTTGGAAACTCTACAAAGGGTAGACCAGAGGCTGCCAGTTACTGGTGTGGCGGCTGGCGCTTTGTGGGGCTTCGTTGGCTCTGTGGATCTATTCCTAGTGGTGTAATTAGAGGGACGCAGAAGCAATGCAGTGGCAAAGTGCTCTCTTTAACAGCTGCAGTGTTGTGCTTGTTTTCTTTCGCGTCTCGTCCTTTCCAATCATCTTTAACGATCCTTGACTTGATTATTAGGTACGATGCCAAGTTGAAAATACTCTTGTGTTTTGATGGCAGAGATAGTGTACAGCATCGAGAGTTTTCCTTATGACTGTGACTGGCACTAGATGGAGTGATTGATTCAACAAACATGCAGGCTCCACTCTCAGCTCTTGGGTTTCTCAAACCTCTTTCCATACAGTTGTGCTAAATCTAATAAGAATCAAGTTCTTTGCATGAAGTTTTGAAAGGAGTGAATGAGGCAGCACCACATCATAAACCTTGTATTTTAAACTTAATTAGAATGACAGATCTAATGCAATTTAACTTCTGCATCAAGACTAAAACTTGTAATGTAACCAGTGTTGTTCATCATTTTCTTACGTTTTATTTCCATGAGTATCAGTGCCTTCATTGGAAGATACATTTTTATATTAGAATTTAAACTTTGTAATTATAAGAGTGGAAATTAAAACTTGATCATTTCGCCTGAAACCGTTAAGACAAACACTGAGGGTGATCATCTTTTTCCCGTAAATCCTCAGTTGCATATTGGATGCCAGCTTGTAATAGTGGTATATTTGGGATTTGATTTTGATTTGGAACCATCTGCAGCACGGATAACAGAAACAGAAACTCGTGTTTTGCATGGTTATCACATGTTTTAGCTAACGTCCAACATAATAAAAAATATAGTATTTATTTTAAATGTGGCTGAGAATTTTCACATGAAGTGAGCTAATCTGCGTGTTTTAAAGCTGAATTAAGGTGCCGTATTACTGCTCGCAGCCTTACCGTGAAGCAGTCAAGTCTTGGTTTGAGGTATACAAGTCAGTCTGGAAATGTTTAGACACTAACGGTTATTATTTTACCTTCTTGCCATGAAACATTAGTTCTTAATGGGATATTGGAATCGTTTGAAGACATTTTACATGGGCTATGACATCTGAACTAATTACAGCTCTTTAATATGTAGGCCCTTATATACCCGCTCTTTTGTAGCTGACTGACATTGTCATGGTCATGGTTCTTTTTACAAAGTGGAACTTGTGTGATGGAGATTGATGTGGCCATTGTAGATAATTATAATTCTTTTTTTCAAAACTTTTAAGCTTTACAGTAAGGGTCCAGGCAGCTTTACTGGATGTGACTCAGTCTAAGCAGCCGGTACTGGAGAATCCATCATCTGCATCTTTCTTCGTGATCAATAAACACTGGTGACCCAGAGCCATCGGAGTCACACGTCTATCCCAGCTCCATGTTTTGCAGATGTTTTTCAATCATGACGTGGATAAAGTTGATTCTCGTTTACTTTGCGTTTCATTTTTTAAGATGCTTAGCAAATGTGTTTTTATTAGTTAGTGCTTTACGGTAAGATGTCTGTTTGCACCGGTGAGATCTTCTTGTTCTAGACCTGGGTGATCAAGTCTTCTTCTATCTCCTGAGTGTTCCAGACTTGTTTCAAAGGGTTGTTTTGTCAGTCGTGCAGCAATCCAGGTCTCCTTTTGTTATGTTCTTCTTTTTTTCCTAAATGTACCACAGTTGTGACTTGACCAGCATCTTCTTTCGTTTTTGAAGCATACAAATGGCCTGGCTGCCTTTGTTGCATGTTGTGCAAATGCTGCACTTGGAAGCAACGGCAGATATTTTAACTGCTTCACTGATGAAGAAATAAAAAGCAGCAGCCACAATAATTGAGACATTTTGACTCAGCTGTTGAATTCTACCTTAGTATCATTGTTAACGGGCAACATATGTCATAATTGCTTAACTTTCATCACTCCAATTTGGCTGTAAAGTCCTTAGAAGATGAGATTCTGCACTTTAAACAAATATACAGTCTATGTGATGGCAGTTTACATATTAAAAATCAACAGTTCAAATGGCACAACTTGTTTCAGTCCCTACATTTTTCCTAGATGTTACTCTATATCTGTCATCCTGTTGGAAAAAGTATTTTTCTTTGCCTCCCATAAAACACTCCTTTTTTTTTGTAGCCATTTAAATGTTCTGAATATGGAAGTTTTGAATATCCCATCAAAGCCTGGGGTAATGGCAGAGGAATCAAGGCTGTATCTCTCCCCACACGTAACTGTCCCATAAACCATATCCCTGGTTTAGTAACATGCCGGTCTAATGAATAGCCTGGCCCTTTGTGCCTGACCAGTGAAGCAGCTGTGCCATGAAGGCAGCTCTCTATGGTGTAATAACTCTGTCTCTCCATCTTACTGATGTGTGGAAGAGCCAGGCTGTTGCTGAAAAACCCCTGGACCCACACGCACATGTTGAACATGGGGGGAATTCCCACACACAAACGGTTTCCACACATTTATAGCCACATATTTAGCAGGGATTGAGTTGTGTCTTCACACCAAGATAGTACCGTATTTTGCGCACGAAAAGACGCACCGCATCAAAAGGCGCACCTTCAATAAATGACGTATTTTAATTATTTTTACATATATAAGGCGCATCGCATCATAAGGCGCACCTTTAATAAAACGCTTCGCATAAGGCGCTAAAGTAGAGGCTGGAGTTACGGTGCGTTATGCATCCATTAGATGCATAACGCATCCATTAGATCAGGGGTCGGGCACTGATGTTATGTTCGCGAGCTAGCGCTATTGCCTTCATACGAATTGTGACTGTACTAACACTTCTGCTTGCTGCTCTTTGTTCAGCAACCCACTGTTCAACTTTGTCCTCTAACTGTGGCCATCTCGCTTTGTTCCCGCGGAAACTCTGTGTTGTCTTCTTTACTTGGCGGAGCTCATCCTCATACTTCCTCCACTTCCGCACCATTGATTCATTGATATTAAATTCTCTCGCTGCTGCTCTATTGCCGTGTTCTTGTGCGTGGCTTATCGCCTTGAGTTTAAACTCAGCGTTGTACGCGAGTCTTTTGGTAGGAGCCATTTCAGGGTATTTACAAAAATATTAAAATGGAAATGAAACGCCAGTTTCCCGGTATCCCAGCATGCACTGCGCACTATTACGAGGGAAAATCGAGTCGCGGCTGCTTACCGTAACTGAGACCTGTATGCGTTTTAATACTGGGCCATATACAAGGCGCATTGTATTATTAGGCGCATGATCAGCTTTTGAAACGATTGAAGGCGTTTAGGTGCGCCTAATCGTGCGGAAAATACGGTAATTAGCACTCACACCCACCTCTGATGTGATTTACGGTATTTACTCTGCAGAGCCAATGTTGGCTTTTTCAAGCTTTGCCTTGGAAAAAGAAGCCCTGCAGTCCCAGAATTAGCTTCTGTAACTGTAGTGTTGTTGGGGAGTTCATTATGTTCATGTCGTTGAAGTTTAAAGTTACAGTGTTTGTTTCAGCAGGAGCTGCTGTTTCAACTGATTGCAACTTAATTCCATCTGAAGTTGACTCGTGAGCCACACTGACATACCTCTGTAAAAGACTGACTTCAGAAGATTTACATCACACAGTGCTTTGGGATCCGAATCCATCTGCGGATTTGATGTGGTTTCCAACTGTATAACTGATCACTATCACAGAATACCTTGATTGTCCTTCAACAAATACTTCACCCAAAAATACAGATGTTTGTAGTGAAGAGAATACAAAATGGAAAAAGCCTTTTACAAAAGTTTGAAAACTCTTTTAGCTTTTAATAGTGTGTTTTACCTTTGTTTGGGTGCCTATTTGGAAAAAAACCAAACCCGACTATTATGTGTCAAACCCGCCTGAGCATGCAGTATTTATCTGTCTCCTCAGTCGTCCAGATTAATGCAGCATTTATAAGTTGTCCTGCTCAGTAATTTAAATCTAAACTGCAAATATGACCACACCTCTGAAAAAGTGACTGTAATTCAATAAATCATTTTCTCCCAGCTTTAAAGTTTAAGATTTCTGCTTCTTAAACCTGAAGGTTCGCTTTTGCAAAAAGGAAAATAATTAATAAAAACAGAGCGTGAGTCACTCCAGCAGACTGCTGCTGACGTCGCTGGCAGCGTGGCGTTGTTCACGCTCCACAGTGCAGTGACACATGGACCACAGGTGACTTCTGTTAGTCGCACTGTAAATCTTATTCGTCAGAGTGTATAGGTTAACAGCAGTTGATGACCCTGTCATCAAGTCTCTGTATATGATTTCATTTCATTTTTGATGTTCCTTATGCAAATGGAACATATGGTAGACTGACAGAGCTGGAAATGTTTATTACACTGCTCAGCGTTATACCTGGAGACTTACGAAACCTCGACGGGCCAGTTGACTGCAGCGGGCTTACATGACTGCAGGACAGGGTTACACGCGCCCGTACAGCATCTATGTAGTTTTTTATTTTATTTATTTATTTCTCACCATCTGGTGCCTCACTAAAACTATAAAATATGTGAAATAAAAGGATTTAAACTTTTAGATTTTTTAAAATATAATTATTTTGATAACTCGATTACTTACACAGCCATCAGAACGTGACATCCTCGCCAGTTTCTTCAGAGACCAAGATAGTAAATTAACTGATGAAAAAAAAAGCTAATAAAAAAAAGGTGACATCGTAGCTGAGTTTATTCTTGTTTAGAAGATTAATATATTCAAAAATGTCCTCTAATTTGAACATTTTTGACACAAACTGTTTTTCTAAGCATGTTTAATGTCCATCTTGGTCAGAATCCATTTCCGTATCCCCACACCGTGCAGACACTGGTACATGGTAACGACTCCCACATTACTTTCATCTTTCCACAATTCTTTGCATCCAAAGGAGACCTGGTTCCCTGGCATGGCTGTCTGGTGGCCCTTCTAAAACCTCTCCCGTGCAGTCCTCTGCTAATTTTGTCTTTTATTTCAATGGACAATCAAAGCACTGTGATTTTTTTATTTTTTTTTTTGATCAACAGCTGTGACCGTTTTAAAGGAATCTCATTACTTAGTAGAAGTGAAGAGAAATTTAAGAGATACCATGTAAAAACAAGAAGATTATCTCTACAGCCTCATTGTTTGCCTGCCTGCTCAGAAAAAGGGATTAACTTCGGATCGCGGTCTCCAAATCTTTATCAGGAGATTGTGGATGGGAACAATTTGTTTTGGGGCTTTTTAAACATGACATCAAAGAACCCTGGTGTTAAAGTTTATTATAATCTGCTGTGAGAACATGTCCATTGTTGGTTAACCACTGAGAAAACTAACTAAAAGAATTAGGATTCACTGGGACTTTGGATAAGTGGCTTTCGGTTGTGTCGGTACCTCTCAGATTAATTCTGTCGGGTGAAGTTAGAAAAGGAGTGTCGGGCTCTCGGTGTAGCCCATCATCTTGAGTTGTTCCCAGTAAACGGCCCTCTTGTCTTGAACAGTATAGAAACTTCTCCCTTCTTGAAAACCATTCCATCAGGAAGTGTGCAAATATGTAAGTGCTCCATAAAAACCGTCCTAAGTGGTGTTTTTTCTGCTGAAGTTGATGAAAGAATGAGCCTGCAGCTCTGCTTTGTGAACAGTCACGCTCTGTGAACTTGACTGCCTCGGTGGCTGCCCTTGTGCGTCGGCACAACTTAAAAGCTAGGTGACTTTTGCCCCGTTAAAACAGCTGAAATTCCTGCATAGTAATATCAAACTAATAGCCACACGCAAACACCTTCTTCATATCTATTAATATCTAAATGTTCACAGGTGGTCTGCTCATGGAGCGCGTAGGAAAACACAACCCTTGGTTTCAGCCCGCTGTACATCAAATGAAGCATAAGCACTTTTCCCCCCAATTTTCTTCTCTCTTTTTTTTTTAAACTTTTTTTTTTTTATTTAAAAAAAAAGAGAGAGTGCTTTAACTGAGCATTACTCTGGTTTTCAGAGTAAGCCAGCAGACAGAAAAGTGCTTATAGGTAAGTGCTTGGCTTTGATGTTGAACGCGTTAGAAGACCAGCATCCCACCTTTATTTACCTCTAGATAGAATTACCACCATTTAAGGAAAATAACATTCAGCTATTGATCTAATGCTGGATTCACGGGATGTAGCCCAGAGAAGTCTGAATACAAGACGCTACAATGAGCTTTAATTCTGTCACTTCTAAAGTGTTAAAGTTTAAGAATGGATGTCAACGGGGAGCCGACAGTGATGGGTTTCAGTTAGGTAGACGCATTTTAAATTCATTTAATTTAAAACTGACTGTAGGTGGTCAGTGTACCCGTATTGTCGTAAACACATTAGATAGGTATGATCACATGTTAAAATGCTGAGTGAAACAGTATTTCTTGGGTTCAGCATACGTGCAAGTGCACATTGATACGCAGAGCGTCTTGTCCATGCCCCTAAATTGCCAAGCCTAAATACAAAGCCTCGTCTTATGAAGGGTAGCCTTTCATTTGCGTGTTGAGCTCGTTTGCTCTGAAGTTTGTGCATCTTGGTAACAGTAAAGTAATCTGAATCCCTCCATTTTGTAAGCATTATGCCTTCCACATGGCTGTAATTTGAAATTTCCCTGATTTTCAAAGCTTTTTGAGCCTAGATCTGTTAATTAAAAAGTTCACCAGTTCTGTTGTGGTCCCCTGAGTTGCCAAGTAGAGAAATTGCCATCTTTTTTCTTTGCCATTTCCATTTCTTTCGTAGCTTTTCTGTAAGTGTCCCCTCTCTTCCACTTGTTTGTCCCATCTGCCTTTGTCATGCATAAAGCTAGCTGGAGCACTTTGCAAATGAATCGTCCTCTCACTCTTAATAGGATTGAGCAGATGTTTTCTTTTTGAATGGTCAGAGATGAGACAGTAAGCCTGCAGCTAAGCAAAACAAAAAGATTTTTGGAAAAAGGCGAAAAGCAAGAGGAAGATATATATGGAAATGATTATATCATTTCCCCTGTGTGCCATACGGACGCACGTCTCGCACACATGGCAAATTAGAGGTCATCCCTTCCAGAGTAGTGCATGTCTAAGAGTGTGTGCCAGTGATTTTGGTACTAAAACGTCGTAAATAACCCTGTAACCCCTAGGACAAGGTGTTATAAATAGGACGTGTCAAACCCTACTCCGGCCAGCCTCTGATTTCCCCGAAACCCTCTCTTTTCACTCTCTGAGGAGCTCGGCTGCTTTTTAATTTGGCCATCCTGTGGGCTAACCAACTGACGCCTCTCGGCGAGTGCCTCTCTATTTCAACATTGCCGCAAAATCCCCAGTCCTACAGCACTCACACTCACAAAGCTCTAGCCTCTCTGAGCTGTTACTTTTTTGGAGCCCAGAGTCTACCATCAGCAGAAGAGAAATGTCAGTCCAGGCCAGAACTCTGCGGCCAAATCTCATCTGTCAGAAACCCAGGGGCCACTCTCCAGCCGCTGGGTAGGCAGGGCCTGACCAAAACAGCGAGCAGAAGAAGAAGAATGAAAGAAAGAGTGGTGAGTGGGGGAGAGAGAGTTTAAGAGTGAGAGGAAGCTCCCAGATAAACAGACCGCAGCGCCTCAACTCCTAATCACCCCGTGCTTCCGTTTCCAGACTCTATAATTAGACGGGCCCCATCCCTTTTTTCTCTGTATCCCCAGTTGACGCAAATGCTTCTTGTGGCTTGGCACCTCATTTAGGGTGTGGGTTTTCAAGAGTTTACAGGCCTTGGGCCTTAGTTCTCTGGCTTTCTGGTTGCTCTGATACAGCATGAATTACTAACCACTGTCTCAGAGCACTCCTTGCTTGACTTTTTTTTTTTTTCCTTTCTTCCCTCCACCTCTGATTATCTCCATGACCCTATCGCCCATCGCTCATCCTCTCTGTACCTCTGATGTTCCACCTCTTCATCATCTTAGAATAGAACTATTCAAAAAGAGACGTCTGTCAAATGTGAATAAAACGCTTTATTAAAGAAATGCAATTTCCTTCCAAGTTTAAATTTTGCATTAGCATACTTGGCTTTTTTTTGTTGTTTTTTTTGTTTTTTAAACTTCCCCCAAGGAGTGAGTGTTTTCCATCTCCCTGGTACGTAGTTACTGGGTCCTTTTTGATCTCATACCATTCTAACCAGCTCTTTTCACCTTTGTCATGCCGCCCAGCAGACACTCACTAACTGAAACCTCCACTGACTCCAGCTGGAATCTACCGCAGACATTAATATTATTTATGTCTTGGAGTTTTCACAAGGACGGGGGTTGGACCAGTTCTATGCGATGTACGAGAGTTTTTGACATTCTGAGTTTTGCAGGGCTGTTTGCGACATCTTAAAAGGCTTCTGGGGATGGGTTCTGGGTTGTGTTTGAAAAGCAGGACAGGCTTTTTCCTAGCCAGACCAGTTTAGATCTGGGTTTATTCTGGTGTGGTTTGTTGAGCATGTTGTTTATGATGAGAGCCTATACTTTCTGGAGTTTGATGAACTTCAGATAAAATGGGAGAAAATGAATGGGCCTGTCAGTGTTGGTTACACTTGTACTGAGCTGTGGTTCAGTGTTTCACTGAATCTTAATGTACATGCACACAAGCGTACCCATGCCCTGACGAGTGCATCGATAGAAGCTCCCCTATGCAGACACTCATCATCTTGTCTTTCCGCAAAGGAGCAAACAACACAAGTCCAGCATTTAACTGAACCTAGCTATCATACAAGAAGAGCTGCAGTTTATGACAGCTACAAACGATGGTTGGCTTAATGGACTGGTTTGTTTGTTTTATAGACACAATAATTCTGTCATGCTGACGAACTTGGGTCCTGTGCAGTTGGTAGTGTGGCAGAGGCTCTGTGTGGTCCACTTGAGTGAAGGGAAGTTTAAATATTGTGATTGGCTTGCATTACTTCAGTGTACTTGTGTGTCTGTGGCAAAGATTAAGCGCACTGGCCCAATATTAGCTCCCTTTTGACGACAGTTACCTGACCAAAATCACAGTTTCATGTGTTTGGTTCTGAATTTCAACACTTCGGGGATGGATGGAAAGATTAGATACTTTCACCAGATAGTTTTTGGGAATAGTGTGCAAAAACCTGTAATGAAAATTTCAAACATTTAGCGCATTAAATCAGAGATAACGTGCAAAAGTAACAAAAATGATCACAAGTTTAATTTGGGGCCGGCTGTGGGAGTGAATCCTAACGCTGTCAGTGTGTTCATTGTAGGAATGCTGCTGGTGACCGCCGACACACTTGGCCACGATTTTCACGTCTTCCACATACTTACCCACCCCTGGGCTTCTTCACAGAGTGCTGTTCACCATCTCTACACGCTGCATCGTGGCGAGACTGAGGCCAAGGTCAGACACACACCCAAGCACAATCACCACGTTGAAGTACATCTGAAATCTCAGCAGTGTTCAGAGAAGAGGGAACCATCTTAACATTAACCAAAGATGAAGTGTTCTCTTGTTGGCTGCGACGGCTGCATCGTGACATGTGATTTAACTGGAGACCCAGTGGGTTACTTTTATATTTATGGCAAATGTACCCACAGTCGGAAAATCTGGATACTGTTGTTTTAGCGCTGTTGCAGCTAAAGTGGCCAATCCCACCTCATGTTTGCTTCTCTTCTTCAAGCTTTACTACAGTGTGATGATGAGTGAACCTTCAAAAAGAAATGAACGTTGTTCATGAGCATAAAAGTGGTCCACCTGAACACATCACTAACTAACTAAGCTGACACAGCATTAATGAGCAAAATAACAAGCTTATTCAAACCTTAACTGTAACTTCTAAAAATAACAAATAAAATTTTTTTAATTCATCACATGTGCTCCTTGTTAGAGAGGAAAACAGCCGAGGGTTGCTGGTGACGCCCAGAGGTAGTCACATGTTCTCTTTTCAACTTCTTTCCTACTGTACCTTTAATGGGTTTCTAAAACTACCAGATTGTGATTTTTACTCAGCTCAGATGATTTCAGAAGCTCATCTAAAAGCCATCTACAACGAATATAGTTTCTAAAATTAATGAATACTTTCTGACCATCAAGACAGCGTCATAGGCTGATCAACATCCAAGACGTCAGACAAACGTGGGATATTTACAAATGTTCACTTTTCACTAAACTGTTTAATCTATGTAAAACAATATGTCATAAGCTTTTCATGTACATTGCGTGTCAACATCTTTAATTATAATTGACATATAAATATAGTAGAAGAAAAAGTACATTTTTATTTGAGGGTTGTGTTTTTATGCGCACCATGAGCAGACCAACCGTGGACATTTATACATTAATAACATACGTTTATGTGGACGTTACATTACCGTGATACAATTGTTCACATTACGTCCGTTTTAACCACCTTCACATGAATGATATGAGAAAAAATCTAAAGCACTGACCGAAGGAATAAACGGCTTACAGGCCACATTTTGAGAAATTCAGAGAACATGGTTGTCTTGTTTACTGGTAACAACTGTGATCTTGGTGTGTATTTTTAGAGAAAATCAACTTTAATTTTCTCCCTCATGACGCACCTGTGTGCTGCAAAGCTTTTCTAACACCTAAATGTGTCTACTGATTGGTCTTTGAGAGGAAATCCAGTAATGTGGAACCTCAAACACCAGCAGGTCTGACATGAGGGATTTTTATGTTCGACATCAAGGAAGTATGATGCTTTTGAAAACAATTATTGCAAACGCTTGAAAACATATTTAAGCTCCTTTTTACTTACATACACCTCTGTAATCTGCATTTGGTAGCCTTTTAGCTCTTAAACACCAGACATGTGCACAGACGTGTGCACCAAACGTCTTAATGTTATAAATAAGTGAGGCCTGATTGTGTTTTTTTCCCACCTCACTCAAAGAAAGTATGACCCAACATTAATGTCAGGAAGGACAATCATGTCAGTGTGATTATTGTTCCTGACAAGACTGCTGCTTGAAAGTTTATGATGTTTTCTTTAAATGTTTTCCCTCTTACATTTTCTACTGTGACACATGGACACTGCAGCAAAGGTAGTGCTGACTCAGCAACGCTACTTCAGGCCTTGTTCAGTTCAGGATTATTGACTGGGAAAACACACGATCACACAAACACTCTCACAGCCCGTCTGTAGTCCGATCTGCTGACCGGCTGCACACTGAGCCTACTTTGATCCCACGCGCTGTAAACACTGAATGCCAGCCGCAGCCTAGTGCCTGGGCCAGGGGTTATCACCATGCACTCCCTCACATGCACACAAACAGACACTCACACTCAGAAACACAGTGGAGAGTGATAAAGTCTTTAGTTAGGTGGGTGGAGAAACGCCTTATCTGTCTCCAGCAACCAAACATGTGACTGGCTGCCAGTGACCCGAGGCCAGGTAAACAGACCTGCAGCTGATAACAGCTGTAAAGGGCTGAGGGTGGACCGGCATGTGGACGAGTGTGGTGTCAGGGCTAACCAGAGAAGTTACAGAGGTGGCACTCTCGCCGCTAAGCTTTCCGTGCTGCCGGACCTAAACATATGTGTGACGGTGGTCCTGAAGACTGTGTCAGCACTTAAACCTGTGCAGCTTGGTACAACCACACCAACAACGATTAATAACATTTTACATCAGTATAGATCGAAGTCAGAATTATACTTCAACCCAACTCAAAAGATGGAAATGAATACGTTCAAATGACAACACTTGACAGACATTTGCAGTGGAAAATAACTTTGATTGCATCACAGATGTCCTGCGCTGACAACCATGAAGCCCTTTTGTAATTTTCCTAGTAATATCGACTTCTTCCACATAAGTGGCTTATTTGTCTTCTGTCTTTGGCCTTATCCTTTTGTCCATCTTTGTCACATTCTCATCATTCCTTTGGAGATCCTTTCAGGTGAACATAGCTGCCTAGTCTCCGTAACTGGTGTCACATATTTAAAAACAAAATAACAGTTTAAAAACAGCATTGATCGTGGCTTTTTAAGTATCTTCCTGTCTGCCAGTGAATCCCTTTCAGCATCTCTGGAATGTGCTTCTTCCACATCAACACCTCCACATCATGTGACTAAAATACAACCGCATTCCAGTTTTTGAAGATAACATTTGACAGCAGTTTGATGTCTGCATGATTTTTTTTTTTAGTGTACTTTCAGGTGTTCGTCTACCTGATCAAAATGGGTTTGACAGTTAAAATGTAGGCACCTATTTACAGTTGCAGCTCTGACAGGTCTATTATGGCCAATTACGACACACACAAAGTAGGTCTTTATTATCTCTGAGTCATCCCTAATCAGCCACAGCAGAGGTCGGGCCTCTTCTTTCACTCATCTTTGTGAAGCAAAGTAATCGTCTGGTATGTGGAGGATACCCCATTAACTGTCATTGCTGGGGACAATTACCTAGCCTGACCTGGCAAAAGATTAGAAAGGCCTTTAGTCAGAGAGAGCCATTCTCTCTGACTGGATGACTAAAGAGTTTGACATTCCTCGTCTTAACGTCCTCCCGGAGTATTTGCTTTTGTAATTTCCCAGTCCCGTTGATTTTCTCTGTCCTTTTCTGTCTCAGTTCCTAACCTTTTTCCAAAGTTATTTTGATTAGCATTCTGAAGGATGGATGCGGTTTCAGCACACCGACACCTATTCAGCCTGTCACCTCGCGCCTTTGTCCTTTTTCATTTACTCTCCTCTTAAAGTGTATTGTCTTTTGCAGCCCATCTGTCTGGTTTCCTGCATGTCTAACCTGCTCAGGGAGATCCTATCTTGTCAAGTGTCTGCTCTCTTTTTGTTTGGTTTGCCAACAACAGGCTCAAATCAGATTGTCACCTTTTAAAGAAAGTTATTACCGATTCTCGGACCCTGTTGTCATTGTCATACCTCACAGGGATTTTTTGTGTGATAAACACAAACACACCTACTCCCACTAATGTTTGCTAGAGTGAGATGCTGTTTCCCTTTGCTCTGCATATTTCTCTGGTGAAGGCTTGTGTATGTTTTCAATGCATCCATGGCAACGTGGCGTTGTAGAAAATGCTACGTGCACACCCTGCTAGGGAGTGCAATTTCTTAACAATGATCAATCCATAATTTCTTATAAAAAAACTGTTGGATTTAAAAATGCCAAGTAATTTGCCTCAATAACTCTGTTAACACGAACACAAACAAGTCCTGTCCTTGGATACTGTCAGTCTGCATGTCAGAACTGGGCACTATCTTTTGACAAAACTCGACCTTATGAGTAAATGTCACAGCAGCTCAGAGCTGTATCCTGGCACGAAAACAGCTTAAGAGTTTTTTATGTTTTGACTGGTTTTACACGGCCTTGACGTTTTTCTGAGGTTTCAATGAGATGTCTGAGAGTTAACTTGTTCAAATACGTGACACAGCACACCAGCTACCGTCTGCTCGTGTTTTTACAACTCTGTTAAAGGGAGCTGGATGTAGGGGGTGGAGCCAACCATTTGGCTCCGCCCATCTTTCCTGTGGGCTGTGATTCTTTTGAAATAAGTATTTTTGTGCAACCAAAATGTAGGTGAAGGAAAAAATGGGGAACTAGATAGATATACTCAGAGACGGGTATGTGAGGTGACGGAGCCCTGAAAAATTGAACATTACAATAAAATGCGTATTTTAAGACTCAAAATGAATGTTTTGTTATGCTTGATGTTTTGACTTGGTACTTTCTTCAGACATCCAAATATGTGCTCTAAAACACATAAATGTGTATTTTTTTCTCCTCTAAGATAAGTCGACGAGCATTATCAATAAAGACATTAAAATGGTTAATTATCTTTAACTGTTTTCACTGTTCTCATTATTTGAGGTTTTTGCTTAAATCCTTTTAAATCCACAGTTAGGGTAAGTTTATTAAAGTAACTGTGTAATAAAATGTCGCTTATGCCCGTCGTCTGGGATGGTCATGTTCAGGCCGCGGCCACAGCCTTTAAAAGCAGACAGTCACTGACATGCAGCTTGGGAAATGCATAAAGTAATGTTGTTTTCTATTTCTACTGTCTCTTTTCCTGTCTCTGATCTGTCTGTATTAAGGTCCAAGACATGTGTTTCAGCCAAGATAGTCGCTGGGTGGCCATTAGCACCCTCCGTGGCACCACCCATGTGTTTCCCATCAACCCCTATGGTGGTGTACCTTGTGCCCGTACTCACATGTCGCCGCGGGTGGTAAATCGGATGTCTCGCTTTCAAAAAAGTGCCGGACTGGAGGAGATTGAACCGGAGCTGAGCAGAGCCGCTGCATTAGGAGGAGCGGGAGGCATTGGAGGAAGCAGTTGCATTCTGGGTGGAGCAGGAGGCATCGGGGGCCGCTGTAGTCCTATCCCTGGCCTGTCCAGTAGCCCGTCAGGTTCTCCGCTGCATGGTAAGCATCTGGGACTGTAGGGACTTTGTTTTGTTCTATGTACAGTACATGTTGGTTGACTGACACTTTTGTAATATTTTGGTGGATGATAGATTTGAACTTTAAATGGAGTTCACTAGTCTATATTACTTCACACCAGGCTGTTTAAAAGGCTGATCCAGAGACCTGATATGTATGTTCTTGTTTGGCCAATTTTGTTGATAATTTGAAAAATAGTAAAGGCCAAATGTACAAAGTAACTTATTACCCCAACAGGATACTACAACCATTTTTTAAAGACTCCTGCAGCTTGAGTCAAAAACATTTAGTTTGTGTGTTTTCACCTTTTCTTTACATCTTTGTATTTTTACTTCTACATGAAAGTTCAGCCTGAAATGTTTTTAGTTCAACGAACTGAGCTTGAGCGGTTAAGCAGCACTAACATGAAAGCCAGTCAGGCTCTCCGTACTGCTACAGTACTGTGTCACATTTAATTGAAACTTAAAGTCTCAGGGCAGTGGTCTTCAACCCTGGTCCTCAAGATCTACTGTCCTGCATGTTTTCGAGGTTTCCCTGTTTAGTCGCACCGTGACACAGGTGGCTGTGTCATTAACAGAGTGCAGACCTTGATGACAAGCTGGTGACCATCATTTATTAGAACCAGGTGTGTCGATGCAGGGAAACATCTAAAACATGCAGTTCAGTGGATCTCGAGGACCAGGGTTGAAGACCACTGCCTTCGGGGAACCTTTCAGGGACATCCAAGATTAGTAACTGTGGTGAATGTTTACTGCTTCTCATTAAATTTCTCACTGTAAATTATTTGGAAATTACCTTATAAGCTTTTCCAGATTAACGGGCAGCAGCTGCTTCTTTTAGACTATTGCAGATGTCTTACTTTCTTGATATTCTGCTAATGGCAAATACTTCTACTGATTGGTTTAGTTTTTACGAAATAAATAATGATACGATCCAACATAGCAACCCGGTCTCACAGTTAAATGTGAAATATTGAATTATTTTGAATCAATGAGCTTCCAGTGCAGCAGTTAAATGTTAAATCAGCTCACAGCAGCAGTTGAGTTGTAATGTGTGTTTTTGTGTTTCCCGTGACAGGTCATGGCAGTAGCTCTTTTTCCAGGGACTCTGTTCTGTCTGCCCCAACCTTGTCCCCTTTTGTTTGTCAAACACCATCACAGGCCACTCACACTGTCTTTGTGCACTAAGCTGACACAGATACACACTGATACACACGCATCCGGTGTGAGCTGCACTGATTGACCTCAAAGGTGTTACACAGTGTAAAATATCACAGTTCTCACTAGTGACTGGCTTCCAGGAATATCCTTGAGCTTTGATAGGTGTACTTAAGCAGGTGCCAGGCCTGCGGACGTGGTGCACACTTCAGAGAACTCAATGACTGGTAACTGGCCAGCGAGAACGTTAGCACAATATAATCTATGTTACAAGTTGTTTTATCCTTATATGGGGTATTTTTTAACTTGCTGGACTGGAAAAAGAATTTTTAACCTTCATAAATACAGTGCAGGACAAAAGAGTTGTTTTGGAGGAAGTGGGCCGCTGTGGAAAGCTGGTGATATCCAAAATGCAGGTCCTAGAAGCTGTTGCATATATCTCAGCATAGATTAATGTCATAGATTTGCTGCTTATTAGAAGTGTCATTGGGTGCTTCTTCGTACGCGTTTGTGGAGTGATTCTCCACTGAAATCTAAACCACATCAGACCTGGTGCAATTTTCCTTCTTGTTGATTTGGGCCCCTGTTAAGAAATGAGTTATGACATGGACAACAGAGTGTGTGACGTCCATATATGTGTACGCCAGGTTTAGGAGGTGATAGATGAAGTTTTCACACACTTTTAAAGACAAGATTGTTTCAAATTTATTGCTAATATGCTGAAACGCTTGAAATTGGCGTTTTTAGTTTGACTTTTTCTTTTTCATTTGTCTGACGACTGACATATTTTATCAAAAAAAAATATCGTCAGGGGAAAAAAAAAAGCAAAACTAAAACCATACAAAACACACCAACATTCCTGCACTTTACGGTGTTTTGGGTCACCTTAAACATCTTCTCCAAGTGTTGTCAGTTTTTTATTTATTTATTTTAAAAAACAGTATTTAGACAATTTAGTCATGTTTTTTTTTTTTTTTCATTTTTTAATTGTTCCCCGTTTCACAAATCTATTCTGGCCAGTGGCTTTCTATCGGCTTGTGATTGTTTTTTTTTGTTTTTTTCAGTTTTTATGATAGGTTTTAACTATTTGACATCACAGTTAATACTATTATCAATTATTATTACTATTATTAATACTGAAAACTTTCTTTTATCAGTATTTAAAGAAAAAAGCACAATTGTGGCACCAGAGTCACAAGATAAAAGTAATGTGGTATCGGGTGTGAGTTGGTGAGAATGGCTGCGTTTCAACGCTCCACATTTGCTTATTTAGTGTCTGTGGATATGTAAATTAGTCCTCGCTTCATTCCTCTGGTGATTGCCTGCAGCCCTCTTCCCACTCTCACTTATCAATTCCTGGTGCATCTGCAAGTGACCCAGGCATCACCCACTCCCACTACACGGAGGGAGACACAGCACAAGTGTAAATTACCAGGATTCTTTTTATAATTATCATCATTACATTTAGATGGTTCCAGGACATGGAGTCTGGCAGATTGGGAGAACGTTCCAGAGCCCATCACAAAATCTGGACTGCCTAGAGCACATTTTACAAGTTAAATTAATTAGTGGAAATCATTTCTAACACTTCCATTTTCTCCATTATAAGTACGCTGTGTTTATTTAATGCGTTTCTAGTCTTGTTGACTCCTTGAAGTTTCTATGTTAATGCTACACCACCTCTCACATGCATTTATACAGCTCTTCAAACAGAGTTTATAATTTAATGCCTATTTTTCACCTCATACACACACAGATTCATGCATCCGGGGTGACGTACACTCGTCGTTCCTTCCTCCTGACTGTTCTGTGGGAACAGTACCCCGGTAGAATAATTGCTGCTACACCCCTGTTCCACCTTGGGAAGTAGTAACAGTGTGAGTTTGCATCGCGGAGTGGCTTATTTAGTGTGGATGGCTGCAAAGTACTCAGAGACACAATTCAGTGTGATACAGGGACAGTGAGAAGAAGAAACCAGCTGGACTGGCCGCAGTCTGAACTTTATCTCTCAACTTGGGCCCTAGCTGTTCAGTGAACAGCTATCTAGTGGAGCCTCCACCAGCTGAAGCTGGGCCTCCATCTCCCTTCTGTGGCCACGATAGGACATCAGACGCCAGCAGGGACGGGGACACTGAAGCACTACTGTTTGTGTCTCACAGGAACGACCAGGTAGAAAGTTTATTTTTCTTCACCACTGTGTGAAGACATTCGGTGCTCAAGGCACTGATACACGCACATCTGGTTTGAGCTGCACTGATTGATGCTGATTGCAGCTTCATTTGGTGCCATAAAGCTGATAAAGCTGCCTGTGACCAGAGACATTGGGACGTGTTGCTGGCTGTGTACTATAAAGGGATCATCTTCAGATTAAAGAGCGTCATAATGCTTTCTGAAAGCACACATTGGAGAAGAAAGAGGGCATCGGGGTCAAATCAGAGTCAAATCATATTTTCATCTGTCTGGCCCAGGATTTCTCACTGCATTGTAGGCCAACGAGACACACAGAGACTCACCCCAACACACAGCACCCTCACTTCCTCTTCTCCTTTCCTTCTTTCTTGTCTAGACTACGAGCCCTCTGTAACCTTTAAACTAAAATGCACACATTCCTCCACACTGAAGAATAGGCCATCAAACATTAGAAGGACCTCCGTCTTCAGAGGCTCTGCTTTGCTGTGATGAGAGACAGAAGGAACAGAAACATCAAAGTGGGGTAGGAGGTGAAAGTGAATAACCGAAGTAATGAGGTGCAATTGAAAAAAAAATGGAGAGATGGAAGAGGGGGGTGTGAGCAAGAGGAGAGAAAGATAAGTTTGTAGTAGCAGTGCTGAAAGCTGGGGTCTCAGGGAGCGCTGTCGTAAATCACACTTTTGTTTCAAAGGAGGGTATTAGAGCCACCTGTCAACAATTAGTCTTCTTAGTGATACCTAACGGAGAGTATGAGTGAGTGTGTGCGTGCGCATGTGAAGAAGATAAAGTGTCTATAGCACTGATCATGTTTGTGGTAAGATGTATGAAGAGAGTGGTTTAGAAACCTCCTTCAGAGAAAATTGAATGTTTTCATAACAGTAATATTTTACAGTTTATACTAAAGGCCACAGGAAATTAAAGCCAGGTTTCACACTGTTTTTATTAAGGTGTTGAAACTCCAAACCCCTTAGTCTGTGAACTATGTGCTGCGTGCCGCGTTAAAATCTTGTTGAACCAGTGATGTCTGTTACTGTCTAAGTTCCACATGTTGCACTTCCCCGCTCCTGATGTAGGTCGTGCACTGAGCTTGAAGACTGCGATTACAACCACCGACGTATCCTGAAGGCACCTGCACTTTGTCCGCGCTGAAGTGCCCTGTGCTCGCAGTCTCAGAACAGTGTAAAACTGTGGTCCCAACACCTTTGCAATGCACCGCACAATGTTCCTGGGGGCCTAATTTGATTCAAAATGAGTTTTTGGCTGAATGAAATGTTTACTAACTCTTGCAGCCCTTCTTTTCTGGTGTTCCAAATGAAACATTTAACTGAAGGGCCAGGTGGGTACCACTACTCCACCGTCGCTAAGTTTGTTTTCCTGTTTTAACATCAACAGGCTCTGGCTGCGGTGGCGGCAGGCTAGCAGCCTCTGACAGAGGACTGTGAAACTGCACGCATGCAGTTTATGCATTTAGTCAGAGTCCACATCTGAGTCATCGGCGCTGAGGCCAAGTCCGAGTCAACTCCTTAAAATTCGTGCTGGAGTTGGACTTGAATCCAAACCCTGGACCTCTGGCCAACGCGTCTGGGTGAATGTCTGTGGACAATTTCTTTCCTCTTCATTTTGCACAGAATAGCACCTAACAAAGAAAAAAAACATTTTGTTAATCTCTTTCATAAATACATAAAAAAAGAGCCTTTAATTCATACATACAAACAAGAAAACGACACAGACATTTTCTGTTTCTGCATTCTGGCATTTAATTAAAACTCGGTGCTAGCACCTTCATCGATATTGCGAGCCTTGAGTCAACTTGGAAATGATCTTACAAACTCTTCCACCACCATGACTCAGAAAATGTGCTTAATGTGTCTGTCTGACATTCACGCTGGGCTGGAATCAGCACACCAACAATTTTCTTTTTCTCATTGCATGTTAAATGAGATTTGGTGTCTTTTTTACTGACTCCAGTGGGCCGTCTTGTTCCTCGTAGTGAAAAATGTCTTCAGTCTGGAAACGTTACTATTAACTGCTAACTGGTTGAGAGCCAATCTGCTGGCCGTCCTCCTCCACGGTTCTCCTGCCTGTGCTGACATTCAGTAATTTTGTTTGTCATGCCATTAGCTCGTCTGTTGCATGTCTGGCAAAGGCCCTTCATTTCTGATTGCTCAGTTTGGTTGTGAAGCAAAATGTTGGAAGTCTAGGTGCTTCCAAATGTTCTTCTATGTTATAGTGGTATAGTCTGCTGTGCTTCGGAGCGCTCTGCATCCTACTTTTTGAATCTTTTGCCCTATCAGTGTCATGGCACAATCCCACCTTGCTGTTAAGTGGCAACAAATGGTGTGTAGACTCTCTAGAATTTCCCACATTTTCTGCATGAAATTGGCATAAAATGTGATGTGATCTTCATCTGAAACACACTACAATAAACAGGTAATGAGCCTCATTCATGGAAGGTGAGCAAAAAAAGTCTGTACGCATTCCGGCATTCATAAAAGAAAAGATACTCCCGCCCTTAACCATACACAGAGCTGGGGTAAATAAGACGTAGCCATCATGATCAGGGTCCACAACATTAATGTGTTTTATAACAATACACCTTAAAAACATGGCATTTCACTCTCTTAAGCTTCCCATTGTCTGTATGTAATTCAATAAATTCACTTCTAAATATTTCATTAATTAGGGAAGTTAATTGAAATGTCACTGGGTCGACTAAATTGGCTTGCTTTTACAGAGGGCACCAATAACTTCCTGAAGGCAAAGTGGTTGTGCTGTGATGCGTGTGGTGGCACCCCGCTCAGGAAACCCAACAAGCCCTGCCAAATAATATTGGCATGCTGTGTCCCGCACAGAATTCCCATAATACAAGGCCTTGCAGTGCCAGAGATCCCTGTTGCACCTGAGGTCCAGCCCACAGAACCAGTTCACGACGCCCCGGATCACTTGGACCCGACAGCAACTACGTGAACAGTTGGTTTGACCTGGACTGGTAGGCTGCTTGAACATTGCAATTTTGTAAAAAGGTAAAACGTGTTTCTTTGCTTAAAACAAACAAACATTGTGAATGATTTCATTTTTCACCATTGCCTTTGCCGATTGATTTATTGGAGCTTTAAACAAAGTACAAACTTGCAATAACCTACAGTTAAGAAAATAGATGTGCTGTGAGTGTGACTCTGAATCGTAAGGCCCGTTTCTTAAACCATGCTGCCACAGTACTTAGTGTTGTAAAGGTTTAAGTTAAAGCTCATCTTTGGAGTTTACTGCTGATGCCTCTGGAGGTATGCCGCTATGCTTTTCATTGTCCAAATCATTTTCGGTAAAGAAATGTCTTCCATGTTTTTTTCTGGTCTTTTTTTAAATTTCATCCAGCATCATATCAAACCATTATCGCTTCATCTCTTGAATCCTTTATTGGACCAACTGTTGTTGTCACGCCTTTCAGGCCTTGTTTGATGCAAGCCCATGTGTGGTTGATTGATTAAATTGTTCTTTTACATTTACCTCCTACTTTTATTAGCGCCGTAGTTTAACCACTGTTGAAGGAATCAAACCTGCATCAATTTCTTCCCGGAAGCTACAAACCGATATCTGAGCTGCCTTTTCTCCCACAATTTTTTAGAAAAGGTTGTTGCTAAGCCACTTTTCTTGAAAAGAATATATCTTTGATAAAATCCAACCAGGCTTTTGCAAACGTCTTCCAAATAAAACTGCTCTTGTCTGGATAAAATTCTGTTTTAACGGCAGCTGATTCTGTGCTTGTTCTTTTGGATTTACGTTCTTGACACTGTTGATCACAGCATTTATTCACGCAGGCTGCTGGGTGTTTGTGGGTCTGCCTGGGACTGGTTCACATCCTGCTGTGGTGGAAGGAGTTGTTCTGTGCATCACGTTTGTACTGTAGAGACAGTACAGGTTTGTGACAACTAGTCAGACTTGTCACAAAAATCTGTAGACTTTCTTTTGAGCAGTTTTCAAACTGAAGCATATTCTGTTTGAACATATAGCCAGATCAGTCGTATCCCCATACCATCTTTTTCCGTAGTGCCACTCTATCAGTTCAGCGGTATCGCTGATGTAAGATAATGCGTACCTGTTATTTTGAAGATGAATTGTCTCCAAGCCTTCCTAGCACATGTAAATTTAGAAAGCTGGCCCCCCTCTTGACACCGACGTTGATAAAAACTTCATCATTTGAGCAGTTGTCACAGGATGCAAGCACATTGAGTCATGTTTGCTTTTGTGTCTGCTTTCCGCCTGTTTTTGTAAGCAGGGTGTGAATTTTGGACGCTATAGGCGGGTTTGTTAGGCTGGCAGAGAGCAGCAGGGTGAAGCAAGCCGGGACCGGGCCACCTAGCCACAACAGCTGCTCAGTGATTGTCGCCAGTGAGAAAAGCGTTGATTTTTGGGAAGGAACTGTAGAAAAATACACATCCTTCTCAAAGCTGCCAGCCCAGGCCACCGGCATACCTAAAAATAGAGGCTGCAATTGGCCCTCTTCTTGTCACTGTTAAAATCTGGAATGGCTATTTATGTTCCTGTACACAGTGCAGTTTTCCTCCTCCCATTTCTATCCCAGATTCTTTCCTCAATATGATCAATGTATTGTCATTTGAGGTGATGACCCATGATGTGAGCGTCCCACACTGTAAAGAGCGGTTTGTCTGCGGCCCAGATCATACAAGGCTAGATTAGTAAGTAGAGTTTCTCTGCATGTGGCAGAGGTTATTGAGGCTATACAAGGCAGCAGCCACAGTTGACGTCTTAGTATTCAGATGCATTTCACATCCAGCCGCAGTCCTATGCAATACAATAGGTTTTGTTTGAGTTCTCCTAAACTAACTTGATCGTATAAATATCTTTTTAGTTTTCGCCTTCCTGGTCTTCAATTTTTTCTTGTTTTTTTTCCACATTCGATTCTGGTTACTGTGCTTACTCCCTGTTGAAGGGAGAGACGAGGATTTGAACTACCGATATGGGTCCTTTTTCATTTTTTCATACTGTTAGAGGCCTCTGCTTTTTCTGTCCGAGCTGCTCATTTGTGACAGCTACGACTTGGTGTGCATTTTGTAATGTCCATTGGTGCCTTTTATGTATATACAGAACACTCATAATACACTTCCCAAGCATGAAACATCAACACAGGCCTATTAGTCAGTCCAACAGATTTGTTTCCTCACCAAGCAGAAGCCCTGGTGGTCCGATCACAGGGCCATCTGGGCCCTGGCGCTGCTTCAGAGAGAGAGGGGGAGGCAAAAAACAAGGTGTGACGGGAAACTGTTAATTCACTTGTTGATAAAGGGACACTTCCTTTCTGCTATTAGAGGCTGACGGCTTGCTTATTTGGGTTTGGACTTTTGTTTTATCTTGGCCTCTCCCTCCCCCAGCACCCCCCCTTCATCAGTCATCGTCCTGTTGTGAAAAACACCAACGCTTTGCAGTGGTTGATGCCAAGGAAACATTACCTCATAACTGCTGGTGTGTGAAACGTATGTACACAGGCGCTTGCTGATCCTGTTTTTGACCGTGCCATTACTGTAAAGTTAAACAGTTGCGGAGCGGTGGCGGGAAATGCTGAACATTTTAAGATTTCGTTTAGAATCAGCAACTTTAGAAACCTGTGGAGGTTTACTGGACCATATTTCAGCTTGTCATGATGAGATGGCGACCCGTCCGGGGTGGGCCCCTGCCTTTCACCTGGAATGGGCGCGGGTAGGCTCCAGCAGACCCCCGTGACCCTGTACAGGATTAAACGGGGATTGAATCAGTGACCAAACTAAGACGTCGCCCCCTTTTATAGTTACTATGGTGATTCTGTGGCTGAGAAACAGACCTGTTTAGCAGAGCAGCTTTGATGCATCATAAACGTGGTTTAGTCGTTGAGCTTTCTCTAAGCAGATGCCATTTCTACCCCTTTTTGTTCTTTTACTGTTGCTCCTTTTATTTAAAACACAAGAAAAAAGGACGAAATTCAAATTTCTCTTGTGATTTGCTGCTGATTATTTCCCTGTAAGAGGAGACTGTTATTTTATAAGTGATGACAGGGTTATTGTTATTTCTCTCTTCTGACGTCTGTATCACTAACATGAATTTATGAATTTACTAGGAGACACATTCAACAAATGCGAAATGTCAGGGGATGTTGATGAAGCAGTAGTCTGTAACTTGAGTAAATAAAAATATGAAGTTATGATAACATTACAAATACAGGTTAGTGTAAGGAAATCACCAGTGTCTGGGTGCCTGTGTTTTAGTACCGCCGTCGACCTCTTTGTGGCGCTGTGTGGTCAGTTACAGCAGCGTGTGGCGGGAGCAGCAGCAGCCAGGACACCACTGGTGACGCTCCAGTTGTGCTGTAAAGGTTTTACCTCGGTACAAATCTGACAACAGACAAATGTTGGGGCACTTTCTGTAGGTCTGCGTTTTCTTATGAAAGCTTTATTTCTCAAGCCAAAACAAGTTGCAGCTCGTCTTTAAAGTTGCTTGTAAACCTCTCTGCTGAACTGAGATGACTCTTGATTTTGACATTTTACTAGTTTATTTATTTATCCTTTAACAATTTTCTCTCCCTTTTTTAAAATAAAGATAAATGTCATTAGGACATGGTTGAAAAATGAAATCAATACCTTCTTCCTTTTAGATGTAATTTCTCATGTTTTTCAGACTCCTATGAAAATGTTTTTGTTATTCTCCTAATTCACGTACTTTATGTGGTACATATAATCTTACATCACATTTAAATGATAGTATACTGTATATATTTAATAATTTAACCAACAAATTGGTTGTCAGGACAAAATAGGAAATGACAAATATAGCTCCCTAAAAGGAGCAGATGTTCTTTTAAAAGCATTTTTCTCTAACCTACCATCAGTCAAGAACGCTAAGCTTTGTACATTACGCAGTACATTTGATTTAACCGTTGTGTGCCATCAAAGGTAAGCTAGTGTTCGCGGCTTGTTTTTTGTGCAGACTGCGTCTCCTGGCCTCTCCCTGTGGTCGGCTGAGGAGCCAAAGCCCAGCTCGGCTTGAGTCAATAAACGGAGAGCTCAGCGCAAAACCGCACAGCAATCGAACAAGCTGTTTACCCAGAAAATTAGCCTTCCCCTGTACTTTTAAGGCTTTTAAAGCAACCAAAAATACACAGTGCAAGGAATATGTATCTTGGCTGGCGATTGGGCTCCACCATAGATTTCTGTCCTTTTTATACAAACCCTAATAACTCAATCTCCACAACCACTAAGCCCTCTTATCACTGGGTGCTCGCCGCTGCACTCATCATTATTTGATTTGCAAAATTGTAAGGTAGAGATAAAGAAATAAAGCTGGCTTGCTATTACACACAGAAGGCACTTGTGGCTTCCAGCTTATTGCCTACCATGTGAAAAGTGCACGCTCTGAAAAGCCCAAGCCTGCCATTGTCACAAAATCAAAAGGGTTTACATCACGCTTTGTTCCCCACCAGCATGCGGATCTTCTTTAGTCCTTTTTGTAGTTATTATTATTATTGTTATTTTGGTTATTATTTTCACTATTATTATTATTATCATCATTATTGTCAGTTCAACTTCAAGCCTTTAGACAAGTGTGTGTCTCACAGGGCTCAGCAGATGTGGAAGTTACAGATTTCTTTTCTTCTGTCCACAAAATATATTAAATAAAATTTTAATATCAACACAGTATACACCAAAGTAAAGGTGAATCAGTATTTACAATTTATACGTCACCCAGAGAAAATATTACTTATGGAAAGTCCAGATGATTTTAACCAAATTTGATCATATTCATGAAATTAATTCATTTTAGAATAAACTGCAATTTTTTTTCCTGATGATTGTAAAACTGGAAATCATTTGAACTAGAAATATTTGTGTATAACAAACCTTATTGTTTGGAACTTAAAAAAAAAGAAAAAACCTGCTATTTCTTTGCTTTTAATTTTCTGGTTTACTCGTGTCATGTCGAGTGTTTTTGACAGAGCATCTGAAAGCTAAACTCGGATCAAAGCGCTCACGCAGTGTTGTGCCAGCTTTTCAAATAAGGGCTTCTGTCACAGCTGAACCTGCATGCAAAGTCAATCATTCAGCATTAAAGCAGGTCGTTTAGAACGAGACGTCTAATCCACTTTCTGCATTTCTGCCACAGTGTGTGTGTTTTGGTTTGTCAGTGCGTGGCTACATTATTTGTAAAATTCCCATCCTCTCTCAGAAAAACGAGTGGATTTGGCTCTGCGGGAATTAATTTAAAACATGATGACTGTACGACATAATTTAAATGTTTTAGTTAGATGTGATGCCTTTCATCCTGTGACTCATAAAGACAGTGCAGGGGGGCTGTGGCAGCGGCACAGTTGTCATTATCACCTCTCCCTCTGCCTTTCTGCTTCCTCCCCATCAGACCACACGCTTTTTTACATTAGACTTGCACTGAGTGTAGCCGACCACCGCTCCGACTGTGGACTTCCCTGTTCTCCTATCTCATCTACACTGTTTTTCATATTATATACAGACCAGGCTCTTTTTGGTCTAAAATCATGAAAATATAAGTATTGTAAAGTCTACACTGATGAGAAATTGATTGTTCACAAAAATGACTTGACAGTAATAGTTTCTCAGCAGGTACAGTTACCATCTTCCTGGAGTGTTGGCAGTGTGATCCTGAGCTCATCCACGTGTCAAAGTGCCCGTTTGTAAAACGCCGAACCCCCACGTGATTCCCAATACACACATTTGTGTTTGTGTCAGTCTGTAAATGATTTAAAAAGAAAGAGAGAGAGAGAGAAAATACAGAAAAACACAGCTCTATCTATCTATCTATCTATCTATCTATCTATCTATCTATCTATCTATCTATCTATCTATCTATCTATCTATCTATCTATCTATCTATCTATCTATCTATCTATCTATCTATCTATCTATCTATCTATCTATCTATCTATCTATCTATCTATCTATCTATCTATCTATCTATCTATCTATCTATCTATCTATCTGTCTATCTAGTTTTTTCAGTTGATAACTGTATAATATCCTTATTTGTCGTCGTATTTACGTTTCTGTAATCATGATTTTTTTTCTTGTTTCCTATTAAACGTACGTGGACCAACACAGAGGCCATGTGACGCATCCTGTTTTCCCTCGGCTTTCTCTTCCTCTGCTTTCCTCTCCGAACTGTTTTGTAAGTGTGTGAACTCCCCCGTCCGTCCACACTCCCCTGTACTCTCCTCTGCCTTCCCGAACAGTCATTGGCCATAACCCATCCCTCTGTAGTGAGGTACGAGCTCCTTGACCCAAATCAGATACACGCACACACTCATACTTGTACATGTGTGCACACTTACAGACACACATATGGAGTGTGGGTGTCATCTGATCCAGTGGAGCTTCGTGACCCCCCTCCCAGCTTTCCTTGCTGGCGACTCAGTCCCGTCTGATGAAGCCTTGTAAATACTGACATGCTGTAAACTTGTGGATCTGATTTCAGGTTGCTGCTTGTGAGTTCTGGATGTGTGTTTCTGCGTGTGTGCGCTCTCCTGCAGCCATGTGGTTGTTTGTCAGAGTTGTGAGTAGGATCTTTCTGCTTGTCCCCCTCGCCGTTACTGCAGCACCGTTTCTTAGATGTTTTCCAGCCCTCAGGTTTTATGGCAAAATTTGAAAAATCATACTTTGGGATTTTTATTTAATTTTTTTATTTTTGTTATTATTTTTAATTGTGTCTGTCTTTCCAACCTTTGTGACATGATACGTTAATAAGAATACAAAAAGGTCCAAAAATGTTCCCACATTGGCATGATGATACAAGTTAGCTGTACGCTTGTGGTTTGGGAGCAGGAGACCAGGCAGGAAGCCATTTTCACACAGGCCGGCCTGACCTCCACTCTCAGCGCTGAAAATAGCGGAGGAGCAAGCTCGCGTACACCCGGCAACGCACGGGGTGGAAGTTGAAGAGGTGGATCCCTCTCCCGCAAGCTTACCTGACTAAGGAAGAAAACGTCAAGAGAAGGAGCGAGCGAGGTCTGATGGCTTTTCCACCAGTCCCCCTATTCCTTTACAAAAGAGTAAATCATCTGAAGTTTATTTTCTTTGCAGCATCTGTGTTTTATAAGGGCTCTTTTAATTTGTTTTTACTCTGTCCAGTGGGGGATCCCCGTTCCTTTTTTTTCCCTTTTCTTTCCTCTTTGTGTTTGACCCTTTTTAGCCGTCCCTGCTGTCTATTTCTCTCTTTCTTCTTCTCCTTCTGTTTTTTCTGTCTCCCTTTCTTTCCTCCTCATGTGGAAGTGAGTGTTTTAATAATGATACTTTGGGGAATTGGGTTAGTAGAGCTGCTTTCTCCTCCTGCCCAGCACCCCCACCCCCCCACCACCCCTCTCAGTCATCTTCCTGTCCCATGCTTTAATCCCTCCCACCTTTGACATGTCTGGGAAACTTTGAGGAATGAAAAGTAGAACGTGGGGATTGACTAACAGAATTTAAAGAACTATTTTAAGGAGGGCTGAGGAATTTTTAAAAGCTAGTTCCTAAACTGTGCAAATACTTTCTTTCTTTCTTTTATTATTAGAAACCTTCCACAGACAGAAACACTTTACAATTAAAACATAATAATAAGAACATTATAGCAGTAGATAAAAAATAAGAAAACAAAACGTTTATCTTTTCACTACTACAAGAGTGGCTTTGAATGTTTTGTGAATATTCAAATGTTTTAACATCTTTTTAAATATACACATATTTATACTTAATAATAATTACATTCAAATTTATTTTAATTTGTATAGACCTAACATATTAATAGAGCAATAACAGTGTAAGATCATAAACTAATATAATAATAATTAAATACATTTTCCAGTTTCATTCATTATTATCATCAGCCCGTAAATGCGATACAAAATTATTATAAAATAAGAATTAAAAATTCATTTTAGTTGTTAAAAACACACATATATATTACTTAATGTTGTAACAAGTTCTGAAAAAATTAGTTAATCAACATAGTGGATATTTACTTTGAAGTATTTAGTTTCAAGCTAATTTAAAAAACATCTGCAGGCCTTCCTAACACAGCGATTATTTCCTTAAACGTGTGAATGACCTAAAACATCCCCAGGTGAAGGTGGTCTCCTAACTTACACTCTCATGCACATAGACTTCACGCTTGACTGAAATGTAATGTATAAATGAAATAGTAATTAGTTAGGCTCACCTTTATTATCAGTTGAGTGCTTAATGGTGAGTTTTCCTTGGATGTTACGTGCTGTTTTCAGCTCATTTATTGTTTGTAAAATATAGTAGAAGTCTACCTATTTCAATGCCAACATGTGAGGTGTCTACACAAACACTCTCCTTCCAATTTTTAAGTTTTATTTCATTTTCTTTATTTGTGTAATAGAATATGTGCACTTGCTGGCATTCCTTCATAAAACCACATTTTCAGTCCTTATACTTTACCATCAAATGGGTTTAGGAGTAATTGGGTAGTGATCTGTAAAAACAGACAACTTCAGACATGGTCATCACTTTCGGAGCCAGGAGTTTGCAAATTATGGGATTAAGTTTACGCCAGTTTTCAAGCATGCGCTCTTTGTTTTTGTTGGCATGTTTGTTAATGAAACCTGCGTCATCCAAAAATGAATCTCCGACAGGAATTCTAGTGGCTGGTTATGATCCATGATCCTGATGCTGCTGAAGAAATTATCTTGTGAACAAACGAGAGTTGAATTCACATTAGCTTTTATCGTTTTGGCCATAGGCCATAAGGCGATAGCTATACACAATCTTCTTCAAAGATGTAAAAAGCCAGGATGGAAACATAAAAGTATTCCCTTGCTTGGACATTAGATTCCCTTCCCTCATCTCCCCTCCACCTCGCAGCTGCAGTATCATCCGCAGGTTCAAGGTCTGTCCTAAATCCCAGAGCATCAGTCAACATGTCACCTGCCTAACCTGCTGCCTCCTCACACCTCCCATCTCCATTTACCTCCAGTCTCACTTGCTTTTTTTGTCCTTGAACTGGAATATCCTCTCTGGCAGAACGATTCAAATAAGACACAGTGTTTGCGTGGGCTTCAGAGCTTGTCCTTTCACACATCAGCTCTTCGTTGGAAGCTGCCTGCTTGTATTGGATGCAAATTGGGTATTAAAAGAGGGGATAGAAACATGAGATAGCGTGACACAGGGAGCCTGAGGAGAGAGAAGAGCGCAAAGGATAGAGAGAGAGGCTTAATGCGAGAAGAGAATGCAAATTCTGTTGAGACAGGGAGGGATGGAGGAGCGCTGGATGGATGGTTGGATTAAGGGAGAAAGAAAGGCGAGGGTCAGGTGTTGGTGTGACTTTTTGGCAGGGTTAGGGAGTTTTTCTCTGGACGACTGTGACAAAGCTGGATTTGCATTGATGGATCTTCTTTCCATGGAGATGTCATGTATCAGTGCTTGGCCACATCATGCCCTGGTCATTAATCAAATCACAACCTCCGTCTAGAGCTGTCTTTCTGCCAGACGCTTCTTAGCTGCCTGCCCTACTCTCAGCCTCACTTTCTCTTTGTGTTTGTTGTAGTTTTGGTCTTTTCCTCCTCATCTTCTCTCACTATGAGATGTCATTTATTTAAGAACAGTTGTTATTCACATTCAGATGTACTTATTGGACATTGTTAAAATGATGGACTGGTAAGAAATAAGTGTGTGTGTGTGTGTGTGTGTGTGTGTGTGTGTGTGTGTGTGTGTGTGTGTGTGTGTGTGTATATATATTACACACACTGTGTGTACGTTTGTATCACGAAAAAGTTCTTCACTGTTTTTTGCTTTGTGTCTGTGTGAAGTTATTTATACAGTCATTCTCACAACAAAACTACCTGTGCGTGCGTGCGTGCGCACACACACACACACACACACACAAACACACTGTACATTGCCTCTACACTCTTTTCATACATTCGATTCCCTCAGAGTTCTCGTCTCTTTGTAAATGATGAACCCAGCACAGGCCTGACTTTCACTCCCACTCTTTACCATACGTGGATGTTGACACGCCCTTAATCTGTCATTTGCATAAGTTTTCTACACCACTCTGCATATTAAAATAACATTAAAGACTCACAGTTTCACATAGTTGCATTGGAGGAAGTATTTTATGGTGTCAGAGCAAACAATATATTATCGATGAGTTTATCTTTCTCATGCAAAAGCTCACTTCTGGAAATAAAGAAAAATGCAAGCCCAGTTCTTGAAAATGGATGGATGTAAGCTCATTCCCTTAGTTACGCTGTTCAGTTTGAAAGCAGGACTCCTGATAGCGCACCCCCACACACAGGACACACGTCAACCTGTCTGCCATCCACGCTGTCTTCACGTATCCTCTTAAAATCGTGGGGGATCTTCAACATGTCCTCCTCTAACTTGTCTTCTCTGGTTTTTGGGTCATCGCCCCCTGGCCTCCAGTGACAGCACGCTGTGATGTTTGGTGAACAGTGATCATCAGCCCAGCCTGGCCACACCTGTTATGCAGTCCAGTGTGGTGCTTGTACTCAGAGAGGAGGCTTACTTTTAGGGTGGGGGCTGATAATTAATAAAGCAGCATTTCAAAAGTGAAAGGTCTGTTTTGGATGTGGATTCTAACTCCATTGACACCCCTCCCCAATCCTCAGCCTCCACTCTTTTTCTCAAGCACCATTATGGCCTTTCTGGTTGCTTCCTGTACAGATTTTTTCCCTCATCTTTCTCTTCCCCACAACACAAAAGGTGGCTGCCCAGGCTCCGAGGGTGTAGCACTTTTGAAGGGCTTTCAGGAGTTACCCTGGTACAGGCCTCTTTTAGTTGGACCGAGAGAGGAGCAGGGGGGAAATGAAGGACAGGTTTGGGTAATGGTCTCCTCTCCCCCCTACAAAAGTCATGCAGCATTGTTGGCCGGTGGAGGTCTTAAAGACAGACCGGTGGAAGACCACAAAGCACAGCTTTGGCAGGGCTAATGAAACTCAGAGCTACACGTTAATGATCTAAAAGACTGGACCAAAACACTCAGCGGTCCCTTTCCGCTCACATTCAGCCTCCTCTTGATCGCTCCTTCCAAATAATGACAAGGCTCTCTGCTGCTCTACCTTTATTGTAACCTTTGATGTGTGCCTTGTTTTCTTTTTCCTCTGCACCCCCCCCTCCCTGCTTTTCATTCCTTTATGTTACTTGGCTGTCACTCATCTATTAAGGCAACAAATGGAACAAGGAAAACATTCAGAGAGTGTATTGTGGTGCACCTACTGGTTTGCTCTTTATATCTTTTGAAAGCCCTTGAACTTGGAATTTGCCTTGCACTGCCAACAGGATACACTTTTTGTTGTAGCCATTGTCAGAGTATTGCATACATATTTGTTTTACAATCCACAAGTCCATACTCCTGTAGTTTAATGCATCTGTTTAGTTTTTTACATGCAGCTGTATCTTTCCTCTTTGTGGGAGTTGGTTGCATTACATATAGAATTACAAAACAAACTGAAATCATGTTGTCACCTAAACTGTCAAGGTGTGACATTATGAAAACTGTGCAGGACGAGTAAAACTGAAAGGCAGGAATGTGTTTATTTGACTCGTGCACAAGTTGTTGCTCCTAATCCTTAGTTGTCTTTGGTACACATACGCGCACACACACACAGAAATAAAATACATAAATAAAGTGCTTGTGATCCCTAACCACCATTTACATAGGGCGATCTAAGTCAGCGGCCCACAACCGGTTTTCTACCAGTTTCCTGTCGGATGATGTTTCTACGGACCGGTGGGGTGGCCGGAGTTCTGCCTTCTTCTGGCTCTGCAATCAAAAGCGAACAATGCCAAATATGTTATGCACTTTCAGCATCATTACATTTTTATTATATTCTCATCGCACAGCTCTCACATTTGTTTTTGCTGTTTTTGTGAATCTTTGACTGCTGACTTACTGTTGCACGTCAACAACTGAGTCAAGACGGTGGGATTGATGCACGGGTGGAAGTGAAGTTTCCAGAATAAAATACTGGAAGACTAATGAAAATAAATGACATATCATTTTAAATAGGTTTGTGATTTTATTGTGGCCCATGGGCCTGTACTGGTCCTCGGCTGGTGGTTGGGGACCTCTGATCTTGTGGAATGGCTGGTGAAATAATCATCAATTATCTGTCAAATAGGTCATCAGCCAGTGTAGATGTTAGGGGTGATTATTCTCACAGCTGCAGACTCATTCAGTAATGTTTTATTAAAAACAAAAACCAAAAAGAATCGTTTTTTAGCTGAAACCAGATCGGTTTATGATCGAGTATGTTGTTATACTGCTAAAAAGGTCCAGAACCGTCCGCGATGTGGTGCTGAAGTTGACAACTATGTTTAACAAGAATCAACCGATACACACAAAAAATATAAACTGGACTGGTAATTAAGAAATTAAATGTAATGTCCACATTTTTGTACATTACAAATGTTTTTAGCATCCGATCCATGCGTGGCGTCTTCTTTGAGAGCCATTGAAAAATACTCAAATCGATGTCAGAGGCGCTCTTTTTTAATATAAATTTAATATGTTGCTTCTGTTGTGTTTATATTAATGTAAACACATTTGGGTTTTGTTCAAAACCGAATAAAGGCCTTGTTACTTTTGAAGACGGAGGCTGTATGTTAGAAGTTAAACAGTTAGTGATCTCGCAGCCTCTCTGTAGCTGGCTCGGGTCATTAGGCTTTTAAGGACTCCTTTGACATGGCTTGATTATGTTTGACTGGAGCTTTATGGTGTATGCGAGTGGAGATACGTTTCTCTGGATCATCTGTCTTTGTGGGTGTTGTTATGTGTTTGCCCCTATTTGCGTGCATGTGTGTTGCACCAGTGTGTGGAGCCTTTTGATTGGCCTTGATGAACAGACTGCCAGGCACTGGAAGTGGAGTCTTTGTAATGTCGCATCTTGAGCTGGTTATTTCCAATCATTCTGCAGGAGACCTTGAACCTAGGGTTGCATGTTTGCGTGTGTGGAGAACTAAGATGGGAGGTGGTGTTTTGCTCCCACACACACACACACACACACAACCCAAAGGGGGGATTTCCATATTCAAACAAGGCCCAGAAAGGTGCGGCATATTAAAGCAGGTCTTGTGGTGGTCTGGTGCGCAGTTTTAAAGGAATGTTACATGACATTCCTGAAAAGTGATCAACTAAAAAATTATTCGTGCATATAAGAATTTATCATTCAAGTGTTTTAGTGCAATAACCTGTAAACGCATTTGATTGACATTTATATTTTAAGTTCTTCTCCAGTGGTTCTTGTTATTTATATATTTTTCTCAGTGTCCTTGGACTGTCCATCGTAATGCACTGGACTGGGTGAATGAATGCTCTTTCTGTGTTTTCCAGCCAAACTGAGCAACCAGGACTCATACAACAACCTAACGAATAACAACATGGGGAACCCGCGACTCACCCAGCTGCCCAGTCTCACTGTGGTGCTGCCCTTGGCTCAGATCAAACAGCCCATGACGCTCGGGACCATCACTAAACGTACCGGGTAGGTAACACGCCACACCACAGGATGATCCCATAACCCTACCGTCACAGCATCAATACCTTCATACAACATTAGTCATCCTTCTGTAGTGCTCGACAGTTTATATGCACCTAACGAGACATTTTAATTGACCTCGTTATTAAAGTTCATAAGCAGCCTGTAAGCTACGTTTATTAATGTTTTTATGTGGTCAAAAGTATCAATGACACTTTAAGTGTTTGTGTATTTATAGAAATATAATCTATTATAGTTTAGGTGTGATCTTATGTAAAAATGTACAAAGTATTGCTGATGTTTTTACTTAGACGCAGACATCTTTTGTTGCTTTGTCGGGTTCAGTGCCAGCACTTCTTCACTCAGAAATCATGACTTTGACTCAATGTGGTCCAGGTCTCCCCCAGGACCCTGGACTCACTTGGTATGGGAGGTGAATCGAGTCCACATTAAAATAATCTTTATGTGTTTTTATATTTACATGGATGTGTTATATGTGGCATGCATCACAGCCGTCGTTTCTTGATTTGACATTAATACACATCTAAAGTGACTGGAACTCTCCTCCTCAGTTTTTCCTGGATAAAAATGCTTTGCATGAAACAGAAAGACTGAATCATCATTTAATTTAGTACGTACAACAACCAAATCCAGTTCTGTTAATCAGAGATTCTTCAGACCTGCGGGCGTCCTTTTATTCTGCAAGCCTTCCCCCACCTGGTTTTCATTACATCCACTCAACACTGAAAAGTTGTGTGGGGACGAACAACTAATAAATATATGTGATTTGTGCTTGTTCTAAGGAAGAAACGGCTCTAATGCAACAGCAAGTACACAAATTAAATCTTTAAACTATATTGTTTTTAGGGCAGCTGAGTTTAAAGAACTATCAACCATCTCACAGCATCTATTAAAATCACAATTTGACTGAATAAAACAGAATGTAAAGCTCATGACATGATGTCTAACTGTAGCCTGTGATTCACAGTCTCGTCCTTTAATTGCATCAGTGCACCGTGTCAGCAGTAGCGGTGTACACGCTTTTCCCATCCCTCGTCCAGCTGATGCTCATGCTTGCCGATGCTCTTCTTTTCTTTCTTTTTCTTTTACGTCTCTGACCACAGTTTTTTTTTTTTTTTTCCAAATATGCATGTTCTGTTCAACATGAGAGGGAACAGCACATTAGATTAAATGTAAGAAAGAAACAAAAAGACTTTCCATTAAAGTAGAATAATGTTACAGTCACATCACTGGAACACTTTTAACTGTGATTTCGTCATTGATTTAGTCGTGAAGGTTTAACAGCTCTGCTGTCATTCACCTGTGTCTCGTTCCCTTTGGATCTTTGCCATACATTGAAATTATGTAGTTTTAAGACTTCAGCACCTACATGCCGTTCCTAAGTGCATTTACATACAGTACAGGTGGCTTTACAAATATGGGCAGATTTTAATATTTTCATTTAAATGTAATTTTCATGCCCTGTTTGAATGGGAAATGCTATAATGATCCAAACAGATGGTGAGGGATTTTTCCCCCCGTGACATTTGATAAGTGTGCTTTGAGGATGAAAATAGAGTCCCGATCCTGCGGTCAACATAAACAGCATTAGGCCTTTTTCTAAATCATTAAGATAACCTACAGTGTTCATTTGCCATGTAAAAATGATGATTATTGCTGTGCTGTCTGTATTTGTATTTTTATGAGATCCTCGCACCGTTGGTTTGCATTTGTTGTTCCAGTTTTATTATTCATCACCTTATAAACTGGCAAGTTGAGCTTTTCTAATTTGTAATTTACAGCTCTAAACTATTTTATTTTATTTTACTTTTGTCTGCCATATACATTTCTCTCTCTCGCTCTCTCTCTCTCTCTCTCTCTCTCTCTCTCTCTCTCTCTCTCTCAATATATGTACAAATATGTGTACATAAAAAGTCATCCCATTTTTGGGTTTCTTTTGCCTGTCTTTTGAAATCATTTGTCACTGCTCTGCTGTTTTATGACTGTCTTCTGTTACTTTTGTTTTTAAGCAGTATTCAGCACCCGTACTTCCCTATTTGTTCTTTTTGGACGATCTTTGAAGAATGCGTATGCTTTATTGCCTTGGTGCTTGCGGTTATCTGGTGCTCAATACATTGTGTTATATTTTCCCTTATCATAAAAACATGTAAACTAAACTCTCGGCTGTAATGCAATGCATCCTTAATTGAAGAATTCTGACCTGAATCACAAATATTATGAACAATCTGAATGTCTACGGCTTGGAAATATTTATGTTGTAAATATATTTCTGCTCTTAAGGAGTCAGAAGTTGGTACAGACATGAGGCTGAAGTAAGAATGGGAAAATGATTAGTTCCTGATGGTTGTTATGTCTGCTACAAGACATTTGTCCCAAGTCAAATGTCCCAGGACCAGTTTAGGGACTTTTCCATTCTGTAAGCTCGTATCTAACAGGGCGTGACTTTTGTATGAAACTTCTGCAAATATTTCACAATATTTTATCCTTTCATTCAGTCCAGAGGAGACGTCAGTATTAATGCATCAGGACATGCAGCTGTGCAGCCTGTTCCTGCATGCACGCTGCTGCACCTACACACACACACACACACACACACACACACACACACACACACACACACAGTGAGTGAAGCAGCAGGTTTGGCCCCTAGAGTGGGAGGTGATATCATATGCTTTTACGCTATTCTTGCACAGGAGTACCCAAGTACCATCTGTCTGTCTCTGCACCCAACCCCACTCTTTCTTTTTCATGAGTGTGTGTCTGTGTGATTGTGTGAGATGGAGTGCGTAGAGAGAGAGATGGGAGCATCCAGCAGCTGTATTTACACCTGTATGAGCAGATCCCTGTTGGCAGGGCAGCAAAGGAACACACCAGCTGCTTAACCTACATTCCCTGCCATGCTGTCTCGGTGTGCACTGTGCCGTGACACACAAACACCAACGCATTTGCACACATCGACAAAACCTTTACTTTTTTGAATGATCAAGGCAAACTAGCATTCTGCCAGAGACCACCGATGCTCAAATGATGCTGTTCTTATAGGCTTTCCATTTTTAACATCAAAGAAGACCACAAGTTCATGGAGAAGTCCCTCATCTCTTAATTTAGTTATTGTGCTCACCCATCATCAAAGTGGGGAGGGAGCGTCGGATGTTGCTCAGCATCTGTTTGATAACCCTCCTACAGGCGAGGCCAGGTCAGGGAGTGGAGGAACATGGCCAAGCTTCTGCTAGTCCTCAGAGTCTCCTGGGAATCCCAAACAAGGAGAGGTGTCCTAGCTCTGACCCAGCCTCTTGCTTCCTGTCAGCCAAATTCAACATAAGCCCAGAGCCAGATTAATTAAATCCCAAAGAGATTGGTCAAACCATTAGAAGATTCTCTCTCTTGGTGAGGAAAATATTCACAGGGAGTTCCACTAGTGCTTATAATCACCAGAGTTCTATAATGATAGACTTTACTTGTCAAAATGCCTGTCAGGGTCAAATTTGGGATTTACAAGCAGACAAAGTAATGCACACTTATCCCATCTACACACTGTCTAACTTTAACGTGGACAAATGAAAATCCAAATGGAGAGATTGCCACACGCAAGACAAAACACTGCTCTTGACCAAATCCCACTGATAACATTTTCAAGCAAATGCAGATCAAGTGCAGGCAGGGTAACGAGAAAGACAGCAGCAAAAGAACAAATGAGACCCTCTGATCTGTCACAGATGTGCCCTCAGCTTACAGTAATGCGTGTGTAATAGCCAGCCCAGTGGTGAGCCATTGTCTTATGCAGCCTCACTGAGACCAGAGCTAAAAAGCGGCTTTAAGAACGCAATGCCCAGCACCACATGGCAGCAAGGCTAAACCATTTGCACAAATCACCTCACTTCCCTCCCTTTTTAATGGCCCAGGCAGAGCTGCTATTAGGGCCAATGGGTTAGGAGATGAATGTGTGAACGATTATTCTCTGGGAGTGGGGTCGCTGCCCTCGCAGGTCGATTACACTCATTCTTCCCTCTCTCTGTCCTGACTCCCTAACTCTTTCAGCCTCCTCGCTGTGAAACGCCTGCTCATTGTCTCGCACACAACTGGTGTTTTCTGTCCTTCTGGTGACCAGTTTGTGACCAGTTTGCGACCACGTTCCACCAATCCTGCTTTGTCAGGCAGTGTGTCACATACTGTAACAATCTGGGCTGCTTTTGTCTACGCTGAGGTCTAAACTGTTTACTGCCAGCTCAACATGATGAACAATTTTCCCAGAATGACTTCATGCTTTTGTTGTAATCAAAGTGGTGTGCAATTTTGTCATCTTGGTTTGGAATGCTTAATTTCAGGTTTTGAGATTTTCATTTCCCTCATAAATCGGTGAGAACAGTGGATCGATATTTTAACGTTACAGTTGAAGGGGTGAGGCCTTTTCTCAAATCAGAAAATTGCTTTTCTAGGCTGCATGTAGGACGTCACAGAAGTTTACGACAGATCGCAAAGTTTACAAAGACAAAAGAACATCTTCTGCTGAAGTATTTGACTTTGGCAATGGCATGCCAACGGCTTTATGAGCTGCTTGTCACCATGTAATCCTTGCATGAAAATGTTGCTCATCACGAGACGCTACTTCGGAGATGATGTATTAAGGAGCAGTTAGTCGTTGTGTCCTAACAGCTTGTTTGTGTGAGTCATTACAGGAGAATGTTTCTCAGTATTTTTCTCTCATTTTCTGAAGAGGGCACAATGCACTTATTCCATTGTAATTTTGACAGCGTGTGTGTATAACATGATTACATGCAATTAAGTTATTGAATGTTATTCTCAGTTACTATGTTGTGCTACTGTCTGTGTTCATGGTGTACCTGGCGTGTAGAGGGTAAACTCAAAGCTTATTTCACCTTTGCTACGTCCGTGTAATTCCCCCGCCCCCACCCATCCATCACTCTCCTATTGGTGTCCATCCATTTACTCTGCTGGAGGCCTAAAATGGGATCTCAGCAGGTTCAGTAGACTCAGCACAGTGTAGGCTGTAGAGGCCATGCACCCCCCCTCTCCACAGCTCTTTGATAAGTGGTAGTTTACTAGTGACCTCCATTACACCAACCAGTTTGTTCATTTGTCAACTTGCGCTCCAGGAGTAAGACATTCCAAGGCAAATTGTTGCTCCCTGTCTCCCAGAGGAACATTTTTCTACATATCCATGTACCAAGACTAATTGGACACTGTGTGCTGTTGTTGGGAGGGCCAGGGCGGATGCAGTGAAAGCGATAAAATAAAGAAGTGCTGCAGAGTGCTTTGGTTGGCTGGGGATTCTGTTTTTCATGACTGGGGGGGGGGGGGGGTTGGCTTGCAGGGACAGAGTTCAGTCTCATCGGACCTTTATTGCTGTAGGGAAAAGGCTTATTTACTGTAAACTGTTTACAGAGCTCTGTCACTATCTCTGGACGTGCAGAATAAACACAGGAACACACTCCCACTCCTAATGTCTTGTAAACACTAGAAAGACACACAGATAGACAGAAGCGTACCCTGAAAAAGACACTACACTCTGGATGACTCTTGGAGACACACTTATACAGACACAGACTGCATACTTGTTAACGTAATCAGACTGGATACACATTTGTCCACACCCTAGCTTAAAAATGGACGTGCACATTAAATGCACAATGCACTTCCATAAATATACACTCACACTAAAAAAAGACGTTGCATGCAATCACACAACTCTTTGTCTCTTCAATCCCTGAGTCCTGTTAGTGTTACTGGTGTCCCCAGTTATACAGATCGGATAAACTCTTCATACTCGTTTCCAGTCGGAACAGTCGGAGCTGTTTCCCACCTTTTTTTCTGTGCCATTATTTACATCGTTGGATTCAGGCTGACATGCAGCATTTTTCAAAGTAAAGGCAGGAAAAACGAGAAACAAAAGTAGGACTGATATCTGGCGTGCTGCGTCGGACAAATCCATGGTATCACACTTTGCAGATGGATCACCGAGCTGTCCTGCAGGTTTTCAGATCCGTCTTTGCACATGGACATCCAGTTCCTGCCTCATATGTGTTGTGCATTTACACAGCCACGTCTAAAAGTATGTAATATGAAAAGTGTGTTTGGTCAAGTGTGCTAGTTTAAATAATGGTTTTTCCATCTATCTCTGTATCCCCACCCTCTTCACCCCCCCCCCCTACATCCCTTTCGTGAAGACCCTACCTCTTTGGGGCGGGATGTTTTGCCATTAAAACTCCATGGTGAGTTTTGCCTCTCCCCTTCTTGGCTCCCTTGGCAGCATGCAACTGTTGACGCCACCAAAGCTCACTTCTTCATTTACTGCTCATTTGTCTCCTCATATATTTTTCAACACATTCTACATTTTGCGCAGTCATTCCTCAGGAGGGAAAGAAAATCCCAAAGAGGAGATTTTCCTTTTTTCTTATCTTTGCTTTACATTGTCGTTGTCTTTTTGCAAACCCGTTTTTTTACCCTATTTTTTTTATTTGTCTTTTAAAATAATTATTTAAGTGTATAATAAGTATTTGTTGTTGTTATTGTTACTGCAGAATTTAGATTTGTGTTTTTATGTATTTTGTTTGTTTGGGCTGGGTCTGATCTTTCTTCATAGTGTGCAGTTATACTGCGTTACCAGATTTTATTTCACATTTAGAATAATACTTAATAATTTGTTAACATTGTTAACATAATTTGTGTTACTTCAGGGGACGCACTACAGGCCTTCATGACAATCTGATCTCCACTAGACTGGTTCCTATGTGATTTATTTGAGCTACTGACCAGAAAATGACATTGCTATCTTCTTGTCATGGTCTTCTCCTCTGTTTAGACCCACCACAATGCCTCTCTAAGAAAAGCGCCTTTGCATCAAGCACATTGTTGATTTTTCTTTTAGTTGTCTTTGGTTACATTCTTTCCATGTGATGTGTGTTTGCATGCAGTAATTCTGTCTTTCCGTATCTTGGGATTATTCTGAGAACTGTCTTGCATGGTTACAATAATGTGAGCGACGTTTACTTCTTGTTTACAAAATGTTTCACAAAGATCTAAAGATTAACTAATGCTTCTTGTTTTAATTAACTGCAAACTACAATAAGGTATATGACCTTTTTGTCAAATCCAAACCAAATTTTGTATTTCTCTGATATTTTAGCTTTTTCATTATGTTTTTTTTTTCCATTTGCTATTCTTTTATTGTATTGTTGGCTTTTTTTATAATCAACATAAAATCAAAATCAAGCAACGGTGGAAATGAAACATTGTAGCACTTAATGGCTTTCCGGCTCGACAACCGCAAAATACCGGTAATACCGGTTTGTTTTTGTTTTTTATGACTACACTTGTTCCATTATGAAAAAGTGTCCCCCACAAGAACAAATCTGTTTAAATAATCGTCATGTGATGTCACCTCAGCAGATCCTTTAGTATCACTTATTACTCAATACATTAGTTGAGGTTATGCTAAACCTCAACTTATTATTCAGAACATCAAACAACTCCTTGCTAATGTAAAATACGCATTAAAGTAATGAGCTGCGCATCTCACAGATCTCTGAACCACCAGCACCGGTCATTTCCTTTTTTAACTTGGATTTACATCTTGTGTCCAATGAAAGTTGCTTTATTTAACAAAAGAAAGAAAGAAGCCTGGCTTTATAAATGGTGTGTGTAAATATTTTTTAGTTTTTGCAGATTTTGCATCCATCTGATACGAAATAAATATGACATTAAAATATATACTTTAAAATGTTTGTTTGATAATGAAGACAATATTAACATCTGTTCAGAAATGCTGATTCCAGTTATACTAACAAAAGAAAATGTGCTGTAGTTGAGACGGCACGGTGAAATGCAGCAAAAGCAACTAAAAATATTGTCAGACTGGACATGAACTCAGCACAAGAGCAATTCAGTCATATTTGTAAGCTGAACGTCTGGCAAATCATTAATTTACACCGTTGATGATGGAATCAGTCCTTCTTCTCAATGCCTGGCATGAAGAATCAGATGTTTCAGAATCGTCAATAGGTTTTTGTTTTTTTTCCTGTCATGGTCTAATGCCAAGTCTCTTGTCAACGCTGCCTTGTGAAATCAGATGCTTACATGCTTTTAAAAGAAGCCCCATTATGACAGAGTCACTTATAGCGGGATGATTGAGTGGCTCAGTGAAGTGAACTTTTCCCTTCCCGGCTCCCTGCTCTCCTGCTCTCCCGCTCCTCCCTGTTGACTCTATTCACTTTAGAAAATGAATAGCATGTGGTGCCTTCACCAAGTCTTGGGTTTCATCTTTTGTTGTGGGCAGTCACTCGTACTTTTTAATTGAAACTTTTTTCCTTCTGTTTTCATCCATCTCCTGCCTAATCTGGCCCTTGGTGATTTCTGAATGTATGAATTTCATTAGTTTTGAAATCACGCCCCTTATAATACTTACCTTTGCCTCAAATTTGACCTAATTAAACTTGTATAGTTTCTTTTAATACTTCATGTCTTGAGTGTTGAGTAACTTGTTTACGAATTGCAAGTATGCAATGCATTATTTAAACTATTTGGCCTCCAAAGACCACATCAGACATGTATCTGCTAGTGGCACACTGAGTTAGGCGTAAGGAATAGGAATAACTAGGGGCAGGGAAATTAATAAAGAAAAAAAAACCTAGGTTCTTCTTAAACATTTAATGCCCATTTCACTAATGTTTACTGTGTTTCCCCCAGTGGTTGTCATTAGTGCTCTATGTTCAGCAGGGCCTCAAGGCTGCCTCTTTTCCAAGAGCTGTAATAAAATAATAAATGCTACGCTGAAAGATTTGTCCTCCACATGACTACTCTCTCTCTCTCCTTCTCTTTTACTCTGCCTCTCATTTCCTTCCTGAACATGGTCTTAATACCATCTCCACTTTTGATTACCAAAAATCAGTGCAACAAAAGGCACGCAGCTCGTTGCCACTGGCCAGCCAGCTCAAGTGAGCTCTGCAGTATTTGTTGACTGTGAGGGTTCTGAAAATAAATGGAAGCTGCCACCGGACTCACTCCTCCTCCCCCCAGAGGCACCTCACGTAAGCTCCGGACATAGTAATGCGAAGGGACTTTGATGGTTGATGTCGCAGATTGAATTATGCCCTTGAGGAAAAGCTATTAGCTCCATCAAGAGTCCTCATTTGTTAAATTAAAAGTGGAAATGACATGAGAGTAGCCTTTTCAGTGAATTAAAGTCACAAAGAAAATGGATCCTTCTTAATGTTAAAATGCAAGAAAATCTGGTGGAGGGAGAAGAAAAAGGAGATGTGTAGTTTCCTTAGAGATGTCCATCTCCTCCTTGTCCCAATTCCCAGCTACCATATTTATGTTTTCTAATTTATCGGTGTTAGGTTACTTCTTTTTTGTTTTTGTGTTTTTTTGTAACTAGGGGCTGTTAGCGAACCCACTATCCCTTCCAGCGGTGCTCTCCAGAAACTGCAGTCCATGTGGAAAACATATAGGCCCTGAAGCCATAGCTCTCTGTCACAAGGTCTGAAATCTCACCACTTTTCAGCTTCCTCAAGTAAGATCAAGAGGAAAAGTGTGATTTAAAACACAGATGAACACATTTTAGTGGTCACTGTACCCAGCAGATACAGGAACCAAGCTGTGATCTTTGGTCCTGTTGGCAGGCTCGGTGCTAGCTGAGGCCTCTTCAAAGAGGCCCAAACTTAGCTCATCAGCCAAGAAACCACATTTGGGAGCCAGTCTTCTGGCTTAATGTTGGAAACGTCTCTGTATATACATTACTATGTGTGATAATTTATGTACATGCACAGTATCTGTAACGGCATCTTCAGAGCTTTGTGTATAGCTCCAAATAATGAATTTAAAGGTCACGTGTTTTGTTTTAAGATGACCTGTGTTTTTCTTGTTTACAGTTTGGGGATTCTTGTCCATGTTGATGTAAAGTTATGATCAGCTTGTCTGAGACCTGGCCCAGGTTTGCGTGTGGTATATTCTGCTGGCCTCAGTTCCCTCCCCAGAAAACAAACATGAGGTTTCTCTCAAATAGAATTTGTGTACCATGGGTTATTGAAACCAGTGAACCACAGGGCCTTTAAGGATTTAACATATTTTCCAGAAATGGGAAAGATGGAACAGCATGTTTTCTGCAATTAAACACCTCACCAAAGAAGAACCTCCACTTTACAGAGCGCGTTCATAAAGTCTAGTATATCTGTTCCTAGTCTTAAGCAATAATCCTAATTTATAGGGTGTCTTATAACCATCAAATCCCTAGTTTCCACCCATCCCATAATATTAATCATGCTTCTAACTGTTTTCACTGTGATGGATCACAATAATACTCCTATAGAAGTTTTAGACTTTACGTACTACTTTGTACCTGTTTTATATGTGTTGTAATTTATTTTGGATTATATTTTCTTAAGCCGGTCGATAATTGTCTGATTGAATGACAGAAGAATATGCAGATAATTAGGAATCAATTGCACATTTATAAACCCTCTGTCATTGCCAGTGCCTGCTTAACTGGTCTTCTGAATGCACTGGCAGACAAATGGGCTCAAGGAGGCCTAGAAAAGAAGACGAGGGCAACCTGGAGTAAGCCCGTGCAATATCCTGAGTGTGACTTTATCGCCCCATCCATCTTCCATTCACAGATGAGGCTTACCATGGATATTTGGATATACAGTCTCCTCCCACTGACCCTGCACTTATAAATGCAATAAAAAACACAAAAACTAAAAAAAAAGCAGGCCTTTCTTATGACTACCCTTGCAACTTCCTTTTTCCGGATCCCTCTTTCACACAGTGGGCAAACAAAGACATCAACATCTCCCTGCATCCAGAGAGTAATTTATGAGGTGCTGACAGTCTGAAGGGAGGCAACAGAAAGAGAGTTTTACCAGCAGCAGGTCTTTCAGCAGCTAGGATTGCAAAGGTTACTTGAGCTAGTGGACACACTATCTGCCCCTGCAGGCATTATTGATGAACTTAAGTCTTTATTACATGCTTTAAGAAGTTTTATTTTTTGGTTCAGTGACAAAAATGTCAGTTTGATAATCAAAGTAAAACACGATCACCTGTTTCTCTTAAGACAGGACTTCTGGAGCTGATATTTGATTTGGTCACCACTTCAATGTAAAAAGTTCAAAAACTCTTATTTGTTGTTTTATTTTTTCTTCCCTTTCTGTTTGTATTGCTATACACTTTGTTTTCATCGGAACTTTAACATGTATATCTCTTTAATTACATGAATAGTACACAATAATCATGTACTATTTGATTCAACTCAGAGTTCAACCCACAACTTCAAGCTTATGAAGATTATATAAATGCAGTTATTTAAGAACCATTTCAGTAAAATTTCCTTTGCAAAATACAGCATATGTGAAGATTCAAGTGACCTGCACTTTTTCTGCACACTGATGTGCACAGAAGGGAATGTGTTGCTTTCGTAATAGTGTGGTTTCCAAAGGTCAAAGTTAAGCAGCCTTTTGGGAGCGCATGACAAGACCTGGGGTCCTCAAACCCTTAGCCCACCTCATGTCTGATCTGCTGCAACCACATTTTACTGTCCAGGTTAGTTATAAGGCCGGACAATATTAGCAGATCCTGCTACTGCTGCCTGATTGCAACCATATGGGCAGCCCATTGCAGCTGAAAACCTTTTCTCTGTCTGCTCCCTCTAAAACAGTCCTGACATGCAGAATAATCCAATAACATCCAATAAATTCTTTCTGAAGTGAGACAGACAGGGCCGGCGTGGACACTGCTGTAGATGTACATACATGTACACACATTTGGGGGATGAGAGCTAATAATCTAACCGTCTATTTTGATGATCTTGGGGTATTAATACTGGTTTACTAGCCAACCTACAGATCAAGTTAATTTCTTTTTGTTGCAGTGTGACTTTGATTCATCAATGAACCGTTCCCTACTGTGGAATGGCCATTTAATAATTTAAACATACGCAATTCCCTCTTCTGGAAATCTGCTTTTGGTTGTTAGTTTGCTGTTTTTGTCTCAACATCAACATTTGGAGTGTTACTTATGAAACAGCAGCAGATGTACAGTAATCATACTTTCATGCAGGATGGTGGTCTATGATGTTGCTTTAGTTATGTGTTAAGTGGACATGCCTACAGTTATTTTCTAAATATTGCACCCATTATTTGTGTTGGAAAAAAATACATTTTTCCATCTTCTGCTATGAAAGAGGGGATTTCTTTGCAGACATTTTAGTTTGTTCCTGCTTAGCTCTTTGCATGCAAAGCACTGTTGCTGGTATTACTGTAACTCCCGTGTTCTTGCCTATAATTTCTTTCTTTTTTTTAAATAAGCTGTTAAAAGTCATTGTTTTTTATGAATGTTTGGATGTTTTGCCTTCATGGAAAGACTCAAATGTAAAAGTCTTGGTAAAAGTTTCTTTTTTCCTTTTTAAACCATTAGATGACATTTTTTTAATCAGTGGCTTTTTTGCCATGTTGAAGATGAAAGCTCCCTTCAGCCCTCCATCCCCAGATTGGTGGATTACTTTTCCTAAACTTGTAATTTTTTCTTCCCCTGAAGCAAAGCTAAGCCACCCCCTCAGATCTCGCCGAGCAAGTCCAGTGGCGGAGAGTTCTGTGTGGCTGCTACTTTTGCCTCATCTCGCTCCTGGTTCATCACGAACCCCAACATAAAAAGAGAGAAAGGTTTGTGTTTGATCACAGCTGCTCTTTGCATTTTTTTTTTTTTTTGGCAGTAACTTGGCAAAGAGAATAAAATGTAATAAAATTTGTCATTACCTTATTTCTCATCCTCTTGACAGATCAGACCCGGCAATCGGTTGTTGACTCACTGTACATAATCAGTTGCTATGGTAACCTGGTGGAACATGTCCTGGAGCCTCGGCCAATAAGCACTGCTCAAAAAATAAGCGATGATACACCTTTGGAGCTCAACACCTCTCCACGGGCCTGCTGGACTTTAGCCAGGTAAACATGGTGTTGACCATTTTATCTTCGGAAATGTCTCCAACGCCGTCAGTCTTAATGTTTATTTGTTTTCTGGAGCAGAACTCCACAGTGGAATGAGTTGCAGCCACCCTTCAACTCCAACCACCCCCTTGTGTTGGCCTCAGACCTGGTCCAGTACTATCAGTGTCTCCTTGCTGGTAAGAGTTGCACAAAGTTTTGTGTTCATTATACAAAAACTGCTGTTTTCACAGCATCAACTTAAGTTTTAAAACAATGGGGACTATAACAGACAAGGAACAGACGTAAATCAGCGGAGTATTTCTGTGCACAAGTATTTGTTCTTGATGAATCTCATCAAGTCTTGGTTGGGTAGTGACTCACACTTCGGCAGCTCAAAGCTCGGTTTGCCCTGCGCTCTGGCCTTGTTTTCATACTCATCACCTTCCTATTCTTGCAATATTTTGTGCACTACAGAAGGGGCATGTTTGAAAATATGACGAGTTGGAGCCTAGGGTACATGCAGGCCCATCTGTAAGGCCACTCGTATGACCAGACAAATCTGCTTTGAAGAAATCAGCTGAAACTGTTCATGTTTGTGCTGGAAAGCTGCAGTCCCTGCACGTGTTGTAATGAAGTTCCTGCCGTGTCATAGTTTCATTTTCTCTACAGCAACTCCGACTTTTTAGGATCATGCAAACATTGAGTTCACCTCAAGAACCCTGGTCAATAATTACATATCCTCATACAGAGGGAAGCCATATCATAGTTCTTAAGTCATTTATTAGTTAATTAGACCTCATACTGCATTAGGTAAAGCTGTTTACACATTTTTTTAATTAAATAAAGTTATTTTGGTTCTGTTTCTTTTTTTTTTTCCACAACAGAAATATGTCAAGTATTCAAGTTAATGAATAAAAAAAACCATGCTGAAGCTGTGAACACTACCAGACTCTGCGGGTGCACAGGGAAAATAGGAAGTCAAAGATTGAGTTGCATTTAATGCAAGTATTTGAAAGATGCAATCTCGAAAGAAGCCTGAAGGGCAGTGCAGACTCAACCATGACCGCACCCTACCTCGCACTGGCTTCTGCCGTTTTAATGGAATAGAAATCCTATGCAGGGTTTGATAGTTTATTATTTGCATCAAATCCAGTATAAAATGTCTATAGTTTTATTAATATTGATGCATCTGCCTCAACGCCCCAGTATGTTTAGATGTGTGTGTTTTGGTTCTCACGCACACGTATGTTTCGTGTATGTGCGCTGTTCATCATTCGTCAAGGTCATCACCTCTACTCTCTGCTGACTTTCTGTGGTGAAAGCAAGTTGCCAGTCCTTTATTGGTGCCACATGCGTGGAATGGACCTTTCTCATCAGGCATGGAAGATGTATCTTTCTGCCGTTTCTGCCGTTTCAGATCTCATCATGTCCTTTTCACTTTTGTGCTGCACCTTGAATTCATCATTGGCAACTACTCTAATTGCCTGCTTCAAGACATGCCATCATAACTCTTAAAGATGCCCCATTCAGGCCAATTAGCTGGCACCCTGAACTCCTTTGAATTCAGTAGCACGTACACAGCAGTACCCTGAGCTGCCGTCTGAGAGGCCATTTTGCAGACGTGCCGTGTGCACATGGATGGTCACACACACAATCAATCCACCCTCATGGAATACGATCGCATTTTGAGCTCATTCCATTTTTTATAAACATGCAAAACTTGTAATTAGTGCTTGTGGGTGCTCCAGGCCGAGTGGTAGTTGTGTTTACACTAATCTCTCTACTCATTGACTCCTAAAATGCTTCAGGTCTAACTGGTAGGATCTTTTCTCAAATTAGTTCTAATGGTCTCTCCTAGTGTCATAGCGATGAGAACGCGCTGGACTGACGAGCTCGGGCGTCAGCTTTTTCCACCATTCTCTGCCAAAATGGGCAAAGGAACTGGCCGCATAATGAGAAAGATTCATTGCATTAACATTTACATCCAATTAACAATAGCCAGATAACACTGCCGTGGCTCTTTATTCCCCTAACCAACCAAATGTGAAGCGATGTGAGGTCAACATGTTATCAACATAATTGTTCAACCCCCTACGCACTTCTCTTGCTCTTGCTATTTACCCTTTGGGACAGCATCCTGTAAACCACCACCACCAACAACTGAGCTTCTCTTGGAGTGCCACCTTCCATTTGTGTGCTTTGCACCCAGACAGAGGCTCTCAACATCCTGTTTCTCAGTACTTGTGTCTTTGCCAGTCTCCTCCTCCGCTGTTTCCTCCAGGGCTTGGCAACAGAGCTGAGTAGTGATCCAGGAGAAAGACTCGATTTGACCTTAGGATGAATTACCGCATAGCAATAAGTTCCTTGTCCAAGTGGCTCTGCTAAACATGCACATTAGGAAGAAACATGGCAGATACCGTTCTTGCTTTCAAAACACGCTGCGCTAAGTCTAATTTACATTGCAAAGCAACATCATAAAACAGGATCAAAATTTTAAAAAGAAGATAAAAAAGATTAAACTTTTTGACAAGAAGCAGAAGAATGGAAAAAAGTGTCCTGCAGGCTGATTGTGTCTCCTGAAATTTGGCGCAAGACTAAGAGGTGGCGTTACTTGATTGACAGGCCATGGTCTCTAGTCTCATGGCTCTATATTGGATGACCGAGGCTGATTAAAAATGCAGTTTGAAAGGAGAGGGAATAGGAAGAGGAGAGTAGGGCTGGGGTCAGGCCAGACCGGAGCCTCCAGGATGGGAGATAAAAGGCAGCGGTGGCGCCACTTCATGGTCAGTATCTCCACCTGTCCATCTGCACAAGCTACTGGCAGCACTCAGGCTTGCTGAGGATGGCAAGGCACAGCACATCTTTGGAGAGATAAGGAAGGGAAAGACACACATATTACAGTATACTGACAAATACAGGAGCTGATCTACGATCTGGCAGTCACGAGCCAGACTTAAGTGTTCGGAGAGTCCTCCATAGAGAAGCTTGAACTATAGCAGTCATAACCGTAATGATCTTTTTCTGCTTATCAACTATTTTACAACTAACAAAGGCTTCTTTTTCTTTTCTTCTTCTTCTTCTCAGACCAAAGGTGTTAAATCTCTGTAACAGATAAAATCAACAACCATAAATGTGAAACTTTCTCTCTTTAACAGCCAGATACAGTTAAACTTTTTTTACTTAATCACAGTTACATTTTTACATAAGATTGTTTTCCCCCGTTGTCATAAAAAAAAAACAAAAAAACAATTGAACAAACAAAAAAAACTAAACTAAATACTCCGGATTTCCGGCAGACTTCTTTGAACTCAGTTGATGGTGGCAGCAACGGAGATTAGCCTTTCTCTTCATAACTGTTATATAATGTGCTAATTGTGGAGATGGCCTGGCTGACTGGCTGACTGACTGAGTGGCTGACTGGCTGGCTGGCTGAGTGGCTGACTGGCTGACTGGCGTGGACGCTCTCTTGGGACTTTGAGACCCATGACAGGCCATCCACATTTGTCTCGTCAATAGATCTAATTGCTCTGAGAAAGGGGCCAGAATGAAGACTTCGGAGCATCAGGCGTTTGGTAAAGAGAAACCCTGGCGCCATGACTGGGTCAGTAATCAAAGGGAGGCAGAGAAAGGATGGGGTGAATGTAGTGCTTGCTGAATGCAGGATCTGTCAGTCAAATACGTCTTGAATGATATATAATGACTAAGCTATCCCACTCTGTCATCATGCCAGAGTCTATCTGCAGGAGTACTACTCAAAAGAGGAAAGTGAGAAGACGGAAAGGTGGGGCAGTTCAGAGGAAGCACAGAAGGTGATGTCTGGCATCCAAGTACAGTTGTTCAAAGTGGAAAGAAGGAAATAAAAATAGAACAAAATGAATCTTTGGAAAATGTTAATGACAGCGATATAGCTGGACAGAGCCGAATACCTAAACCAGACAGCTGTCGTCTGTTTGCTGTGCTGCCAGTGCTCCACATCTATCAGATATTTCCTTCTTATCTATCCTCGGGGATCAGTCTGTCCAGCCCCTGGCCCCTTGGCCCTGGGAGGTCGGGCTACATCAGTACCTAAGCAGCCTTTGTTCTTGTTCTGACTCCCTGCTTCACTGCTCTGGCCAGGAGGCCACTGGCTGCCGGCCTTCAGCACAGCAAAGCACCGCGCTTTGCACAGTCAATAAAGACCGTGTTGCAGACATCTCTGTTTTTGCCAGTGGATGAGTGGTGTTTTTTCTGCTTATATGACATGCAAGCACATAATCCATCCACCAAAAGACAAGAATAAATTCAAGCAGAGGGCAACTACTATGAGGATGCGTCATGATTTAAGCTTTCGTTTTAACTCAACTTTATGTAAATAGCCTGCAAGTAGTGACTACTACTGATAAAGTTGTCATGTTTACTTTTTTATTCTTTTTTTTTTCTCCTTCCCCACAACACGTTTACAGGAATGCACCACAAACCACACTTCACGTGTCTGAGTGGAGGCATTGATTTACGTGGACTGCCCTGCCGCAGCAGCGGTCCTGATACAGGTGATAGAACAGCCTGGAAGGACCCGAACACATCCTTGCTTACCAGCCTGTTCTCAGGCTCCTGCTCTCAGATTACAGGGCTCTGGTAAGCGAAGGATTAAACCTCGCTCATTGTTGGTCACATTTATTATGCAGTATAACTTCTTCATCTAAAATATTACATATGATGGGTATGGATCACAAAAGGCTTAGAGCAAAAACATCTGAGTTATTACATAAAATGTATGAGTCTTTAAAGTGTTTAAGAATAAAGTGTCTACAAATCAGAGATTACTTTGAAATAGTTAACTGGTTTCTAATGGATTTAAAGACACATCAGCAAATGATAAACACATTACTGACAGTCATTTCTGCCATACCTATAGCCAAGCGTACAAACAACAGGATGCTATACATTTGTTTGGCGTTATTGCATTGTTTCTGCAAAAATGTGGTGAAAGTGGAGGAGTGGAGCTGGACGCTGAGATGAACGAATACGTACCTGCTTCTGCTGTGCTGGGCTGCTTCCTGACATGCACACTAACACACACACACACAGAGGTTGTCTCCTCGCTTGATCTATGGAGATGACCAATAGCTCCCCACAACGGAGCCTGGCTGCAGCCCTGGACTTTGAAAGTCCACCCACACCCACCAACTGAAACCTGATCCAGCCAGTCCACCAAATGCTTCAGAACATCAATAATTAATTAGTGAACAGCTATTGGCCCCGAGGGTCATAGAGCAAGGAGGGAGAGAGGGAGAGAGGGGGAGGAAATCAGGGAGTCGTGATTTTGTTTAATAAGTAACACAATGCTGACTTTGTTCTTCTCTTTTTAATTTTAAAAGAACACAAAAAAAGCTCCCGGCCTTCTAACACATTCAAGCCTTTGCTTCCCCTCCTCATAGCATGCAGGTCATTAAAAGGTCACGTACCCTAAATAATGACAACAATAAAAAAATGGATCAATTAATCAAGTACCTGAAGTACCGTTCAGTTTACCATTAATTTAAATTAGCCGTTGATTTTTAAAATTTCTTTTTTTTTTTTTTTTTTTTTTGGTCACTCAAATATAGTGACCATAAATTGTAGTTTATGATGCACTCCTTTAAATATGTTGTGGGGAAGGTGAAAAAAGAAAATGTCACTCTATCATTTGTTCCGCACAAACATGTTGCAGTTCATCTGTTTCGATCGTCACGGAGGAGACAGAAACTCCCAGAACCAGATACAAAACTGTCTAAATGATGCCACCGTTTGACAGGTAAGATCCTCTCTGCAGCTGCAGCTGCTCTCCAAACAATATCCAACAAAAATACCTCAATCAGTTCAGTATCTTATTGAAAAAAAAAACAAAAGTCAAACGTGGGGGCTTTTCTTGCTTATACGTCACATGGTGTTGGAGCATCTTCAAATATTTGTTTATTTTTGTAATGAATGAACAAGAAAAATTTTCATTTATGCTCAATTATATATAAATGCCATTGGCCACTGGAAGGTGTTTCAACAAACTTAAATATGTGTTTCTTTTTAATGACACCAATGAGTAGTCGAATCTTTTTCAGAGGCCATTAAGCACACGACATCATATTAGAGGCTTTTTATGTGTATATATCCAAATGTTTATTCAACATACACTGGGATGTACTTTCTCACTTGCAACAGTTGAGGATGATGTTTTGTGCCTCACACATGACTCACTCCATCCGCTTCTTTTTCCTCTTTGTGTTCATGTTTTCCGTTCCTGTGCAGGTTTATTTATTTTGTCACGAGGAGCTCTTTCAGCGGGGGATCGACTGACTCCTTTTAAATTAAAAACCTTTATATTTTCCACAGATATAGGAACTTTTTTTCTGTGTTTGTCACTTTGAAAGGCACTTCTGTGTTTTCTGTTGAAGTGGTTTCAGTTTGTAGACGGCACTGTTAAATAACCACACAGCTCCTCTGAACACGCTCTTCTTTGAATTATTCACACTGCTAGTGCCATTTCAAGCACAGGTTCAAACGGCAGCCCAGCCTCACGATTCAAAGAGGAAAGTGTGCGTGCAGCTGGGGAGATGTGTGGACAGGGGATGATTCGAGATGCACCGCAGAGGTGTCAAGCACCTCCATCGAGGGTGTCTGAACACCCGGTACACGTGTGTGGAAAACGACAGGAGTGCCTCCTGCGCTCCAGATGTGGGCTTGACAAGTTTATTAGCCATTCTTGTGTTAAAGCCCGTCCCTGAGCACAGAGTCACAGAGAGGACTGATTCAACACATTAGACCTCATTCTCCACGGCTGCTTATTCAAGCTTGCAGGGGCCCCATCTGTCTCTGGGTCTCTTTGTCACTGTCTCTCTCCCTGTCTCACACGCACGCACACACGTGCACGCACACACACACACAGATCTTCCCTCTCTCACACTTTACTGTACACTTGCTTTGTCACACGCACACTGGCATGCACTCATATGCCCATCGGCGATGAAGACAAATATGTGATTGTACACTTTTGTGTGCAATCACATATTTGTGATTATGGAAACACTCATATGACAAATATGTGCTTTTCCTCTCTGACAAATGCGTTATCAAATATATGTTCTTGATTAAAAATAAACAAAGAAAAACCACAGTTTAGCTCGGTATAAATGTCAATGTTAAGATGTTGTCGTAAATTGACAGTTTTAATTTTCCTTTACGATCTGATTTACGTAAATAGCTAAATTTTGTTTTTATTCATTTATTACTTATAATACTATATAATAATACTTTCTTGCTTTGGAGTCACAATGACATTGGAAGTCAGTGGAAAATATTGTCACTTGTGTCTTTCAGGTATTTAAAAAAAGATTTAATTAAAAAAAACAACAAACAAACAACAAAATATCAACTTGCTGTGTGTCTGCTTATTTCATTTTATCCCCCCCCCTCAGGAATGTCCCCAGGAAGCCCAGGCTCAATCACACGCCACGAGTCGTCAGACAGCCTGGCGTCGGACCACAGTGGCCATGATGACGAGGAGTGGCTCTCTCAGGTAAGGCCTTCACCTGGACCGTTACATTACGGTGTAGCTCCTACGTTACTATACTTGCCCTTCAGTGACTCGCATCTATGCCACGATTGTGGTCTCAGTGAGGTTTTTCAGTAACAGTACTGTCAACGTGACAGGGAATTGCTCTGCTCTCATAATTCAGGGAGGTTTGTTGTTTAATTTATGCTTAAAGATGCCTTCTCCTCCACAGGGGTATTTTGAGTGTCAGTGTGAGCCTCTTGGAGTCTGCTGGTCTGCAGGTTGACGGATGCATCACTCTGTTTCTGTTTTCTTTTCATGTTTGTAGGAACAGTGGTAGAGAAACTCTTTGATGAACTCAGTTGTGTTTTTGTTTGTCATTTAACTCTTCTGCCTCTGCTTTTTTATCATTGAATTATTCTGCCCTCTGTACTGAAATGTTCTCGGTATTACCTAAAAGCATGATAAATTTACTACATCCATCCTGGTCTTTTCAGCTTGGTTAACTTTCATAGCGCTGATCTCTGGTGTAGGCAGGTAACCCACTACATTTTCACCATCAATAATTCCAGTGCATGCATAATTGATTGGTTAAAATGCAACCCACTTAGCTTGCAGAGGTTCTTGTTCATATCTGCCATGATAGTTTGCCAGAAGCAAAACTATCCATTGCACTAACCTGCATTTCTGCAACGTGCTGTCGGAGTAGCTGTAGTGCTGCATCTGTCAGTGTTACGAGACGTGAGTGTGCAACACTTTGCACCTTTGCAAACAGATGAGTTGATGTGTAAGAACCTATTTGGTACATAAATGTATAAATGTAGGATAAACAGAACCGGGGGGGGGGGGGGTTAAATAGCATCTTATTCTTATTCCACTTTCTGCATGTGGATAGAAATGAGTTATTTAGTTATTGAATGCCAGACTTAGAATTTGATCATGGATCATCAGTGAGCATCTTGGCGTTTGGTTGGGATTTAGGATTGATTGGCCATCCTCTAATGAAATGTGAGGTTTGTGACCCTCAATGTCAGAGCTCCAGCTTGCTGCTGTGCATTGCCTTTTTCTGCCTTTCATTGTCAGTTGCTCTTAAGCGAGCTGTCAGTGGACAACAAAACCTCCCGTCTTGACAGAGTCCACCCCAGGCGTATCTGTCAGTCCCAGTGTGATGGAAAGGATGTGGCGAACAGAAGGTTGCAGTAGCTGATAGGTGGTCAAACTTTTAAAGATTTCTAGATTAGAAAACAATTGGACAAATGCCTTATGGCCCAGTGTGTATTGTGTTTGTGTCTGTCCCTCACTACTTACATACATTATCAGATGTTCATTAGTGATAGTGAAAGAAATATTACATACTAGATACTTTTATTATCATGACATAGTCAGATAAAAGCACATGCAGAGATTAGAGTGGAACCTCTTCATTCATTTCACAAGTACAACGGTCATAATCAACCAGACAGCTGAAAGGACTTGTAGTCCGATTGGTTAGACTTTCAACCAGTCTGAGCAGGAAAATGTGAGATGCAGGACTGTTGTCTCACACAGGATACAAACAAATAGACTAAAGGTTTTGGTAGGAAAAATGTATATATTATTTGACTTCATGAATTATTGGCATCATGTCACAAATAAGGCTACAAACATGTTGGCACCTTTTCTAGGTTTCAGGCCATTCATACAAAGATCCTTCAAGCGCGGTGCCTGAAAAGGCGAGGTAGAAAAACATCTTTTATTCAAATCCATGAAGACCACTTGCAGATTAAACACCACACTCTGATGCTTTGAAATCTGAATCATCACCAAATAATTTCATTCTTGTTTTTGGTTTTCCCGAGTAGCGGCTCTTCGGGAGCTTAGTGGCAGCTGGCATCTGTCTGTCACTATGTTGTTGCTGCAGGCAGAGCAGGATGAGGATGTGAGAGGCAGAGGGAGCAGAAACAGGTGGACTGGCAGCCGACACTTTAACTGTAACGCATCAAAACTATACATCTGTATAGTCATACACCGTATTGATATACAAATATAAAATCTCCTTTTATGGATATTGTCACGTCACTCAGCCCTGTTACTGAGGTTCAAAGACAAAGTATTTTAGTCTGTACAGTTGAAGTTTACACCTTGACCGGCCTTGTGTGCATGGACCTTAATGTAATTGCAACCTATCAAAAGTGATAGACTTAAGAATAGCTAAAGGGAC